>OW052220.1:138345494-138785749 GCA_932526605.1 Nephrotoma flavescens
TTAAGCGCCAGTGAAAAAAAAAATAGATAAAAACTCTTACCAAAAAAGCCTACAGGAGGTAAAAAATATAGAAAGAACGAAAAGATTGGATTCGGCAAGTATTAAAATATATGTAGGTCGGGATTTCGTAAGTTTTGATTCTTTACATTATTTTTATTTTGAATCAATAATTTCAATTGATTTTCTTCGATTCAACAGCATTAAATTCAACTGTCAATAACGGATCAATTTTCTAATTCTATGATAATTATAATATTTAGATTATCTCTAATGATGCGTTGTTCATCGATTTGTTGCATATATAAAATATTATTCACGTAGTTGTACAATTTGAAGATCGAGTTGGATTTTTAATGGCCGACAAAGAAACCAAACGAACCAACAATAAATAAAAGTATGTCATCAGTAGCCGTGAATATAATACTTGCAAACCACAATAGCACTACATTAGCAATCGTTTTCCAATTGACGTGATACTCGTATTTAATTGAAAAAGTTAAAAAAAAGGTCGTGGAACTAATAATACTAACAACATTGCTTTTCTACGTTCATTAGTGGTGGGAGAGAAATTGATCTCGGAAGAAATAAATTTGCAAATTTTGGATGAGGTAGGCAGTTATACCACCGGACAAGTGGTGCAGTGGTTAAAGCTTCGGCACTTGGACCGGGAGGTACTGGGTTCGAATCCCATCAGAGGCCAGATGCAAATCAAATTTTCATCATCAACTACAATCGGTGATGTTAATAAACACAACTGAGACCCTCTGATGAAGTGCAGAATTCAGCGCCGACCCACCGTTCATTATCAATGTACAGGTTGACATGGAGCTTGCAATGTGCAGGTGGTATACTGTAGTTGTGTGAGTAGGTGAATAGGTGAATGGGTTAATGATGTAGCATGAATGCGTGGTATCACAATGGGCCAAAAATGGCCTAAGTGTAAACCACTGAAATCTAACCTAGGCAGTTGAATTTTTGATTTCGGTGATATTTTTGATCGTTAATTTGTGTCGATTTAAGTATCGATAAAATAAAGTTAATTGATTCATAAGAATTAAATTGTGATTAAGTTAAATTAAAAGAATTCATTAATTCTAATTAAATAAAAATGTGTATATAGAACAAAACACCTATGTTCAAATTTATAAAACTAAAAACTAAATTGTGAACAATTAACATTTATTATTCCTACCAAAATAATTAAATAACCCAGAACAAAATAGTGCAAAACGTGTGAAATACGCAAATCGAATTCTGTCCAAATGAACACTACACGTAAAAACAAAAATATTTGCAAACAGAACGACCACCTATATGTCATAAATTGGTTTTTCTTTGTATGAACTAAATTTGGTGAATTATGTGCCTATGCCATTGTCGATATTAATAAAGTTAGCAGTTTCCGTTCAGTTTGAAGGTGTGTGTATTACGGGTTTTTAATCATGGTAAGTTCCATACTCGCAAACAACCCAAATTACGTGAAATGCTTTATACCACGCCTACTAGTTCCAAACTCGAGTTGAAATTGTTTTAAAACTTTGTGATAATATTCCCTATATAACTTCCGATGTCATGTACGCACCATTAGTGTTAACTTTAAATTAAAACTCTTACTAAAAAAGTTGTTATTAAAAGATTTATAAAAATTCTTCGATAAAATTTGGATGTACTCTAACTCTACTCATGGATGCTGTATACAAGTACCTACCGATTTTTTTTACTATATTTTCTTTTAAATTTTAGTTTTTAAGTTTAATATTTTTAAATTGATAGTTTTAAATAAATTTAATTATTTTGCTCTGGTGGAGGGTTATAAAATTCATAATTTTTTTAATGGGTGATTCATTTTGAGGTGCTTTTTCAAAAATAAAAACAAAATAATAAAATTGATTTTTATCGAGTAATCTTTAATATCATAAAAAAGAACCATTTATTTTTTTAAAGATTATTTCTTTCAAATGTTGCCGTAACTGGGGCTAACATTTTCCATTCCGAAGTTCCAATTTTTGTGACGCGTTCGAGCATTTCGAATGGTATTTGGCCAATGATGCGAGTAATGTTGGCTTCTAATTCCTCAACCGTAACCGGCTTTACCAGGTAGGCTTTGGACTTTACGTAGCTCCAAAGGAAAAAGTCTAAAGGTGTGATATCACATGATGTAGGTGGCAAATTCACTGGACCGAAGCGTGAAATTAACTATTTACCAAATTGATCTCGCAATAAAGCCATCGTTTCACGGGCTGTGTGGAAAGTTTCACCATCTTGTTGGAATCAAGCGGATCTTCTTCAAGCTTTTCAAGAGCCCAAAGACTGAAACGGTGACGATTTGGAAGATCGGCCGCCTTCAATTCTTGCACGAGCTGAATTTTATATGCTTTTAAACCAAGATGCTTACATAAAATACGCCAAGTTGTTGCATACGATAAGTCAAGCTGTTGAGAATGGCATCGACTCGATTCGTCACGGTCATCATTCTGCTGGATGTGGTCTATTTGGTTACGCATTATCCAATAAGGAAAATTGGGTTACTATTTTTTCGATGGTATAGCGAATTGTGCGTTCGGATCATAGGTGAGTCGTGCCAAACAGTTATGGTACAAAAAACCATAACTGTTGGACCCAACTCACACGTGATCTGTCATAAAATCCGTACTGAATAAAGTATTTACCTGTAAATGAATCACCCGTTATTTGAGATATTTATTTTGCTTTAGTTTTTTTATAATAAATATAATATATAGTTAAGTTAGTTAGAAAATATCATGACGCCATAAATAGGAGAAATCAGTTATTTTTTATTAATTCACAATTTCTATTTTTTTGTACAATTTTGTTATGCTTAACTTAACATTTAAAGTAATAACGATGTTTTACGTTCTTAAAAACTTAAATTAAAATTTTTGAATTTTTTTGCAAGCAAAATGTAAAGCTTTTGAATTGATTCTATTATTCTCAATCGTGGTTTTTGTTTACTCGTTGTCATTTCACTTTAGTATTTTATAGTAAAAAATGAGACTTTAAACATTTTTGTATTGAGGATGGAGGATGGATGGTAAGTGTGATTATATGTCTCCAATGGTAAGTTATTTTATGACTCGATCTTTTCCAGTATAGTTTAGTCCTTACTCTAAATTTATGTTCATTTCCCTATAGTGGTCATTTTCAGAAATTATGCAACTTCGGAAAACCCCACACCCAATCTCTGAGCCATGGCTGGTAACATTGACCACTGTTCGAAGCTCTGTATAATTCACCGACTTAATTCAGTAACGAACGGCATTTTTTGAAACTTATTTTTTCTAGTAACCTATACTCATGCCACCTACGTTTCGTTACAGTATATAGTATATTAAAGTTGTTTTGTTATTTTATAAATTGACAATTTTATGATTAATCGTGTAAAACTTTGTATTTTAGGGTGGATTTTAATATTTATTAAATTCATAAATGTAGAAATTGTCTTGAATATTAAATTGCCGCAAGGTACTCCAACGAATAAAAAACTACTTGACTAGACATTTTTGAATACACATACAACTGTGTATATATGTATATATGTACAAACGAACATATGCACAGTATATGCAATATAATTTTATTATTCTCCTTGGGGAATTTAAAATTTCAGGTGTGACAATATTTAAATATCTTAACATAATATTTTTTTTTAAAAACAAAACGCAATAAATGACAATAAGTAATTCAAACTTTTGATTTGAAATTCTATTAATCACAAGTTCGTTGCATCGAGGCAATTGACTTGAAAATTTAGATGATACAATCTAGTCATTTGGTTCATGCGAAAATTACTTAATGGAGTTACGCCAAATTGCGACCACGAAACCCGCACCGTCTTCTAAGTGAATGCAAAATTTATACAGGTAACAATAAACATCCTAAAACAGAAAAATTATACTCATATGTATATACAAGAAATGAAGTATTTTACAAATCTTAGTCATTAATTTTTATTCGTATAGTAAATATATTATGTTAATTAGCACATAATTTTATTCAAATATGATTATTGGTTAAGTGAAATTTGTATTGTTTAATTCTAATAATCAATTGTTGTAAAATTTGTGTAGAAATTTATTTTATTTCTGCTTGTTTCCATCGAACTTTTGATATTTTGATATAACCAAAGGTGATTGATTATGTTGATTTGGGGTAAAGTAAATCACGTATATTATATGAAATAAATACACATATGACAATTTATATTCACTTAATTTATATGCTATATTTTTAGGCAAGCGAACAATAATATTATAATTATTTCATTATCGCCGAAGCGCCGCTGTCTTACGTTATATATAGTGCAAATTCTAATACAAGTTTTATTTTATTTGTATAAATAATAATTTAGCTGCTCTTATCTATCATAACAATACATACTATATAAGTAATATGATATTTTTCCGCCAACAATATCACAGTTTCCGTTATTAAAAATGAATCATACTCATTTCCTTTTTTACTAATATAGTATTTTTATAAAATGATGATTTAATTGTAGTGTGCAAAAAAGTGTGCTAAAATTATAGTTATTTCCGTAGACTAAAATATACACATATTTTCCCAATTCCTCCTTCTCATGCGTACTTTTGCAAGTTTGCTAGCATCTAACTTCATAGCCATGATATTTATATATATATATATATATATATATATATATATATATATATATATATATATATATATATATATATATATATATATATATATATATATATATATATATATATATATATATATATATATATATATATATATATATATATATATATATATATATATATATATATATATATATATATATATATATATATATATATATATATATATATATATATATATATATATATATATATATATATATATATATATATATATATATATATATATATATATATATATATATATATATATATATATATATATATATATATATATATATATATATATATATATATATATATATATATATATATATATATATATATATATATATATATATATATATATATATATATATATATATATATATATATATATATATATATATATATATATATAACGGGTGATTTTTTTGTGGTTAGGATTTTCATGCATTAGTATTTGACAGATCACGCGGGATTTCAGACAAGGTGTCAAAGAGAAAGATGCTCAGTATGCTTTGACATTTCATAATGAATAGACTTACTAACGAGCAACGCTTGCAAATAATTGAATTATATTACAAAAATCAGTGTTCGGTTCGAAAAGTGTTTCGCGATTTACGTCCGATTTATGGTCTACATAATCGACCAAGTGAGCAAACAATTAATGCGATTGTGACCAAGTTTCGCACTCAGTTTACTTTATTGGACATTAAACCAACCACACGAATGCGTACAGTGCGTACAGAAGAGAATATTGCGTCTGTTTCTGAGAGTGTTGCTGAAGACCGTGAAATGTCGATTCGTCGCCGTTCGCAGCAATTGGGTTTGTGTTATTCGACGACATGGAAGATTTTACGCAAAGATCTTGGTGTAAAACCGTATAAAATACAGCTCCTGCAAGAACTGAAGCCGAACGATCTGCCACAACGTCGAATTTTCAGTGAATGGGCCCTAGAAAAGTTGGCAGAAAATCCGCTTTTTTATCGACAAATTTTGTTCAGCGATGAGGCTCATTTCTGGTTGAATGGCTACGTAAATAAGCAAAATTGCCGCATTTGGAGTGAAGAGCAACCAGAAGCCGTTCAAGAACTGCCCATGCATCCCGAAAAATGCACTGTTTGGTGTGGTTTGTACGCTGGTGGAATCATTGGACCGTATTTTTTCAAAGATGCTGTTGGACGCAACGTTACGGTGAATGGCGATCGCTATCGTTCGATGCTAACAAACTTTTTGTTGCCAAAAATGGAAGAACTGAACTTAGTTGACATGTGGTTTCAACAAGATGGCGCTACATGCCACACAGCTCGCGATTCTATGGCCATTTTGAGGGAAAACTTCGGAGAACAATTCATCTCAAGAAATGGCCCGGTAAGTTGGCCACCAAGATCATGCGATTTGACGCCTTTAGACTATTTTTTGTGGGGCTACGTCAAGTCTAAAGTCTACAGAAATAAGCCAGCAACTATTCCAGTTTTGGAAGACAACATTTCCGAAGAAATTCGGGCTATTCCGGCCGAAATGCTCGAAAAAGTTGCCCAAAATTGGACTTTCCGAATGGACCACCTAAGACGCAGCCGCGGTCAACATTTAAATGAAATTATCTTCAAAAAGTAAATGTCATGGACCAATCTAACCTTTCAAATAAAGAACCGATGAGATTTTGCAAATTTTATGCGTTTTTTTTTAAAAAAAAGTTCTCAAGCTCTTAAAAAATCACCCTTTATATATATATATATATATATATATATATATATATATATATATATATCAAGTTATCCAATTCGAGGTTGATAAAGTAAACTTAAAAAAAACACACAAAATATTCGGAATGTATTGTAATTTTTATTTCAGTTTACAAATTGATCCTTGCCATTTTTAGTTAAACAAGATATCATTCAAATGTCCTCCACGGGACTTCTTACAGGCCTTGATTCTTTTGAGGTAATTTTGAATGACTTGCGGCACATTTCGGGCGGTATCTCGGCCATTACCTTACGAATATTAGTTTTCAATTCGTCAAGAGTTTGAGGATTGTTTGCGTAAACACGATCTTTCGCGTAGCCCCACAAAAAGAAATCCAAAGGCGTTAAATCACAGGATCTGTGATCTCCAAAGGCGTTAAATCACAGGAAAATGAGCTTCATCACTGAAGAAAATTTTGTTCGAAAAATCAGCATCGACGGCCTGTTTTTCCAACACCCAATTGCTCCATATTCTTAAATGGCAGGATGTCAACTAAATAAATGACAGCGTACTTGACGTTTATCTTTGACATATATATATATATATATATATATATATATATATATATATATATATATATATATATATATATATATATATATATATATATATATATATATATATATATATATATATATATATATATATACGGTAAAAGCCCGAAATCGGTAAATGTCCGAATACAAATTGGAAAAACCTTTTTATTGCTGTGAAATCTATGAAATAAGAGTCCTATATTCACGGAATGGTCCACGCTTCAACGGAGTATTTTTGTGGTATTAGTACACCACAAATTTCTTCAAAAATTCAAAATTGTGGGTTCAAAATTTCTTAAAATGGCCTAAAAAAATATCGAATAAATCTGTAAGACTATGTATCACTACTTAGGCTGTGTGCCAAACTTAAAGTAAAAGTAAGTGTATAAGTTTGCATGAAATTCGGGATCTAAAATTGTTTATTATGTTATGTCATTTTGCTTGTTTCAATACAAATTCTGACTATCTAAAGAGAACAAATCAAGTGAATTCTATATTTTCAATATCGGTGGCCAAATTTTACGACTAAATTGATCTTTATAATAAGAAAACAGTATTAAAGCAGTATAGAATAGTTGTTAGTACAATTTTCCCATCCGATCTAAATTGAAATTTTGGATGACAAAAAAATTAATTTTCGACCATTATTTATTTTAGTTATAATATGAATAAATAAATTATAGTATCATAGTGATACACTAAAAGTATTTAGTAAGTGAAATGAAATTTTACATATAAAAGTGACAAGCGAAAACGAAAATGAAAATTTCACCGCTGAACTTCATTTTGCGTCCTGCATTTAGCTAGTGAAATTTTTATTATTCCTACTAAAATATAGATGTCTCTGTTTAATTCTACACATTTTCACTGCATTTTAATCATTTTCACTGCATTTTAAATTTACTAAAAATCAAGTGTTACCATAAGTTTGGCACACAGCCTAAATGTTTCAGTTTTCTTTGGTAAGAAAAGCTTAACGTATGTATGTATTTCTATTTAAAATGGAATTCGAATGTAAGTTTCTAAGAGCCTATTTACTTTTTTAAGCAAACAAAAACACTAACTATTTATTGTTTAGTCTATCCCAGGCATTGAATCAATGGTATTTTTAAACGGCCCACAACTTGGGTCGCTAGATTTAAATTATATTCATAATTTAATAATGACGACTGGTAAAGTTGCCTATAGTAGGCCCAGAACACATTAAAGATAAATAAAAAAAAATTAATTAATCGGCAATGTAAATTTTGCTTGTGATCAACCTACAGTTAATTAAAAAAATTGAAAATCATTAGATTCGAGAAATCGCCTGAGAATGCGAGCCCTAGTTTATATGCATTGCAAAATTTGAAGTACAATTAGTTTTGCCAATTTCCCGAATATAATCACAAGACAGTGTCCAAGTTTTGTGATAAATATCTTTACCAAAAATTTATGTGGAAATAAAATATTTGACGCTAACGTAAAGAATAAAGGTTCCAACACAATGATCGGACCGTTCCATCCGTTCCGCTTGTTTTGAAAATAGCATTTTGTATGAAAACCGGAATATTTTCCCGTCCATTCATTGTCTTAACATTTCCGTTTCCATGCAAACGGACACTTTGAAATAAAAACGAAACGACGGAATGAATACATTGTGCTTGAACGTTTATGTGATTTATATCTTTTGATCAAAAAAATAAAAATACAAATATAATAAAATAAAATTTTGTCGCCAACTCAGTTTTAATAAATATGTTCTATATAAATTTTAATTGAAATAAAATAATCATTATTTCGTTTAAAAATAACACTAGCGAAATGTTCTCACTAGACATCCACACACACACACACTGGACATCTTCCACCAATTTACTGTTTTTTCAACTCTCAAAGTTTTATAAAACGACCAAACATTGCGTTCTAGTATATTTGGTTCTGGTCAATCGCCAGTTCGGATACGAATGACGAGTATCTATCGGTTATTAATAAAATGGTTGAACTATAACCTAAAAAATCTTTGTTTTTGAGGATTGTGTTTATATGATGATATGATAGGCTTCTTGAATACTAACAGGTAAAAACAATTCAGTCGAAACCTATTTTACGCCATAAAATCACGTTAACTCTTTTTAAGTGACTCTCACAATAATGAGCTAAACGAGAATAAACGAGAATATTGTCATAAACGATGTTATTAAAAACCATCCGTATAGAAGAGTTATTAGAAACTTATGGGAGGCACGCGTTATATATTATGTCAAACAAGAACTAAACATGATAAATATTAAACAAAATACTTTCTTTTATTAGATATGATGTCACTTCAAGAAATTTGTTGGGTATGCGCTATTATTTGTAAGAAATGAATCGGAAGTAAATAACAATTTAAATATATTTAGCGAGAGAAAATTATTTACATACGTCATGCGGTACAAGTGCAAAGAATTAATTTTCATAAATTAGACAAAGACCTCATCGACGTCATAAACATTAAATAGAAGTCTGTAAGTCAATTAAATACCACTTCAATTCAATTTAAAGAACTCGTAATCAAATGAGACATCACATAACGATAGAACAAATGAATACTCACAGCTCTTCGAAAAACAGGAGTAAGATTCAATAAATTGATAAGTTATAATCACTTTTCACACTTTTACGAAAATGCCTTTTATGATGTGCAGAAAAACTCAACAAAAAATTATCTCTACAGACAGCTAACAAATTTAAATCAGAATAAATCACGGGTTACATAAACTGCTTTATTTAAATTATTCGAAATTTCATACATATCAAAGATGTCGTTGGGTGTAGTAAACCTGTAATACATTTTGACATACAAAATCATTTTTAATTTGTTATTCTAAGACGTCTCACGTCACTTCGTTGTTTCAGAATAACTTTTCATTAAAAGTTAAAAATTGTTCACAAATAACAAAATGTAGAACTGAGAAATAAAATAAAATTACTTTTGCCGCACATCTTGTAGTATCTTCATACACGTCAATATTTCGCTATCGAATTTTTACTAAAATATAAAATCGGCAGTTTGGATGAAACGTCAAATTATATTAGAATATCGAGTTTTGCTATTACATATATTACAACTAGATAGTATAATTTTTATTAACCCGTAAATAATATGATCATATACGAGTATAGTATGGTGGAGATGGGGTGGTAATGGCAATAATGACTACAATTTTCTTTACATCTTTTTTATATTGTAGAATGTAACAATTTTCGAGCCACATGTTCCTATGCAAAAAAGTAGGTTTATTATTTACATTACTACTCCTATTTTGTGCGGAAATTGAGAGATGAGACGAGAAGTTTGTATTGTGTGTTGTCATTTGCTATACAAGTATGAGTGTTTTTTGTGATCATACAAAATCAAACACAATTATATTGTATAAGCCGGACTATGTTTGGCTATACACTATTTTTCTTTGTGTTGAAGTAAAAATGTTTGCTTGATTTAAAAATAAATGTGTTTTTCTTCAAAATTAAATCCGGCGCGCTGGGACACCATTTAGAAAATATGATTGTGTTTGGTTTTGAAGTTTTTTATTGAAATTTTCAAATAAAATTGGCGATGATTTCACTAATCATTATAGGAGATCTGATAGCACCCAATGCCTCCTAAACTATAGGCCGCTTACACTAAATGATGACTGTCTCCAGTTGTTTTGTTAGTGTAAATATCTTAACATTTGTGTCGATTCCTTGTACATCTTCTATTTATCTTTTCTTCTACTCTTCTATTAGTTCAAAAGCCACTCGATATTTATTACAGAATTTTTGATTTAAATTTATAGCATGCTTGCTTAAATGCATCGAGTTTTCCTAGTAAAAATAGCAGCACAGAAAAAAAGAAAAATAGAAGGTTCACATTGAATTATAATGGCGCTCTCTCGGTTTAGACATAAATTGACGTCATGTGCGAAAAATGAGAGTACTAAGAGGCCTGTAGTTTAGGAGGCATTGACCTAATCAATGCCTTCTAAACTACTGGCCGCTTACACCATACGATGACGACACGCTAAGTCGACGGTTCAAGATATATTATCCAGGTGGCAGATAAATTTTAGAAAAGAATATTACATTACAAAATAAATTAAGTTGTATTTATTCCATCGAAGTGGAAGGTTATTCGTTTTTTATTTTCGTTTTCCGTAAAGCTTAGTACTCAGTTCAAAGTGAAATGAAATTTTAACGCGGTCTCCAAAAATCTATTTATTTTCGCGTGAAATAGAAATGAAATTTTGTTTGGAGAATTTTTAATTTTAACGGATAAATTTGTAAACATGCATAAATAAATTTCTTTATTTTACGTAAATAATTTAAATTAAATTGACTTTAATTAAAATTTATGAATTTGTGGTCTTAAAAAATTTGTTTTTTGCCAAAAACAAACAAATGTCAAAATTTCGCGTGAAAATAATGTGTCGAGACATTATTTTCACATGAAAATAATTTGGAGAGTTTATGCGCGCCATCTTTGATGTATTGAACACACTTGGTTTTTTCGTTGGAGAACTGAGTACTACAAAACGAAAACAGAAATGAAATTTTTCATTTCTAATTTCACTTTGGTAAAATCGTATGGAAATTTCACGTGAAATCGAACTGAGTACTAGGCTTAAAACCAAAATAAATTTTGTCATAGAAAATTACAAAACAATAAAAGTACATATTATTTCTTTCTCTAGTTGTTTTGTAATTTTGTTAGTGTTTTACAAACTGTTGAAGCCGAAGGATATGTGTACATTCTAATTTTAGATTTTGTAATTTTTTGTCATTTTTATTTAACATAAGGCGATTTCTAATATCATCCAATTCGAAATTATTATAATTGGTACGTAGATTCAATAAAAATAGCATAAAAGCACGAATATCATGCAGAAATATGCGTCCTAAATACAATACATATTTTATTTTTTAATTCTCTGCTCTCTCAGTCTCTGCTTGTATTCATGTTTTTGTAGTGGAAAACACTAAAACTTCGTATTACGTTATCTGAAAGGCCCATATCCCTAAATTCGCACCAAATATTTTTGAATATGGATAGGAAAAATTCAATTTATGAATTAAGAAAATTAATTAGACTTAAATTGTTCATAGTTTATTTATTTATTATATAATAACTTAGATTTTGGTTAAGTTCGTGAAATTTTTTGCCGTCGTAATAAGGAGGCAAGGTGTATTATTTTTAATTAATTATGCTGCCCTCTAGTTGACGACTTACAATGACGTCATCATCAACAAATCAGTGTTTTCACAGGCCAGTACTATAGAAGGCACTGACCTAATACAATATAAAGTTTTAATCTAAACAAAGAAATAGAAACGAAAACGATATGTAAAATCAGAGAAACATTAAACGTATATTCGAAGAGTTGGAAAATCTAAGTGTATTGTTTAAATCGTAAAGCGTGTTTGAAATTTGGGGTTACAATAAAACACAATTGTTTCAAAATGTTGTATGCAGCTTTATTTCTCTTTATATTACTCGAGTTCTTGCTGTGTATTTCGAAGCCAAATCTGTTTTATTAGAATTCAGGAATGGCACAAGTTTCTAATTTAATTTTACGATAGCTGGCAGCGACATGTAAGTCAGTTATATATGAGAAGATTAGTCTGACCAGCATTAGTAAATACCTACTTGTACGTGAATGGTAGTTAATTTTGTAACAATATATCAAATCAAGATCCTTAAAACGACACACCTTAGATCGACATTACTATATTCAAAGGCTACTATAAAAATTTATTTTTCACTCCTGTGGCACTATTCTGGTAATTCTCCGGGAATAGGAAACTGGGGAAAGAGTTTATATATGTCTTTATTTAAACATGTTTTTTTTTAGCATACTGAGGTAAAAAGTGTTAATTTTTTTGAAAACAAAATTAATTGAGGAATAATGTTCCCTGCCAATTTAGATATGGATAAATTATTCCAAATTTATAAATATTTACATCAAACTTTTGTCCTCAGTAGGCCGAAAAAAAAAGATTTGAACAGAAATTACATATAAATTCTTTCCCTAGTTACCTATTCCAGTGGGATTACCAGAATAGTGCCACTGTAGTACATTTCCTGCTGAATAAACTCTTGCTAATAACGTGGTTTGTTAAGGTGAATTAGGAAAGTAAACTAAATAAAATAAAATTACGTTAGATTTTAATAAAGAGCTCTCAAATTTATTAGGCCATTTATATTTTTTGTAGTGTACATGTAATTTATAAATGTAGAGATTTACGATGAAGGTGTATTTATTGTTAAAATTATTCTAAATTTTCCGTCCATTGGAACCGTTCAATAAATTGTTGCTAATTTTGTGTAAACTGGTTCGGTAAAGGATGAAAAAAGTAAAATGTACCATCGTAGTGGTTGATTAGAAGAAAATATTGCTGCCGTACGCCTTACTCTAAATGAGAGGCCAAAAACAACAATTCGTCATCGTTCATAGCGATTACACATTCCACCAACCACTTTATTCAGATTTAAATATCTTCATTTCAAGGTGCACAAGATTCAGGTAACTCAATAAATAAAACCATTTAAAAAACAAAGTTCGAACGCTTTGGTAATTGAAAAATTTCTCGAAGAGATTATTTTTTTTTACAATAATCGGCCGGCTAGATCTTGCAAACTTTTCCACGAAAAATTGGTGATAAAGCAGCAATTAGTTGTATTCAAGACATTGAGCCGCAGTTATGTTATCGACAATTTTAGTAAAAGGATGTGGAAGCTTAGCAGCAGGAGGTCACTTAGTTTTTATTACTTATTTCGATACTTATCCAAAAATGTATGTGTTTTATTAAAAATTTAAAAATAACCTCAAATTAGCTTTTCGAAAATCTTACAACGCAACCTGAAATGTATTTAAGAAATTATTATCGCTCTTGAATGTATTTAAGGAACTATTATCGCTTTTCATGTGGTGCTTCTGTTTCGTTTTGAAGTGTTTTTGACACCTAACTTTAAAGTTATTGTGAAATTTAATCTTCCCCTAACATTCGTGTTTTAATTGAACTTTATACAAAAGATTGTAAGTGGTTATCTCAAGACTACTTAATAAACTCACGTAAATTATTTTAATATGCATAATTTGATTAGCAAAAGAACAATGTTAAACATCTTGAATGTGATAATTTTGATAATTCATGCGTTTCAATAAGCAAGGTTGAATCTATTTCATTATAAAAATTTCTTAGATTATCAATTATCATATTATGTATATCATATATACACATACCGTAACATTTTAAATTAAATTTAATTAATTCATTCTACAATATTTGACTACTAAATGAGAAATAAAGTTATATTAGAAATTTTTACAAAAGAATAATACACAACCTTTGCCTTTTGGAATGTTTCGAAACATAATTCTGTCTCGCACAATAGGTACGATAATTAAAGAAACACGTCAGTACTCGTATACACATACTTCTTGCCATTTGACTTTCTCTCTTAAGGTTATCGGTACATTAGATACATTATGTATAATTTTCATAATTGAAAATGCCACATCTCGCAACTTAGTATGCTCAATCTCAAAGTACAAAAACAGTGATAACAATTTTATTATGATCTAAAGACTAGTTTAGTTTACTTTTAATATAAAAACTCAATAAAGATGTTTCGTTCATAAATCCTTGTTTTGTAAGGCGTCAAGTGCAATAGCCTACAGCAGGGCTGCCACCTTCTTGAAAGCGATAAATGGGAACCTTAGGAGAGGATCTTGAATTGCGAGGTTCCCAATAAAAGGCAAACGTAACGTTTATTTTAAAATTGATTGTTTGTTTGTGTATAGCTTACGTACGAATTATGTACATAATTTGGTCTACAAACAATATAAATTAATTAATTTTCTTATCAAGTTAACTATCCACAAAATTATCTTGCTCAATCGGGGCTAACAAAGGATAAACCTCTTGACTAGCTATTAAAATGTAATAATATTACCACAATAATGGAAAATATAGAGTCATATTTGGAAATTAGAAAGATCATATCTTCTTAGAGCTTACGCTTAAATTATAGCTTTGACCAGAGTGATACTTTACGCATTTAAAGAGTTTCGTTCATTTTCATATTAACATAAAAAGCCATTTAATTTTCTTCAGAGTTCACCACAATAATAAATAAGATCGGACTTTAAAAGCCCCGATGCATGTGAAATTTATCCTAATTTTCTGCTAGATTAAATAAATGGCGTTTAGTACTATTTTAGGAACGGAATTTCACACGCTTATATAGAGATGTGTTTATAGTAAGGCTGTGGGCCAATAGTCGGGTAAATCGTTTTCTAAGGTAAAAATCAGATTTAGAACAGATTTTTCAGCTAGTAGTACAAATACATGGTATACAGAGCAATACCATATAACATATATAGACAACATTCCAATGTAAATAATACAACTTCAATCGTCGCGACCTGATGAGAAGGCTGATTTTTTCAAATCAGTAATCCCATCCTTTCGAAACTTATTGTTGTGATTCTTACACAGTTTTCATCTATAAATCAAAAAAATTCGAATGTTCTTATAAAATGGAAATGTACTCCTGCAAATTTGGCTTGGATTATATATGCCTCTCTCTCGCACTAACACTTAATGAAGGAAAATACTATGCACAGTTCGATGTTTTTCTAATCGGTTTCCTGATAACTGTTATTAGTAAAGGTAATATCTGTTCACTCAAGCCGAATCATGAAGTTCTAATAGAATCTACACCCCAAATTTGGGCTAGATAGCATATACCCCTAATTTTCAGATATTAACATTACATAATATTGTTAACAAGGAAACTGATGATACACACCTGGAAATGTGTTTAGTCTGTATTACACTAAAGTTGAATAAATGAACAAAATTACGGGTATGGCATGGAAGATGGGTCAGCCCATGAGTTTTGCACTCCGACAGGGGGTCATAGTTGTATTCCATTTCATCACAGATAGTAATCTTTTCATGAAAATTCCCTTTTGCATCTTGTCAGTCGAGATTCTCCCGATCCCAACGCCAAAGCTTTAACCACTGTGCCGTTTGGTCGGTCAAAAAATGACGACTTAAAAATCATGAGTTTGGCATTGAAGATTAATTATGATAATCCCAACCGAAGCCTGGTGAAACTGGTCCATCCCAACCAGAGCGAGATATTCATTAGGGTTATGCTCTGTATCTGTTAGGCTCAGATGAAATTATCAATGGCGATGTCTACCGACGACAACTAATACGCTTGGAGCGAGCTATATTGGAAAAACGACCAGAATGGGTGAATAGACAAAACAAATTAATTTTTCAGCACACGACAATGCAAAAGCACATGCTATAAACGTTATGAAAAACTAATTAAAAGGACAGGAGTGAGAAGTTCTACACCACCCGCCGTATTCAACAGGCATATAGCTCCTACAGGTTACTACTTATTCCGGTTGATGCAGTCGTTTCTTTTTGAAAAGCGGTTCAGTTCTTCCGCAGAGATTGGCTTATTTATTGGATCGCCTCCAAATATCAGGATTTCTTCAGGAAGGGAATCCATACAAAAGGGAGCATACTTTCAATAAATTCATTCATTTTCTAAACAACCAAACGTGTTTTATTTTAATATAAAAGGGTGGAGTCATATTCACACACCAATTTTATAATAATTTGAATTATTTTAATGGTTTAATTATTCATAGTGCTAAACATAATACGCTTATTATTATAAATTATAAAAGAATCATAGATGTACATCCCCTTTAGCAAATATCTACATATACTATACATATACAGTATATGGCATTTTAAATGCAAAAATTGAAATATGTCAAATTGGCAATATGAATGAATAAGTGGAGTAAACCGTATTCTATATAAAAATAAGCGACGATTGAACTATATCTAAAATTTTACTACAATGGCATTTTTAAGGTATTTTCTGTTTACATTGACTAATATACGACAGCTGTATCATACCGTTTAGAAAGTTTATACCTTTATGAAATGATAATGCAGTATACTTGAAGAGGAACGAAGTTTTTCCAATTTTTGAAATTAGTCAAACTTATTCATGAACGCACTTATTTAAAATTATGCTTAATATAGATATGCTTAATTATAACCACATCCGGATTAAGAAACGGGATACGAGATTTAGGGTAGGAAAAGGCTAATCACATACATTAACGAGTATCGGGATGATTTTAGACTGTGATTTTACGTACATAGCTGCAAAATGAATGCGCAGCAATACCATCGAGGAATCCAACTAGCAGCAAACCTTTAACTCTCTTTGAGGCGCATTGAAAACACGGGCTCAGCAAGTTTTAAAGATTGAATATCAATCAAGAAAGTGAAGAAAAATCAATACTATAATATTTATATTCAATTCTTTTAGACGGAGCCAGAAATTATAACTAACAAAAGTAGCTAGTCAATTCCAACATAGTATTACCCCATTGTCTGCGAAAACATATAGAGAGAAACGGGATAGGTGGATTTCGTTAAAAATTTGCAGACCTTTTTATTTAAATTCAATATTTAAATCAAAATTTTCAAAATATGTTTGGTTTTAAACTCTCCTCAACATTCCTTAAGAAAATTCGAAGCGTCTTTCGAAACGTCACTAAATTAAAAGCTACTGCTGTAATTTCCATTAATATAATATTCAATTCTGTCGTAATTTGCTACCGTTGGTTTTTTATTTTGACGTTTTATTTTGACTATCCGCCTGGACTGCGTACACATCCTTTGATGAAATAAAGTTTTTTTTTATCAAAACTTGTCATTTCCGGTACAATTTATAAAATGATGTGAATAAATTTTGTTTGAAATTTAATTTACAACCTTTTTGTTTTTAACCGTTTTTCGTTCAACTATTTAAAATATTTGCGAGAACAAAAAGCTCCTATGGAAACTGGCGCTTCCGGTAGACCAATTTCTGCCAAATTCACTGGAATCTCCCAGTTTATGGAAAAAGCTTAGGTATAACGGTTCATCCCAATCAATCAACCTTTCTGGGCTGTACAGAGGTCGAATTTTTGTTGAAAATTGCCCTTTGTCTAAAATCGTCATTACCGCTAAAATTTTGGAAAACTAATCTGGAGCGCTATTGTTGCAAATGTAATTTAGAAACTTTTAGTTCATAATCGTTTTTCTCATAAATCATAAACTTTTCAAAATATTTACAAAAAGCGAAAAAGCTTCTATGGAACAAGCCACATCTGGGGGCCTATTATGAAATGGTCGGAAAATACGACACCGTCGGAAAATACGACGTTGTCGTAAAATCCGATCCGCGTCGGATATTCGTATATGAAACATATATTTTTACAGTGGAACACAAAATTTTCATTATACACTTGTCACATTTAAATTTGATTAAAATAATTTAATTATAGAGATACGTACTTACATTTAAAATTTTTACTTAGAAATAACACATAAAAAGTAAGAATTACGATTTATTTTCCATGTGTATACTACAATAACCGTCACCTAACTAGCTGTCGGATTTGACAATTGAATTTTGTCGTAAAATCCGCTAACTCGGATTTTTATTTTATAATAGTATAAAATCCGCGCGGATTGGATTTTTTTAGTTTCATAATATGAATATCCGACGCGAGACGGATTTTACGACGTCGGATAAATTTCATAATAGGGGTCCTGGTGGGCCGATTTCTGTTAAAAACTGGGATCTCCAAATTTATGGAATCGAAATTTTTTTCAAAATTCGACAAGTTGAAGAAATAACCGCAAGTTGTATAGTAGTGGTACGTGTGTTTGTGTTAGTACGAATGCGCGCCATTTAATTTTTTTTGGATATGACATTTCTAGATATCATTTCCATTTATCATATAAAATATGTAAATGCAAATAAATATGCTTTAAATAAAATTAAATTTATTTAATTTTAGTTCTAAAATAATTTCTAATTCTGTGTTTCTGTGAAAACAAAACATTTATTCGGCATCGCATTGAAAAAAAAATAAAATATGTGTAGTTAAAATATTTTTTTCTTAACACATTGAGGCACACGTTTTATATGTGTGTGCTACTCAGGAACACATTTGATAACTTTTATAATTGTAATGATATTCGGATGGCTGGTCTCCACTTGCATATTTTTCTCGTGACAAAAAATAAATGGCTTCGGCTCATGACATTATTAGTATAGTATACTTACTACTACACTCTTCAAAACTAGGCATATTTTCTCTGTTTTGATTACGTAGAAAAAAATGGTTTGCTTTGTCATTTTAGATAGTGTGCTGTGCTGTGATTCTAACAAACAAAAACATCCACGATTTGTTAATTAAAAATGTCAAAATAATGCTCAAAATTGAGCATAAAAACACAAATTATGCTCAATTGGCACAACATCATGACAAAAATATTGAGTATTTTGATCTTTTTCTCTCTTGACAAAATTTCAATGCGCATGCTCAAAACCATTTTTGCGTATGTATTTTGGAAAATATACTAAAAAATGTCACAAGAAAAAAAATGGACTAGATTTTTTTTCCGTCACGAGGAAAATATGCAAGTGGAGACCGGCCATGAGAATTGAAAATTACATGTCGAATTATTCCTTAAAAAATGAATGATGTTTGCGCAAACGTGTTAGAAATCGAAAAACTGTATGACCGTTATAGCAGTCATTTCCGCGACCGTCTTAACTCACCACTCAAATACTTGGACTACTGGACCGATTTGTACCGATTCATAATTTTTGATGCCTACATTCGCAGAAAACAAACCAATATAACCACAGAAAAATTACACACACTAATATAAAATTGTATACTATACTCCTTATACGTATACGAAAACGTCATGCGTCGTTCGTCGAATTTTGGAAAAAATCGACCCCCTGTGGCACTAGTCTGTGGCACTATTCTGGTAATTCCCTGGGAATAGGGAATTGGGGAAAGATTTTATATGTAATTTCTATTTTAGAATTTATTTTCTGGCATACTGAGGTAAAAATCTAGTGGTAATTTTTTTGAAAACAAAATAAAATTGGGAATAATTTTCCCTACCAATTTAGATATGGAAAAATTATTCCCAATTTATAAATATTTACATCAAACTTTTCTCTTTAGTAGGCCGGAAAAAAAATATTTGAACTGAAATTACATATAAAATCTTTCCCCAATTCCCTATTCCCAGGGAATTACCAGAATAGTGCCACTGGTAATTCAATGGGAATAGGGAATTGGGGAAAGATTTTATATGTAATTTATATTTTAGAATTTTTTTTCTGGCGTACTGAGGTAAAAATCTAGTGGTAATTTTTTTGAAAACAAAATAAAATTGGGAATAATTTTCCCTGCCAATTTAGAATCTAAAAATTATTCCCAATTTATAAATATTTACATCAAACTTTTCTCCTTAGTAGGCCGGAAAAAAAATATTTGAACTGAAATTACATATAAAATCTTTCCCCAATTCCCTATTCCCAGGGAATTACCAGAATAGTGCCACTGATGTATCCTAAGAATAGATTTTTTGCTGGAGCATTTCAGTATTAACGTAAAAATGATATATTGAGAGATATGCACATTCCAAAGGAGCACCCCTCGCTTATATTTTTTAGTCATATTAATTTTTAATTTTCACTTGTTATAAATATACCTTGATAGGAGTAGGTTTTAGGTTTTTTTAGGTGTCAGTGGTTGACACTTAGGCCATTTTTGGCCCATTGTGATACCACGCATTCACGCCACATCATTAACCCATCCACCTATTCACCTACTCACACAACTACAGTATACCACCTGCACATTGCAAGCTCCATGTCAACCTGTACATTGACATGGACGGTGGGTCGGCGCTGAATTCTGCACTCCATCAGCGGGTCATAGTTGTGTTTATTAACATCACCGATTGTAATCGATGATGAAAATTCGATTTGCATCCAGCCTCTGATGGGATTCGAACCCAGCACCTCCCGGTCTAAGTGCCGAAGCTTTAACCACTGCACCACTTGTCCGGATAGGAGTAAGGAAGAAACATTTTATTTTCTACTTTTCAAAGCCTCTTATTATATTATCTACTTTTTACAGCCTTTAAATATAAGCGTGGTTTTTAAAAAGTTTTTTTTAGATATAATTTATTTTCTACTTCGAAAATTTTTAATGTCCAAAAATGTCAGAATCTTGTATTATCATCGGAGTTAAGCTTAATTTGACTATCGCAAGTGGTTGAAAAATTGATTACAAAATTTGACGATACAAACAGACACACAGAGTGAGCTAATATAAGCGTGGTAAAAAGGTGTAGGGCCATGTTCAATATTTTCACTGTCCAAGTTGGAGGATCATTGTTGATGAAAGCATATACACGATTCATTTAGGATTATTCATCCGTGAGTGAACCACGTAAATGCGCCTCTATATGTGGCAAACTTTTTGTTTCACTTATCTGTGTTATAAGTCTATGTTAATTAATTATGAGTAAACAGACATGTTATATAGAATATGACACATTTAAGTTTGCATATTTTTAATTTAATATTAATTTGTGTAATATTATTTAATAATTAATGACAAACCTGTATTATCAGCATAAAACTAACAAACCATATTAAAGTGGGAACGTATGAGAGTTTGAGAACCCTATTAGAAAAAATATTTGTTTTGAATAAACGACATTATATTATATTCAAGAATCAAAATTATTAACTTCTACAAGATCTTATTTAGTACGCAAAAAATTGCAGCAAAATGTGCTTGTTAAAGTAGAAGTTTTCCAGTGAGCAATGTCCGTTTATTAACTAAAAAATTTTCATGACCATTTTGGTGATTAACCTTAACCTCTCAGGATAGTCATGCTCATAATATAACAATATATTTTCGGTGATTTGGTGGTATTCTTCAAAGTGATAAATAATTATGGGTTTATAACATTTTAAGGTATATATGAACCAAATTGGTTATTTATTATTAAATACATGTAAGAAATTTATATCATTTAATAAAAAGTGTAGACAAAATATATATATACAACTACAACTTGAATTCGATTTTAGTTCATTATCATTATAAAAATATGTTTAATCTTGATTAGGATTTGCATTTGAACTTTCAGAAAAATCATTAAATTTATTATTCGGCGCTCCTATTCGTGCTAGGTTAGATCCAAATAATCAAAATTCGTGAAATAAAATAATGAACAAAATAAACAATAGGTACAAAATCTGATGATTAAATAGCAAAACCTTTGCAATAGTGAAATGTAAAAGTGTGCTATTTTTGTAGCTTATAAAGAAATTTATTGTAAATTACCAGTAATTTTAATTTTATTTCCACTTAGATCGGATCAACTAAAATTTACATCAATAAAATCATTTTATTAACAGTATATGTTACATATTGCTGATTTTGTTATGTTTACAAAACACCTTTAAGTCGTGTCTTTTAAAAATTCAAACAAGAATCAACTTTCAAAAAACATATTTACACATACAAATATAAGTAATAAAAGTCTTTGAGCATTTTTCTTAACAGTCTAGATGTCTAATTAAATTAACATGTAAAAGATATCTCAACCAAAATTAAAAAAAAAACAAACTTATGACACTTAGGAAATATTTTAATTTTCTAATGCATACATTGAACAGCTAACATGTTGCCTATGTGTGTAGCACCTACACACATAAATATGTACTTGAACGTATTGAGAATTGAGATCCCGCGATCGTTAATTCGCATTTGCATTTACTGTGTAGCGTCGTATAACAATACATTTCATTGTGTCGTAATTTCATTTAATGATCGCCAATCAACACAAACAGGTCTTATAATTATTGATATTATTATTATCGTGTCAAGAACATTTTCTTACTTTTAATAAGAAATTTTTCTTGTTTCTTAACGACATTTGACATTTTAGTCGTTATCAAGATTGAATCGAGTTAAAAAAATAGATATGGAGAGAAATTCACAAAATGATCTTTGAATTATGTTTGATCCCCTAACAAAATGTGTTATGATATTTAATTATAGATTTATTTTAACAGTACGAATTAATTTTAACTTATGAAAACAGGGTAATGATTATAAAAAAAATGTAACTTAATCAATAGCCGTGTTTTTTTATTAGCGTTCGAACGATGTCAAAACTTATATTTAGAGCGCTATTTTTGCATATAATTAATTTATTTAAATCTGAACTAAGATTTTCCATTCAACGTTTTAGTTAAAAATCGAGATAAAAATATTTTTCTCTACCTATTTATTATATAGCCGCAATCAATTTCAAAGGGACATTTGAAAAGGCCGTTGTTTTGCACAACCCTTAAACCAATGCAAACTTCATTCTTGTGTACAAATTTTGACGTAAAATATCAATTTTTTTTTTGTTTTCTAGTTTCAAAAAAAAAAACTTTATACGAAATTGTTTAGTTTGTTAGTAAAAGTTTCTGTGTATTTTGAAGAAAACCAAGAAAAATAAACAAGTGACAAACAACAATAAACACAAAAGTAAAACTGTCATTCGACTGCATGAAGTTAAGTACAATTTGATTTTTTTCATTAGTATAGTGACTCCAGTGAATAGTAGCTGCAGTTTCAGTAGAAATTTCCCATTCGGCACCGGGTAGTGCTCAAATAATAAAACATGGCTATTAACTCAATCTAATAATTTTAAGGTTATTTCTAGGTAACATTATTTTACTGTGAAATCAGAGGGAACATCAGAGGGAAAATAATAATTACATGTTATTTATAACCTTATGTACGAGTATGTTCACGAGAAACGGCATGTCGGAAAAATTTCGGAAAACATATAAAAACCATTGATTTTTTTTGTAAACGATATATGAAGCAATCACTTCGTTTTACTTGTTTTATGTGTTAAGTTTTATTTGTAATAAGCCTTGATAATATTAAAGCAAACAATGTGCACTCAAAAATTATCCTCTTTCACGAGGTACGAATACACTACCTTCTTTCAAGAGTCTTTCAGATTTGCTTCTCCTGAACTTTCCTTCTTCACATTTCACTCAATTTTAGCTCGGAATAATTTTTTACTAACTAGACAAATAATGTCGCTCATTTCATCATGATTTCGTAGGAGGCGATTTTTTTGTTGAGACCTTCTATAACGCAATACTCTTTTCTCTGGAACATAAAACAAGAACAAAGGAAATCAGTCAAATATTTTTTTTATGAGCGGTTTCCTGGTCTTCTTCAGCATGGCTTTGCCTTAAGAGCGCATTATTGATCAATAAGGTTAAATATAGAAATATCTAAGACTTTTTCATTGGGTTGATTTATTTAATAATAGAGAAGTGTTTAAAATTGGCAAATAATTTGTTAATTTTTATGATTTGGTATATGACGTTTTTGGGTGTACTACGAAACCTCTGTTTCAAAATCTCGTTTTCAAAATCTCGGGTTTCGAAGTTCCGGTTTTCAAAATCCCGGTATTCTTTCCTTCTAGTTATAATTACACAAAATAATTAATAAAGTATTTTAAATGCAAAATTTAAAAATTCAAACCGGGATTTCCTAAAAATCGGTTTTTTTTATACAAAAGCGGGATTTTGAAAGCCGGGATTTTGAAACCCAAGATTTTGAAAACCGAGATTTTGAAAACCGGTATTTTGAACACCAAGACTTTGAAAACCGAGATTTAGAAAAAACGAGATTTTGACAAACCGAGATTTTGATATCCGAGATTTCTTTACACACCCGAAGTTTTTTTATGAAATAATGGAGGTTTTACAGTCACCCAACAGTTGTCAGCATGTTGAGTAAACTTTCAGCCAACATTATGAAATTGCTGAACTTTACAGAACTTATAATTTTTCCACAAAACAAAATGCCAACGCTTGGTGGCCTGAAAGCGCCCAATGACAAAAATCTGTACAATTGTTGCTTCGGAAGAAAACTATTTTGTCATTATCTAAAATCTAAAATCAATTAAACACATTTAAATAGCAAAATCATGGGACGTAATTTAAAATAAAGGGCACCTAAGACACTCCAGTTGCCCTATTCTGGAATTTCCCAGGGAACGGGGATTTTTTTACCGCAGTTATTCCCCAGATTGCTTTTATCTACAGTTTTCCCCATTTCCCTAAGAAGTCCTTTCTGGTTCAGTTGGGAAGACATTCCCCGAATAATATTGGATAGTTAAAATTTTTGCCACGAAATCGTTCGCTATAATTTGATTCATCTATCATAATAAGCTCATTTCTTGTTTATAACCGGTACATAATATTATTAACATAATATTTACAATATTAATGTTAACAAAAATATCACAAAGCCGAAATATTTATTATCACGATGACGACGAGGAAAGGCGATGAAATCTTTGAATTCAGCGACAACGTTTACGATGCTTAGTGAATTCGTTCATTTTATATGCGTCGTTTATCGTATGCCGCCAGAACTGGCACTCATTTTAAAACAAATGGTTGTTCCCATGAGTCAAGTGTTTTATAAAAAATACAATAAAAAAAAATAAATATAGACGCTTCATATGATGAGGCTAATCATGGCGCTACAATTTGGAGGAAGTTGGTGGCGAAAGCTTTTCTACATACATACTATGCGGATGAATTTGTGAACACATGTTTCCTAGATATAAATTCATAAATATATAATTCATAACTATATTGGTCAGACTGGGCGCAATTTTGGAGTTAGAGCTAAAGAACATTTATCTGGTTGCAATGAATCAACTTTCCATAATCATTTAACTTCAGAAAATCATACAGCTAGCTTGAACAATTTAGACATATTACATATACAACCCAAAGGCAGACATTTAGATACGAAATTCGAAAATCAATATTTCTTAACCAAAATATCCTTAACGAACAGAGAGAAATCCGGTTCTCACCAATTACAGACCCCGCCCTTTTCTATTCTCACGTACGCAATAATATACCTTGAATTTTGTTACTCAAACTATGACTCATCAACCTACCTGCGCGATCCGTAGATTAATTTTTATTGCTTAATTTTTTTCCCTCCTTCTTTTATTTTTATTTATATTTTGCTTTTTTCTAATTTTCTAATTTTCTAATTTTTACTAATACAAATCAGTAGATACTCCTGATGATGACCTAACAAGTCGAAATCGATCGAGTGATTTTTTAAACTTTTTGAAAAATATTCAAAATATTCTGCGAAACAAAAAACAAGTAATAAAATGAGCAATAAAATAAAATAAACGTTTTATGCGCATTATCGCGAAATTCACAGCGTCAGCCTTTTCATTTAAAATTCAAGTCTTTTATTAAATATATACATTGATCAAAAATTATAGTAATTCAAATTAATAAATAATAATATCTTTAATATAATTAAAATTTCTGTTCTCTCTTTAACTTTATTATTACCCATCAATTCCCGCATAAAATTGGTATGGAACAACAAACGTCAAAACATCTGTAATAGGGAATATTTTTTCCCAAAAAACATTTTTACCCAAACGATAGAATACAGTTTTCGAAAAGGGAATACAACTGCTAGAAAGTTTAAAATTTCCATTCCCCAGGAATTAGCAGAATAGGGCCACAGTTCATGTAAACATATCATAAAATTCAGTAATTAGGAAAATTTATGCGAATTTAAATATTTTAATCGATATTATAAATATTATCGAATATGATATTAATTTTCTATAAAGTAAAATGTTTAGAAAAGATTTATTATTAAACATTTAGCAACCAAAAGAGCAATTGCAATAAAACAATGATGGTAATCTAACGCCCTGACTGTTCTAACAATTTTGGAGAAACCATACTACACAACAGTGCTGGTAATTCCCCGGGAATACGTAATAATTTCTTTTTGTAGCTATTGTAGCAGCTATTGCCCAGGCATTTTCCCTAATTTCCATTTTTCCAATACATAGTTAACTCTAGCGATTGGGGAATAAATTTACGGGAAAATAATTTAATTATTCGCGGTCGACACGCGATCGAAATAAAACAAGAAAAAAATGTTTAAAAATAGTTTACTACATTTAATTGGTTTTTGTTGATATTTTAGTCGAATTATACTTAAAAATTAAATTTTGTTTATTAAAGTAAAAAATTGGATATTGATATTTCCAATTGATATTACCAGTTTTCAGTATAAATTTTTAGCCATGATACTGCTATAAGTAAGTACAATAAATTTCCGTTAAATTCTATTGCCAGTTAATTATTTCCTCAAATAGGTATGGAATAATAAACGACAAAACTTCTATAATGGGGAATAATTTTTCCCAAAATCTTTTTTCCCAAAAGCCAGAATACACTTTTGAGGAAGAACTTAACATTAAGTTCAGAAAAATATACTGGCTCATAGAGAGAGGCTCCGAGCTTACAATTCACAACAAGCTGCTTCTATATCGGGAAATACTGAAGCCGATATGGACAAACGGTTTTCAACTCTGGGGATGTACAAAGCAAACAAACGCCAAAATGATACAGACGTTTCAAAACAAGGTTCTTCGTAGCACCATAAATGCTCCGTGGTAGACAAGAAATGAAGATCTTCACAGGGACTTACAGATGGAATACATCAAAAATGAAATAAAAAAGCATGCCGCCAAACAAGAAATAAGGCTCCAGGAAGATGGAAACACCTATATTCGTCATAACCCTGTCGTTGAAAGAAGACTCCAAAGAACGAGGCCACTTGACCTATAGTAAACATACCAAATTAAAATTAGTATTTTAAATAGGTTTATTTAATTATGGCATTAACCACTAGGTTTCACCCCAACAAGTCAGAATTGTTTAAGAAATGTAAAATTTGTAAAAATTTAAAAGATACATTGCTAGATGAGCACAGCCTCAGTTGTAATTAATAAAGGGGGAAAAAAACTTTTGGAGAAAAGGGGATAAAACTGCTACAAAATTTAAAATTTCCATTCCCCGGGAATTATCAGAATAGGGCCACAGGAATGATTATTTCTAGTCGAAAAACCTTTCCAACAGTCCGAACTAAAAATTTGAGACTCCCGGAACCGGTCACACGCTCACATTCCTAAACGAGTGCTAATGACTGCCGTAAACGTTTTAACGGGTCTAAATTGCAGTTAAAGCTTTATACAACACATATATATATATATATATATATATATATATATATATATATATATATATATATATATATATATATATATATATATATATATATATATATATATATATATATATATATATATAAATAATGTTATGTGTTTTTCTTCGATCGTTCTAATATGTTTCATTTACATTGCGCCAGAAGTTAGTAATAATTTAAATATATTAATTACAAAAAAAATAGAAGTTGCTTCCAGTTTAAACATACCTATGCCAAAGTCAAAGCAATAAAAATTTAAATTAGTTATGTTGTTATGTACACTAAATGTGTGCCTGTAAACGAGTGTACTATAACATTAAAAGTTAAATCTTTTTAACGTCAATTTAACAAATTATCAGCGGAACAAATAAACCACAAACAAGCTTTTATAATATTCATAAATAGTACAAAAACTATTCTCATGTTTGTTATTTTATTTCTACCGACATTCCAATATTTATAATACGAGTATCACCCTGCCATTTTTTTTTAAATACACACATCTTTATTATAATATTATGCTTGTGTAGTTTTACAAATTTACACTTACACACTATTATTAATAAATTTAATATTACATGCGCTTCCAAATAAGCATAACTATGTATGGATGTATATACTCGAATATATGTACATACATATGTTTCAATAAATAAAATACATTCTCATTTGTCACGTATAATTTAATTGTTTGCTTTTTTTGTTTTATTGTTTCATTTATTATTGTGTATTACAAAATTTGCCTCTTATACGTTAGCCTTAAAGAAATTTATACATACAAGCTTACTAACAAAGATATACAATTTCGATATCATGTTAAATAATAAAGATTTACTGATCAAAAAAACACTATGCTAAATTTTAATTTATGTACATTTTAACAAATATGTAAAACGTTTTATCATTGTAAATATGGAACTATTGAAATGATAAGAAACGATACAATAATATTATACAATAGCTTTGACGTAGATTTAAAGGTCGCATTTCGAGTTAGTGATTACATGAGTACGATAAAATTCGCTAAAACTGCACTTCATAAGTTACAGAACTACCAAACTTTACAATTTATATTCAGTCATGTAGAGAAACATATATGTAAACTTTTCAATTAGATTTGATGGTATAGTAATATAAATATATGTAGTATGTCAATATTACCGTTAGGACGAGTGATGCAGGAAATATACTAATAGAGGCAATATAAAGAGGGAGTCGACAATAATGACCTCGCAAAACATCAAGTTTAAGTTTTGTCCAAAGTTTTAATTCAGAAAGATGTTGCACGTTTTACTTGCTAAAGGACGAAATACACCAAGAGCAGCACAGCATGACCCAAACAATCCACACCAGCGTTTGAGTAAGCGTGCACAACAAGCCGTTGTTTTAGTCGGAAAAACAAAATGTGTCAATTTTATTGAGGTTAAGAGTAGCAGTGAAGAACAGTTTTATGAAGCTGCCATGGGCGGAAGCTATTGATGTCGCGGCAGATACAACTTCATTCAATATATTTTCTTTAAATTTAAATTTTTCTACTAAGATTACCAAATAAAAAAAAAATTGTATTTGTATTTATATAAGTAACGTTTTGTTAGCGAGGTTTAACTGCGGTAATGGTAAATGATCATTCAGGTTGTGAATCGTTGCTTAAATTTGTAGTAAAGTTTTAATTGCTAGATAAATTTTACTCTTATTTTTAAAATTCAGAAGCAGTTAAGTTATAACAAAAGAAATTAGGCATATATTCCTTTAATCGTATCACTTCATGCGATGTGACTATGGATCTTCTTGGTTACTAGATTATAAAATAAAAATTAACTACATAATTTTGTACAAAACTTTCAATGACAATTTTTTAAATCTTAGTTGGCTGCCTTAGTTTGAAAAAATTTCTATTTATTTGTTGCGTCAAAATTTCAAGTGATAGAAATTGTCGTTTCAAATGAAAGCAGTCTCATGGAAAAATTTATAAAACAGCATACTAAGGTTTAAAAAAATAGCCACAACGGGGTTTTGAACAATTATTTTGTAAGTTTCGATTTAATAATCTAGTAACCAAGAAGATGAACAGTCACATCGGATGAAGTGATGCGACTAACTATTCCCTTAAGCTAGAACCAGCGAGTCTGTAAGAGTCAGTAACAAAACCTTACAGAATTTAACGAGAACGTTTTATTACAGAATATTTGACAGTTTGACCAGCGAATCTGTAACACGATTATTATTGTCAATTGAATTTTTAAATGTCAATCTGCAAAATAACAAATTAACCACACCACGATTTTCGTCAAAAATGAATCTATTTGAGAAAATTGAACAGCTTCTAACCCTATTTAAAGGACGAGGGGGCAAAAATTAAAAAAACGGTCTTGTGTGGTACGAAAAATAAATCGCAAAAGAGACAGATTGCTATGTATGTAACTACTAGAGGTATAATTATGTACATAATTTATTTTAGGTAACGATTTTAGAAATGTAGAATTGTCAACAGCAATTTTTTATTCACTCGCATGACAAGTGAGGTTTCCATTCAACAAGCTGATGGACCTTGTGCGGCCACAAATGTTGGTGAACAAACGGAATCTATTGAGCTGAAAAGAGCTGATGAAGAATGTACATAAAATATTATTTAAATTATTAAAATATAAATAAATATTTGTACACGTAAATTATAAAAATGTAACACATATTCACATACCGCCATTTCAAATATACAATTCTGACGTTTCCTTCAGTTTTGCGATAATTTTCGCTCTTGTTACAGATTGCTAAGTGACAATTCAAATTTAACGAAACTGAACGAAAAGTACTTTTAGTTTCGCTGGCCAGCAATGTCAATAAACATATATTTTTCCGATATCGCCTTGTTACTTAAATTTCTTACAGACTCGCTGGTTATAGCTTTAGTCGGGTGTGTTCTACATAATGTTTTAAAAGTAAAGCGTGAATATTATAAGTTATGTATTATGTACTACATAATAGATAACTTATTATACATGACTTAATTCATAACGTATAATACATACATAACTTAATTCTGTGGTCACAACCAATAACTGCATAAGTCGAGTTTATTTTCCACAGCATTTTTGCCAATAAACCACTGTCAAATAATAAATTAATGTACAGGAATTGTTTGAAGCACAAATACAGTCGCCTTTTAGGACAATATAAAAATAGTAATACAGAATTCAAGCAATAATCTAAAATTATTGAAAAGTTACATTTCAAAACATATAAATTGAATAAAGTCGTTTAGTAGTTATTGGTTGTGACCACAGTAAAATTATTTTTGGATAGTAGTTCTGATATATTCTGAGATATCTGCTTTATAACTGAAACGGAACTAAGCCACTTCTTAATCGAACATCATGAAACGGTCTGTAATGAATAAAGTTCGGGATTCTTAAATCGTTTAGAAAAAGTTCTAGAATAATGTCATCTGGGACGGAAATAGATTTCTGAACCGATTGTGATGACATTTAGTATCGTGGATGGAAATTGGATTGTTTGATAATTTTGAGAAGAATTTCTGGCCAACTGGGATGAACTAAGCCATTTCTTAACCGATCAAAATGGGATTCTAAAATAATTTTTGGCAGACATTCTGGAGTATGGCCAACTGGGGTGCAACTATTTTATATCTTAACAAATTATGATGAAATTTGGTATGATGGATGGAGTTCTGGCAAAACCAATTGGGACGGAACAGAAAAATTTTGTATTGTGCTTTATTTTTTGAAAAAAATATTCGTAAGAGATTATGTGTTCATATAGGTAATTATGTGCGTGGATCCACTACAACACGCTGTTTAACGATGAAGAGCTTCATCCTTTATTATTATGGTAATTTTTTATACAAATTTTAAAATAAATAAATCATATATTGTTAAATTGTCTAACATTAAGAACTGAACCTAGGAGTTTCACAAAATTTAAAAACTATTATAATAGGATAGGAAGAAGAACTTTTTTTCAATAGAGCACTAAGTATAGCTATTTTAAAAGTTCTATTATTCAGTTTTTTTTACAAATTAACAGTAGAAGTTTGATCATATAGTAAAATGAATTGTACTTTGCTTACGTCAGGTCCCAACTTGAGTATGCTATTAATATCTGATGACCTTTCTACAATGAACACATTCGTAATATACAGAGTATCCAAAAGAAATTTGCATGTTACTTATCTTGGAAGGATGGCTGCACTACTTATCTTGGAAGGATAGACAAAGATTTACCGTATCACGTTAACCTGCAAAAACTACCGCCATACCTCACTGGATGTAGAATGATGTAGATGACATCGATTCACCGACGTTGCTGGAATCTATTGGAATAAAAGCACCGAGCAAAACCTTAAGAAATTTTGAGTTTCTTCAGATAAATAAACGCAGAACACATTATATGATTCAGATGAACCGGTGAACAATGATGCGCACGAGTTTTACCAAAATTAACCATCTTTTTTATTTTTGCCTAAGCAAAGGCGGGTTAAAAGTAAATTGAAACAATTTTATGAGACGACTATTTAATTACTTTTAACAAAAACATAAATTTTCTCTGTATTTAATTTTTTGTAGGTGTCAAGTGAAATTGGTAGACCTTTCTAAAATAAAATAAAAATAAAAATTATGAAAATGGTGGATCTGTAAAAACAACATTTCGTAATATTAGCGTTATTTTTGATAAACAAAATTGACCATCTGAGAAATCAAACTATTAAAAATTTAGTATAAAAATTCGAGTCTAGCAACATGAGAGAAAGTATTGCAGAGGACTCACGTTTGTCGGTTTTAGTCTCAACAATCAAACGTGTCCATAACCGACCACATGACTATTAAGATACAGATTTGATGGACGATATTTTTCGCGAAGGGGAGAAGTTAGTTTACCACCAAGAACGTGTGATGTAACACCATTAGATTATTTTTTATAGGGATATGGTTTATGAGAATAACCCACAATCAATCAAAGATCTCGAAACCAATATTAAACTGGTCACTCGTGAGATAGTGCCCCAATTATGTAGAAATGTAATCAAAAATTTTGATCAAAGGATCAAATCCGAAAATTTTGATCAAATCCGAATAATCAAGTATTCGAATATCCGATTAATTTGGGGTAATTTTAAGAATCGCGGGGATTAGATTAAAAACGAGCTTTGTTATTTAGATTCGTTCAAAAAAGAACAACTAAATTAGACAATTTGTGACAGTTTGACGCTTAGCCATACTTCAACAGAAACTGAAAGGGTTTTCTCTACGGCGGGAAATCTAAAATCTAAAATGACAAGTAGTCTAAAAATTTGAACATCTCATCGTATTTCTATTTCTTAAATGCCGATTTAAAAAATAAATTAAAATAAAATAAAATTTATAATTTGTTAAACGAAACATGTTTGTTTTTTGTTTTATGACCGATTATTCATGGTTCCTTGTACATACTTTTTTTACTTTTCGAATATTAACCGAATATTCGTGTTTACAGAAATAGTTATTTGATATTCGGATAATTCAAAATGTGGAATAACTGAATGCTCTAGTGCTCATGGTGGACATTTGCTAAATATTCTTTTTCATCGATTACAATCGGTGATGTTAATAAACACAACTGAGACCGTCTGATAGAATGCAGAATTCAGCGCCGACCCACCGTCCACATCAATGTACAGGTTGACATGGAGCTTACAATGTGCAGGTGGTATACTGTAGTTGTGTGTGTAGGTGAATAGGAGAATGGGTTAATGATGTGGCGCGATGTGGTATCACAAGGGGTCAAAATTGGCCTAAGTGTCAACCACTGAAAACTAAAATAACCAACCTACAATCCTTCCAATTAACAACTGATGGGATAATGTACGCCCGTAATTTAGGATGTATAAATACAATTTCAGAAGAAAAGAAGACAGATGATGACATTAATCAAACCTTGCAGGAGCTACTCGAGAAATGACGTACATTCGATGAAATACTGGAGATAGTGCTTTGGGAGCTCAAACTGAATCTTAAAAATGTTTAGTACTGTAGAAATATTGTTTTGGAATACTAATAGTCTGCTACGACATCAGCAGGAACTACAAGCAATCATCGATATAGGAAACATACATGTGTGTCTTATCTCAGAGACTAACTTTACTAAGCATTCCGTCATTAAATTTAAAGGCTACCGTCTGTATTATACTAAGCACCCACACAAGGAGCCAGAGAAAGACGTGCAGCAATCATAAAAGAAAACGTACAACATGTAGAAATACAGGCTGCAATTGTAAATACTATACTAACAATTATGCTATTGTAGTGACAAGTTTATACTGCCCATCATGATATTCTTTCAAGAAAACCTAATACTCTGAATTGTTCTAGCGTTTGGACAAAAGGATGGTAAAAGGTGGTGACTCCAATGCAAATAATACTCATTGATCAAGATTAACTATTAATTATTAATTATTAATGAGTATTAATAATACTCATTGATCATTGATCTCCCAACAAAAAAACCAACGTACTTGCCTATACTGACCTGACAGAGGAAAATGCCTAGTCTGATTCGAATTCTTCCTAAATATATTTCTAATAATTTTATGACAGTCGAGGAGGCCTTGAATTCAGACCATTCTTCAATATTCCTATCGATAAATGAATATATCATCCAAAAATAGAATAATCCAGTACAAGTTAGCAAATATACCGATTGGAAAACTAGGTATCCATCAGACGAAATTCGGAAATTAAAAAATGAAACAATTAACCCTTACTTGAGTAAGTCAACAAATGATAGAAATACCGACTGTTCCCTTTAGAAAGCATCAATTAATTTAATTCCAATTCATCCTTGTCAGAAAAGTGAATGGGTGTTGGGCGATGATAGAGAAGTACAAACCGCCATCGAACAAATACAGAAACGGACCAGATTATGGGACATAAAACTTAATGAAACTAAATCAGTACACGTTGATGTTACAAACAAAATTTTATCGTATATATAACAGAGACATCCATAGGGATTTTGAAATAGGTTCTATCAAAAATTATATAACATAATTCGGAAAATGTCTATTCAGATGAGGGTATTCAACTCATGGATAACACGAATATAATTAGAAGGCTGAAAAGAGTAAAACCTTTTGGAGTTAGTGTAGTTTATGTAACCAAATATAATCAATGACACTGTTTGCACAACAAAAGTATAACCAAACAACAGTGTCAAAAATGTGTGGAACACCGCAATGTTGTTCTGAATAAATTTTCTACAAATATAAAAAAAAAATATATTATAGACGTCTATATCACTGACTCACTCGAGCACGCACAGGGTGACCAAACAATTTTTTTTTCTATATTATAATTCTAAAAATGAAATGTCGAAAGACTACCACAGTCTGAAACGCACCATAAATTTCATATAATTCATACCGTTCTCTCAAAAGAAACAACGAGACAATCATCAAATCCTCCATTCAGATTCAAATTCAGAAACACATCCAAATACTACACGTTATTGTTCGTTTTTAAACCAGTTCCATTAACTTTGGTTAATCACAGCTATAAATTGAAAGCTCCAACGCTGACTTATCGTCAAATTCCAACATTAATTCAATAGGCCGATCTAATGAGCGTTAACCCGGAATTGATATGCTTTCAGAGTAGAAATATTTTTCCAACTAATACCAAATAGGCGAGAAACACTGGCGATACCGAGGCTTCAGCTCTACTATGTCTTTGGATAATAATACAAACAAAATTATCGAAAATATCGCTGGTATAGGAATGGGCGTACTGAATTGGCAAATTTAGGAGTTTAAAAAGCGTGGCCATTAAATTTATGTCAATAAAATCTTAAATATGTAAACATTTTAATAATAAAACAATTTAGTTCTGTCAATTTGGTTATGTATAAAACAAAGGTATCTGAGACGCGATATTTCAAAATGCGATATTTCAAAACGAGATATGACAAAACGAGATATGGTACAAAACGCAATATTTCAAAATGCGATATTTCAAAACGCGATATGGTACAAAACGCGATATGGTACAAAACGCGATATTTCGAAACGCGATATTTCAAAACGCGATATGGTACAGAATATGCGTTGCGAACCGGTGGGAGCGCAGCGACCCACCTGATACCGATCCTATATACTATCGTTCCTATCGATTTTTAAATTCCTATAAACTGAAATTAAATTTCCCCTTCACCCGCCTGATATAGCCCGATCCTAAACTCCCGTTTTGTACCATATCCCGTTTTGTACCATATCGCGTTTTGAAATATCGCGTTTTGAAATATCGCGTTTTGTACCATATCGCATTTTGTACCATATCGCGTTTTGAAATATCGCATTTTGAAATATCGCGTTTTGATAATTCTCGTTTTAAAATATCGCGTTTCAAATGAGACCCATCTGAGATTATAGCTATTCAAAAAAATTTATTATACTATACTTGCTACTAAAGTAAAACATTTTACGTTTTTCTTCTCGCAATTAATGTACTTTTAAATTAATAAAAAAAACACAACAAACCCTAATGATGGCGTAATTGCCAAAAGCTCGGAAAATTTGGTTGTTTAATTACTATACGGGTGCAACCGAGGAGGCAGTTGAGCGTGCAGCGCTCATTAGTTTAAAGTGACGCGAAAGGCTTTCGTTTTGATTGATTACATCAATCTGTATGAACTGTATGACCAAGTACTAGACAGGATGTGCAAATGGAAAGGATAGGAAAGGCATTTTTTTGTACGACGAAACGACCTGGTTGCAGACACTTAGAGATCGTACCGCACAAGACAATACAATTCTAATCTACTAATAAAGCTTTAATAGGTTTAATGGTTAAGAATGGTATTGGTCTTCAACAATTGCTTGAATCAGTACCTAAGCAAAAAACTATTATTATTTTATGCATCTAGAAATATCCTGAAATTTAACTCTAAATTAATACTTGTAACATCCATAATGCCTTTAAGCCCCTTAACCAGCCTTTCTGTATAGACCTTAAATTACCATTAACCGAAAATACATATAATTATTAAATTTTATTTTATTTATATCATTTGAAGATTATTTTCGATTCTCAACTTCGTTAGTTACTCCTATCAACAATAACTGAGAAGAAAACAAACTAAAATTGGAGTATAGAGATGCGACGAATAATGAACTGAGACTGTTATATCCAATCAGCTAACACAGACATTCAAACACATCAGAAAATGGTCGGCTTAATTAAGCAAAACTCACGCTTTATTAACAATAAAACATACTACTGGTCCCAATTGTCAATTTTTGTTTGCCAATTTATGAACAAATAAAAACAATTTTGCAAATACGGGGTTCGATTTGATCGTCGTACAAGAAAGACGCGTTTTTGTCTTTCTCTGTGTAGTAAAAGTCAAAATTTCTTTTAAAGTGATTTAAGTGATTTAATTTTTTATTTTAAAGTTATTGCGGTTATAGTTATATAGTTATATAATATAAATTATAATAAAAATTTGTTTAAATTTAATTTTAGTGACATTAATATTGATAAAGAGATAAAAAAGATTGTGTGGTGCGCGGCAATGTGGGTGTATTACACTCATTTTACATGTGTACGTGGTGTTTGCTGTGCGATTCCAAAGGATTTTTAAGGGAAGTGTTTTTATTATTTTTTTTTCGTGTTTTATTGAATTTTTAATTTAAATTTTAAATTTTAGTTTTATTTATTTATATGTGTTTTATTAATTGTTGTAATAAGAAAAACGCATTTATAATATATCGTCGTAGTAGTAATATGGTACGGTTTGCGTGTGTGTGAGTGAGAGTTGTGTCCTTTTCGTTAGTATATACAAGAAGAATATATATTTAAAAATGTAAAAGAGAAAATATTCTTGTTTTTATGTATATAGATTTTTTTGTATATACTGTTGTATGTATAAAAAGAATGCGGTGTGTTTTATCGTGATGATCAAAAATAAAAAGGATCATTGAAATTACGAGGCGTATTCGCGCGTGTGTGTTTTTGTTACTATATGGGATTTGTATTTCCGAATATTTTTTTTTGTTTTGAAATGAATGAGCAAATTTGTATGTGATAATATGGTATATACATATAAGTGAGTGTGTGTATTACGTATGTATGTAAAATATATATCCAGAATCTTCTTAAATATAAGTCGTGCTAACTCGACACATATGAAATAAATAATAACTAAGTAAAGATGTATTGGAAATTTTTTTTCCATAGTAATTTTTTTTTTTTTTTTTTTTTTTTTTTTAAATAACTAAGTATGTATAAGTGTGTTGATGCAGAAACAAAAAAAAAAAATGAACAAAAAAAAAACTCAAATTTACGTTGCATTGTTAGTGTAACCAACACACTCTTTGTTAGTTTTTTTTTAAATAGGTATCTGTCAATGAGAAGAGTAAGCAGGACTTATATTAAAGTGGATTCTGATATATCCCTTTTCTTGCCAAATAAAGTTTTTTTGTTTTGTTTTAATTTGAGTCGAGCCTACACAAATGTGTGTGTAAAAAATTACAGGTTGTATTGTCTTTCGGATTTTAACGGATCTTAGTTAAATCGGAATTATTTTTGAAAAACATTATAATTTGATAATACATATATAAATTATATAACATACTAATTATTTGTTTTTGATAACATTTTAATTATTTTACTATTACGGTTTTAGTGTTATTTTTCGGACGATTTCAGTGGAATGCATAAATGTGTGGGTTGGTCCAGAATTCATTCCAAAAATAAGTTTTTGACATGATTCTTTTGCCTTACCCACACAATTGTGATGGCAGGCAGGAAAGGGGATGTAGATAATATGTATGTGTATATATAATTGACTGTTTTTATTTATAATTTTTTTAATAAATAGTTTAATATATTATTGTATATGTGTAAAATCCATTTATCATTTATATTATTGTGTAAAATATTTTCGATGTGCATATCCATATTGCGGTTGCTTGAATCCGGTAGCTTCTTCGTTTCCTTGTACTTTACCTATACAATTATAAGTTTTATGGGTGGGGTGATCGAGACGGGCAGGGGTTGCCGCGGTGTGGAGGTACACGATGTTATATTGGGTGAACTATGCGAAGACATTTTTAAAGTGATTTTTTCCGACATTTTTTTACACATACATAGAAATTTATCGATGAGCTGGGACTCATGTGACGTGTGTGCGCGTGAATGTTTTTTTTTTTTGAGGTTAGAAACCGGTCTCAACTCAAATGTGTCGTCGTGTGATTTCCCCAATGTAATTTAAATGCATGTATGTATTGTAATAATAATATGTACATGCATTGATAGGTGTTATTATTATTTATTTATTTTTTTACAGTCTATTTAACTGGTTTATAAATTATTTAATTAAATTATTTTACTCTATAATAATTAATAATGCGCGGTAAAAATTTGTATTTGGAAAAGTTTTAAAGATTTGTTTCGCCGTGGTATGGATAGGTGACACAACTCAAAAAAATGAACTTTTTCCGTTAATTCACTAGAAGGATGCGCAATATTAGTATCCATATCCCTCAATAAAAACAGTTTTATTTTTCCTTCATCGAAAATGATAGAGCACAAAGTGCCATTCTTCGTTTTATGATTTTGGAATCTAATAACGTAATTAGCATTTTTTGTTTTTGCTCTCCTGCAAAATTTTAATTTTTGAGTTGTGTCTCTTTTTCATGTCATGAGCGATATGTGTTACGGCATGGCAAAGGAAAAATGGTTTTTAATTTTTATTTTCGTTGTAATTGTAACGACAAGTAAATCTTTGATGTGCCTCGGGCTATTAATGTTGGTTATTTTTTTAGATTGCTTACTGCTGGCACTCTTTTCTATGAAAGAATTTATCCGACTCAACAATATTTCTCGAAACAGGTTCACAATTGCATGGGAACGTCAGACACAAGTATTGATGAGTTCTAAATCCTATTCAATGACTTGCTCATGCACCAATTATGTAAGAAGCATTCCGCGTGGTTTTATTTTCCGTTCGTGCCATCACCTCACGTAAACCTTGATCGTTTTTGAATGACTGAGATGTGCGAAATTGTCTCAGTAATCTATTTCTAGACAGTATACTGCAGAAGATGCATAAATTAATTTTTGGGTATGAATTGGGCTGGATTGGAATTCTAGCTAATTTTAGTTTTGAGAAGCTGGATTTGACTGGTTCATCTCTTAGCGGGTTAAGCGAAGTTTGTTTCAGCTATGGTGAATAAACGAACTGGATAGTTAATTGGCCGATTGCTTTCAGATTTGTTTTGTGGAAAGATCCAGAACTTCATCCGGGATTTATGTTGGAGTCGCAATTTAGCTCAACATACCAGATTCGAACATGATTGATTAATAAATTGCTTAGGACGGTCGAATTCCAAAACTTCGCTATATACCATTTTTAAATCCCCACCCAATTCTGAATACCTGATTTGACAATATATATATTTTTTAATATGACTCCCAAGGTCCATTCAGAATGGTCGAATTGTAGAACTTCATCAAAAAGACACGTTAAAATCCCAATTTAAGCTGACCTTTCTTATTAGAATCCTAGCCCAGCACTGCAAAATGAAGTTTAAAGTTGTAGGTTAGGAGGCGGCCTGGTTTAATTCGTTATATCCGAATCCCAAAATTTAGTCAAATTCAGCTTTGTACATTGAATTAGATCATCATTTGTTGAGAAATGGCCTAGTTCCATTGAGCATAATGTTATAGTGCCAATCCAATTCTACATACCATATTTGACAGAAATTGGTGGAGGAACGATGAAGCTCCATTGCCATGCTCGGCATAATATGTCCTGTGCAGTATAAATTACTTGGTAATTAATCGAATATGTAACATTGCCTTTGGGATGCCTCACATATTTTTTATTAAATACTTATGGATTTTAGAGTAATTTTTAATATTGTAATTTAAATAATTATGGTTTCAGGAAATTCTACTTTAAGTTGTGGAATTGCATTATTATTAAATTAATAAATGTTTATATTATTTAGGAAGCCGGAAAATATTAATTTAGAATTAAATTTCAGGAAATCTACCGATGTAGGTGAAATAATATTCCTTTGATGGTTCACAAACCAAACCGATTAACTCCATTTTTTGAATATTTGTAAATTTTAATATCAACGTACTTGATTGGCTCTATACATTGAAATAAATTACAGTAATAATAAGTGTTAACACCATTAAATGACAAAACTAAAAGTAACTAAATTTGCAATTTCTAACGAATTTTAAAACCATTTTTGTATTTTCTCAGTTTTTATCAACTTTTTGTTTTACGGAGTTAATCGTTTTGGCAAATGAAGCATCCAATTGTAGATTGTGTAGATTAGAATTGCCTATTGTTAATGTGTTACTAACTATCGACTTTATCTAGATGTCTGTAACCGGGCTGATTCAATGAATCAACTTGTTTAGGAAGCCGGAAAGCATTAATTTAGAATTAAATTTCAGGAAATTTCCAGATGTACGTGAAATAATAAAAATTTTCCCTCAGCTTGCTGATTTAAAGAAGCAATTGTTGAAGACCAAAACCATCGTTATCCATCAAACCTATTAAGCCTTTATCCTCCCTCTAGTAGTTAGAAGTAGATTAGAATTGTGTTGTGCCGTACGATCGCTAGGTGTCTGAAACCGGGTCGTTCCGTCCCAAAAAAAAAAAAAAAAATTACCTTTCCTATCCCTCCTATTGTTATGTGTAAACAGGCTGTAGGAATAGGCCCGGCGTTATCCGGGACCACCTGTCAAGTACTTGGTTCTACAGTCCAATCAATCAATCAATCAATCAATCAAATAAAAACAATTTTGCAAATACATACGTTTTGGTAGGTATTCCACGTATGTATACGAATTTATTTACGATAAACGTTCCTTAATGTATACCTATGAATCAATTAAGTATATTTAGAATTCAAAGTATAGAAAAACAAGTCGCGTACGAAAAATCAATCAACAAAATGAAAACATAGAATGAATGATTCCGGGATCTAAAATTTTATGTTATGTTACGTTAATTTTGTTTTTTCAATAGCGGGAAAATCATATAACATAACAGCAATTTTGTGCCACGAGAATCGGGCCGAATATTCCTAAAAAAAATGTTCATTAATTTTTCTGACTAAACAAACATGGCACAAACGGAACATCCCCGTAATACAAATTCTGCCGTCGGTACTATTAAAAAATGGTAATTTTTGCGCGTACAAGTTTACATTACGCAAAATAAAAATAAAAAAAAGCAAGACCGTTTGCTATAATTCTAGATTATGTGTATTCCCTAAACACTTGTTTTTATTGTGCTTGATTTACGAATACACAAGTAAAAGTACTGAGGGGAATTGTAAGGGGGAATATTTTTTCATGGTGTGCACAAGGCAATTTTTTCTATATGCATTCACCCGTTCCACACTCTACTCCTTTGAAGTACTACATTCCCGTACTGCATTCCCGGACGATAGTGGAAATTAGAACCACGGGAGTCCGGGAATGCACTTTTCCTTCGAGTTGTACATACTATTTTTTCTCCGATCGGTCTTTAAAACGAATACAAACCCAAAATAATTTTTAGTATTATTGATTAATTATCATATTAAGAAATCAAAACAAAGTAAAAAATCGAAAATAACATAAAATTATTGCTTAGTTAGCCACGACATCATGAGACATTAGTAAATACATTTTTTTTTTCAAAAGTTGTCAAGTTTGTGTACCTATTTGATTTATAAAAAACGTGTGAACGAAATTTAAGGGATATGGACAATGAAAGCGAATTATCCTTATCTTGTACCCCGCCGGATATAGTGAAAGCAGCTAATTCAGTTACATGTGATTTACTCCCGCAAAAATCGAAGGAAAAATACAAAAATGCTTATAAACGCTTTATGGATTATCGTCAATCTAAACACATCAAATCATTTTCGGAAAACGTCATTCTGGCGTATTTCGCTGATTTATCTACAAAATTGAAATCAACCACATTATGGTCAAACTACTCAATGATCAGGTCGATGCTAGTGGTTAAAAATAATGTGGATATTGCAAAACACCAAAAATTACGTGTCTTCATGAAACGCAAATCCGACGGATATAAAGTGAAGAAATCTAAAATATTAACTATGGAATATGTTCAACAATTCATTTTGGAAGCTTCAGATGATTCGTTTCTAGTTACTAAAGTAAGCTAGTAGGTATTTAAAACGATTATTATTTGTATTTACACATTAAATCCAAATATGTTTTCGGATAAAATATAATTCACACTGCAATATTTTTTTGTATGTAATATACAATCATATTATGATTGCTTTTTGTAAGTTGCGTTAATTTTTGAAATCTCTGGTGCTTGTCGACGGGATGAACTAGCCCTCATCGAAATTACTGACATTAGTGATTTGGGATCTAAACTTTTAGTTAAAATCCCGAATAACAAGACAAATAAACCACGATCATTTATCGTAAACGAAACTTATTTAGAATATTACAGAAAATATATAGCTTCGCGTCCAAAAGCTTTAAATTTTTTGCGTTTTTTTAAATACACAAATGGTAAAGGTTTCAAACAAGTAGTTGGCATACATCAGTTTGGTAAAATGCCACAAATTGTTGCTACTTTTTTAAAATTGCCAGACGCAAAACAATACACAGGGCACTGTTTCCGCCGTTCATCTGCGACAATTTTAGTTGATAATGGCGCAAATTTAACATGCTTAGATTGCAGATTTAACATGCTGCAGATTTGGAGGATGGAAGTCATCGACTGCTATCAACAACAATGCTGGGATGCGATACTACTAATCCACCAATGTTCGATGTACTAATTGTACGATAACCGTTAATATTACAAATAAGTAAAATTAAACTTCTATACCTAACACATAATTAGTTTGGCATAGATTTATCAAATAAAAATTGATTATTATGTCTACTGTTAAATTAAAATAAATAAATGCGTTTGGCATTATAATAGTGTACTTTTATTTCTTCTAAACAATTAAAAATCCATACGGGAATAAATTCCCGGCCTAGGCCAGAAAAAATATTCTCGTACTATTATTACTTGTTGCTTAGCAACAAATACAACATACTGGAATCATGAGCTTTTCGTTTCGAAAAAACAACGGAAAGATATGTAAATTTTTTACTAAAGGCTCGTTCTCATTAGTCAAGTTACTTGATTTCAAGTACTTGAATTCAAGTAACTTGAACTCAAGTTTGCGTTCATATATATTCAATTTAATTTAGTCAAGAAGTTGTTTAAAATGTTATCAAATGAGTTGGTGCGTGCTGGAATTTCAATAATAAAAACTGAAATTACGATTGAATTATTAAAAATTGCAAATACGTTTTTAATTAAACATAAACATTAATGGTCCATATGAATAAGGAAGTGGATTGGCAGAAGAAATAAATTAGGCGCCTCAGCAACTCTCCTAAAGCAGTTGGCTTCAGAGCATATAGCGTAAAAAATTTCCTAAAAATGTCAGAAGATAATTTTGAAAACTTCCTTTGTATGGTTGAACAGAGAATTCAGAGTAAGTCAACGTGCTTTAGATTTTAGAGTATTTGAAAGACCAATTTCACTATTACCAGAGACAGTAGATTTAGTGATACTGGCTAGCTGTTCTTTGCATAATTGGCTTAGAACCAGAACTGAAACTGCATATTTACCAGCAGGATCCTTAGATGAAGAAGACCATAACACATATAATTCCTGCAGCATGGCGAGAAACTACTGGGAAAGCTGAACAATCAATGTCAGATATTACATCAGGGGTGGGTTCGCATAATTATTCTCAGGATGCTGGAAAATTAAGAGATTCTTGTGCGGATTATTTCACAGGAGTCGGTTTAGTACCATGGCAATTAAAAATGATTGGCGCAGAAATAATTAACTACCAATATAATTTCTTTTAGTGGGGGTACAATTTAAAAAATATTTTTTTGAAAATAAATAAAACTATATCTTAACAAGTTGGATATTGCTTTTCTAGGAGCGGTTAAGCTTCGTAAAAAATTATCTGCCACCCCAAACCAGCTTAGTTTTAGCTTATATATTTCGTCAGGTGACACGCCACTTTGTTTACTTTGCTCAATTTTCCGTAATTCCTGACTGTATATGGTTTTAATAGTTTTTATTTTTTTGCGCACATCATCCACATCCGATTTTAGTCCTTTCTCGTGCATTTTAATTTCGGTCGTGATAATGTTAAATCGATGTTCCACAAAACTTCAAAGGATTGGTAAATTTAAAAAAAAAATATAATTTCGGCACAACTTTCCTTCATTTTTGTAGATATCAAAAATTTTAACCTCACTTTTTTGTTATAAAGTATTTTCTACACTACTAAATTGTATAATGAAGCTCATCTCAGACGGCTCAACTTGAATACAAAAGTTGAAAGGGTCTCTACTTTACTTGATACTTGAAGTAAAGTAAAATTAATTTGAATTCAAGTAAAATATCACGTTCATATTAGTCAAGTAGATTCAAGTTACTTGAATTCAAGTACTTGAAATCAAGTAACTTCAATAATGAGAACGAGGCTTAAGTCGGAGAAAAAAAAATTATTTTTTAAATGTCTTCGCATAGTTCATCGTATGCAATATATTTTATCGAAAATAATTTACACAAATATTTGTTGATGAATGGCAAAATGTACACATAATATTTTAGTGCTGCTTAACAGAAAAAATTGTGGTTGAAAAATAAGTGGCAATTAGAACCGGTTTCATAGGTAAACGGGGAAAGTGACGAAGATGAAGCTGAAAAGAAATAGAAGTAGAGTGTGGAATAGGCGAAAGAAGTAGAGTGTGGAATAGGCGATTGTGTTGCCCTACGAAATCAAAATTACCAAAAAACAAATAAAACGAAAGAGTATATCTATAATGTAATAAAGAGTAACGAAACAAAGGAAAAAATTTCATTAAAAAATGCATGGGTATGCAATTTTACCGTAATTTTTGTGATTTTCTATCGAGTATGACAATATTCGATACAAAAACATTAAAAAAAATTAAAAACTGTTATACAATACATTTAAATTGCCTAACCCATGTATTTTTTGATGAAATTTATCTCTCGGTTTCGTCAACATGTTAACAGAAATTTTGAATATTGTTTTGCTGTATTTCATTTTAAGCCAGCCCATTTTATATACAATTTGTTTCTACATAATACACATGATGCATCGACAGAGTAAGAATGAAAGGGAAATCGATCACTATTTGATTCTTTCGTCGTGATTCTTTCCTTGGTTCTTTCCTCTTCACCAACAAACATATTTTGCGGCGGGAAAATTTGTAATTTTTTTTAACAAAACTTTTTTTGATTCTACTGATTCTCGCACTACTACAAAGATAAAATATTTCAATTGTGGAAAAATATGTTTTTAAACCTACATAGGTAGCAGTTTGCGCAGTAAAAAAACTTTTTACTATAAGAATACGTCGATGCAAAAATCAATACTCGTGCCAAGAAAGTTTTACTGTGTGTCTGGTGGGATTGGAAATTAGTCATTTAATACGAACTTCTGGAACAAGGTCAAACTGTTACAGCTTAACGTAACTGAGATCTGGAGGAAAATAGACCAATTACGGGACAAGAAAGGCGGAAGGTGATATTACTGCATGACAACGCTCGTCCACATAAAGCAAAATCAACCCAGGAACTCATCCTCTCCTTAGGCTGGGAAGTTTTACAACAACTGGCGTATTCTCTAGACTTGGCTCCCTCTGGTTATCACATATTCAGACCAATGTCATCATATTTGAAAGACCTGCTACCAAGTTTCTATTACTATTAAAAAATACCATAGTATCGTACTGAAGTTGGTTACTATTGCTTTTGCTCAATACAAAGTAAAAAATATTTCAAGGGGCATACAGCATTTCACGAAATTTGATTGGATTTGCGTTCGGGAGTGAGTATGATGATATTTATTTCCAATGGCATGCACAAATCATGTACAAATCATGCACAAATCAAATCTTTCCTGAAGGATGTCATGAGCTATCCAGAATTCTTGTATATTTTAATTCTTGTATATTTTAAAATCTTCTCACGTTTTAAAATAGTGCGATGTTATTCAAACTGTTATATTTTCTGTAAATAGTCATTATAGCCATAAAATTTCTGGAATCAGTTTAAAGTGCAATGTGGCTGCACACCTCCGTTTAAGTTAAACAAAGCAGTATGATTTTTAATTAATTAAAAATTTGGATAATAATTTGTATTCTTACGAGACGTATCTTTAATATTATTTTCATCTATGGTACAATGGTACTAGAGAGGGACAAGGGCGAAGAAAAATGATATCCCTACTCTAACTTTCATGAAAACCAGAGGCGGTATGTTGTACCATCACTTCGAATTGAAAAAAGTCGAAATTCGAAAAGTCGGGGATTAGACTAATTAAAAATTTAAATATCACTCATTTATTATTTATTATCATGTAAATTTTAAATGATCATCAGTGGGTTGAATGACTCTAATTCACAAAAAACAATATGACATTAACAAATTTTGACCAAACAATGAAAATATTGGAAATGTCAAGAATGTGCATTATTATCAATAAATTATCAAAACCTGCAAATAATGTAAGAAATCATATAGTGCGTAATTTTCAAGTTGATTACAGTGTTATGTGTAATAAACATAAATTCTATAATTAATTTCTTCAAGGGGTCTTCCATTCAGATTAGAACCATTTAGGTATTCCGACGGCCAGTGAACACTTTACTAATTGCAAATATGTATGTACATACTTGTATGAAATTGCTCGCTTTACGCGTGGTGATACCAAAAATGCACGCTAAAATGTATTTCAATGAAACCCCGTTTAAAACACTTTATACTACCACAAAGAAAAAAGTCACTAAATCTTAACTTGGTACTAAAACAAAATATTAATTAATATTTCTTTATATTTATACTTTTATTCATATATTAAGGTGAACATGATAATAGAAATTCCAGTTTTTACTTAACTCAAAACAGAAACTACAATAACAAACAGACGCGCTTTTATTTGTATGTATAGTGTTATCCAACAGTTTCCCATTTATCAACAAAAATATCATAACATATCATGTGATAATACTAGATTTTGTATAAGCATGTCTGTATGTAATACATATTCATGGATCAGATTTGCGCTAAACTAAGCCACACCAACTTAAAAGCACACAAAACGATAGTGTGCTTAAAAGTATTACCTTACAATATTTATTGTTTTATTTATATGATAAAATCACGTTATTTGTGTTGTTATAAATATTTCATGAATTGCAGCCCTAATTGATGTAAATTAACTTTATGAGTTGAGTATCGTATTTACTCTTTCGATTTCCAACAAAAAATTAAATAGACTTTCTTAAAAAATTACCCAAAATTAAAATAAAAATCAGTTTATTTTACCAAAGTAGTTACCTATATAGTCTTAGGTACATACTCGTACAAACATACATGCAAATTTAATTTAAAATATAAAATAAAATTGAAAAAATCAACAGATATGAAATTTGCATACGTGTTTTTTTGTTGTATTGTGGTTGTAGTAACTAAATTATAAATAAAAAATATAAAAAATTGGTAAGCAAAATAAAAATTACATCACAAGAAATCAAACACAAAAAAAAACTATAATATGTATAAGAAACTATCGAGGTGACCAGACGTACTTAAGAATTGATCTATTCTACCTGAACTCTGAAAAACAGGTAAGGAAAATTAAATAAGTGGTCGAGCTCAATATGTTATTGTTAGAATTACTTAAGTGCTAGTAAAATGTATTTTACGTCATTCAAAATAAGGATATCGCACTTACCATAAATGATCATCCCTGTTATGTCAAAAGTCATTATCCAGGTATATTAAGAATCAATCAAATGGTTTACCTAGAGTTTTGTCTCCAATGTCAAATTAGTTATCATAAATATTGTTTGGTTGTTTTACTAATTTAAAGGTTGGATCATGGAAAAATTTGATAATGATACGCTTGTATTTATTTACAAATAGCAAGTAGGTAAAACGTAAATATGTGTTGTGTGTTATTTAATACAATAGCAGATGCTTGTGCACTGCGCTATGAGTGGCATTCTTTGTTCCACACAATTAATTTAATTTTGTATTAATAATTGAGAATTGTTTTGAAATGTGTCGTTGATGTAGATGTGAACAGGGTTGGAAGTTTTATCGCGCGTTTCATTGCGATTTCCTGAATGAGTATACCACGATAATTTGGAAATTACTCTTAGAGATAGTTCGACGGGGAATTATACAATTTACATCAAAACTATACATTTCAAGAAGTCGAAAGGAATTTTCGGTGGATTCGGAGACGATTATGGCATACTTATATAATTTTATTTTAACTGATTTTTTTCATAATAACATAAATCATCGAATATGAGAGCTAAATATATAAAGCTTAACTCAATAAAGAGGAGTCGTATTGAAACAAGGGATTTGGATATAGTCATCTTATACTTTCGATGAACCTTCGGCTTTCGCGGGTATACACCCCTAGTCTGTTCTATGCTTAGACAGAATCACAATCACGCCAGTTTACTTGTAATGATATACCATGCATACTTTTATGATTTATTTTCCTAGGTGTTTCTGTTTCATTCCTTTTATGCGTATAGTCATTTTTGCGTTCCTATGTGGTCACCGAAGTTTTTATTTGTTAACTATAGGAATGGTTGGTGATGAAGTTACGTCTATACTATCTACGCTTCTCGCTCAACATTGACATGTCTGGAGGTCCGAAGCTTTAACTTCATCATCAGTACGTGACCAACAAATGAAAAAAGAAGGTTGTACTGGATTAGTAACCCAGTCGTAAAATAATTCTATTCAAAAAGAGGAAACTTTAGTTTGGAAATGGACTGCCCAAAATAACTACTTCGGCTTTTAGTTATCGTACAAGGACAAGGATCAAGACATGAAACGTTCGTTCACTCTCCGAGTCATTGAAACTTGCACAAGTCTGTCGCGAATTGAATAACTACAATCTACAAATACGTAGCATCAGCGATATAAAATAGAAAGAACAAGGCGATTTTCAGACATAGACCCAGCTTCTTTAGAATGAAGTCGGAATTTTAGTAACCCAGAAAACAAGAAAATCTCTAATGGAGCTCAAACCATATCAGATCAGATACCGGAACCAATCATATCAGATACTTTCGGCATGATTTAAGGCTCGATTCAAGAATATCACAGACGGCCAATGGTACGCCCAACAGAACTATATGATGATGGAATCGAGGATCCATTTCATAACCAACTTGAAACTAATATGATCCAGCACACATAGAGGTGATATCAAGCTTATTATCGAAAACTTCAACGCCAAACTAGACCCAGACAACACCAATCTCGGAAGCAAACTTAAAAGTATTACGTTATGAAACTATAAGACCCAGCCTTACATAGAAATAAGTACCCACCTCGCGGAGCATACGGGTTGTGATAAAATTGAATCCGGCTGCGAAACATCAACAGAAAAAGTATTAAGGTTCGTCCAAAATCATAAAATACCATAGAATCGCGATAATACTTGAAAGTTAGTTCAGAAAAGAATTAAACTACTTCTTAAACACAAGCTCCTAATAAGATACAACCTCACGGAATGCAGAATATGAAAAATGATACGTCACAATCGGAAGTGGTTTACAAATGCTGAAGCTATATGCGAGGAGTATACACTTCAATTCACTAACTAAGGGGAAACGGAATTAAGAAATCACCCTTCATCAAATACTTTGAAACTGAGAGGATGATGGGACGCATCGGCTTCCACAGATGTGAAAGAAAACTCGCTGCCAAAACAGAATATAGAGCAGTTATTCTGCGGCAGCATTAATACTACCTGCAATTGTAAAATTAAAAATCTAAGGAACAGCGAGCCAGAGTCTAGGTAATTTACCAGCTGAGTCCTTTAAATGCATTTCGGGCATTATTACGCATGCACTCGTCTCAATACTACACGATATTTGGAGTACAACTACCATCCCCGACTGCTGGAAGAATAGTCATTGTGGTGATCTCAAAGAAACGCCGCCTTATCATTTGCAAAAATATGCGAAGAAACGCACTGCTTAACACGATTGGCTTGTATAATATGGGATCGCATTTCACCAACGATTGCATTTTTGTAGCGAACGGAACAAACAGGATTTAGGACGATCATGTGTTGAACATATAAATGCTATCCAAATCATCGTTGAGAAGTTTATCGAGTTCAGATCGCTGATTTTTTATACTATTGTTCAATTTCGAATGAGTAATTGGCACAATCAAATGTAGCGTTCGGTATATGAAGGCATATGAAGGCAAAGATACACAAGGTTTCGTCTTATCACATAGACAAGGTGATAAAGCAAGAGAATATCGATGCCCAGAATGGAATACAAAAGTGTCTATTTCAGAGCTTCAAGATCTTAACTTCGCTGACAACATGTGCCTGTTAGCCCAGCTCTTACTGAGACGAAAATGAAACTGGAGTCGCTGACCTGCAAAGCAAGTTGGACTTAAAGCGAATTTGAATAAAATAAGACTACTGCGAATAGCATCCTCGAAAATCATGTATCAACAAGGCCACGAATGCATTGTTCAAGCTTAATAAAATAAGAACCACACGAATAAGGTAAAGAACTCAACTTGTAGAGTTTACAAAAACATACAAACTTGTTCGAAGAAATCAATTATTATCATTAAACGTCTCAGAAAAATATGTATCGGTAAATATTGAAATACGGCAAAAAATTTGCAAAGATTTGGTAGTATTAACATGTATCCACTCTGCAAGTCTCCTGTATAGATAGAATTTATCCCTTGAGAATTAGGACAACATTAGAAATTACTAATGTTTCTAAGTTACATTACATTAAGGTAAATATCAAAAGAGTACTTCGATTTTTAATCTTTGAAAGAATTATTGGTGTATTCAAATGAGAATAAGCCACAATCCCGCTTTAAATATATCGCTTTAATACTTTTACCAAACCGGTCTATGAAACTAACCTTGTTATTTATGGTTGAATATGTAAAATAATAAGTATTCATATACTTATTTACACGTTGGTATGAATATGAAAGGTCGATAAATATAAAAGGTCTTTTAAACTAAATGAACATCGATGACATGTACGTTATTTATACTTTCTCAATATATAATTCCGCCCTTCCATACTTTGATTCTTTCGTTGTGATTCTTTCTTCGTTTCTTTCCCCTTCACCAACAAACTAATTTTTTGGCTGGGAAACTTTTGATTCTTTTTTCAGCAACATTTTTTTTTTTTGATTCAACTGATTCTCGCACTACTACAAAGATAAATATTTCAAGGACACCTTGTTTGTTTGTCGTTTTTGGGTTAATTTTAGGTTAGTTTCTGTTTCGAGAGGAAATATATTTTTTTTGCAAACAAAGAAGCAGTTTTCGCAGCAAATAATAAACTTTTATTGCAATACGAATAAACCAAAAAATATAATTTTACACACATACAAAAACAAAGAAATGCTCAAAGAAACACGCAAAGAATCAACTGATCTTTTGAAATGATAGAATCAAGACGAAAAAATCAAAGTGTGGAATGGCGGATTTTGAGCATCATCATATAATACCCAACGTAGATGGAGATTAAAATCAACAATTATTTCACTTTTACAGTAAACTCGATGCCGTGAATCATGTTAAATGAAAATACGAGTAAATAGAATGAAAAAGAATCACTCGCGTAATAAACTGATTCCTGCGATTCGGATCTAGCTTATTCTTAATTCACATCAATGAACATAGTTACCAATGTATAACATCCCCTTGAGCGATTCATAGTTCTAACCTACAGGGTCGGATCAGGAAGAGAGAGGGAGAGAGAGAGAGAGAGAGAGAGAGAGATAGGTATAGTAGAGTGATATATGGTACATATAGTTAGAAACAATAGAGGTAAATCATAAAAAATGCATATGGCACATGAGTATCACAAAATAAGAACCCACCAAACCAGTTTTAGTTTTTCTACGAAGTGACGTCTTAATTTTGCGCTGTAAAATTATAGATTATACATTTTTAAAATTATTAATTAAAATACATTAAAATAATAAAAACATGATCATGTTAGTGGTTTGTGTAGTGGTGCATTATTTGATAATAAACATTACAAACTTTTAAGTAAAATGAAGTGTATTGTGAAAAGTTCAAAAATACGCCTAAAAATATCAAAAAGGCATATCTTAACATCAGTAAGTTTACTAAGTGTTTATATAAAATAAAATGTAAATTATGTTAAGAAGAAAGTGATTTGTGGTAAATTTATCCTTAATTTAAGTTATAAATCAGAGAAATTTAAGAACATTATTTTGGTTGTTGGCGTGGGGTTCTTATATTATGTTTGTTTTTGTAAACATATGTTATATTACCAGTGTCGCATTTTTCTTATTACTACGTGCTTACTACGTACATATTCTACGTGCGTTTCTTTTCATAATTACTTTTTATTTTGGAATACTATAAGTATAATTTTTTAACGAAAATAAAAACAATTAATGCGTACTACATTTGAACAAAAATAATTGTGAATTTGTGTAGTTTTTAATTTTGATGTAACAAATTCTAAATACGACCCGTTGATTTATTTGCTTTCTCTTTTACCCTCCGAATTTGACTCACTTGACAACTGCTATCATTCACTCTTTACTTTACCTCTATGTTAGAAACATTATATTAGAAAATTTCATCAATTTTATTGGCTTTGTTTCGGTTTACAAAAAATATAGGAAGTCGCTTAAAAATTTTAATTTTTACGACAACTTCAAAGAATTGGAGACAATTTGGCAGGTTTTTTAAACTGCTGGTATAATCGGTAAATATATTATTGACTTTCCACATAAAATTTTAATACCGTCAACAATTGCCTTGCGATATTTAAGGTCTTCTCTCAAAATTAAATACTGTTAAGGATAATAAAATACTCATATTTTGGATGCCTCTTATTTAATTTCAAGATTCTTATGTCGAATTATTTTCAACACAAACTCCGTGCCGTCGCATAATCTTTTCTGAATAAAAATTGATTTATTTTTTGTTCAAAATTATTTATATTTTTGTAATTATACATATTGTTAAAAGAAATAAAAATATAAACAACACACGGTCATTTTTAGTAGCTCTTATGTATTGCAAGGCTATTATGTTTTTTAGTCGCAATACATTTACAATAAAGAAGCTCACCTTTCAACCATGTTCTTTACTAGACAAAAAAAATCGATTGTTTTTTGGAAACCGAAAAAAACGTAACATTAGAAAAGGATAAAATATAAAGAAAGATAAATGTAAATAAATGTTCGTTCAGACCCATTTATAGATTGAGAATTTCACAAAGGAATTACTCGTAAATAAAGAAATTCTCAGCACAGTAGATGTGCAAGCGAACACTGCTTGGAAAGAACAGCTAACTTAAATTTAAAACTTCGCCAATCATTTGGATATGTACAAATTATTTAAACATTGCAGATTTGTTAATTAAATTAATTTTAATCAAAATAAACATTTACAAACGTGACATTGGCAGTTTGATTAGAATTTAAGATTTACTTTTAACTATTTGAGCATTGTGTAGTTATTGACAACCGGTAAAATTGGGAAAGTGACATCTACTTTATTAATATTAAAAGCTTATTTAGGTTTTTGTAGATGAAATTTAAGTATGGCATTATCATACACGCAATAAACTTAAATTTTCTAGTCACCTCAAATACGATAAAAAAGCAACGATTTGATGTTTGATTACAGCAAACAAGAAGCAATTCAAAAAACCAATGAAGTTAAGTTGGGGATTTTGACCAAAACAGGTATTCTAAATACCTAACTTGGATACTGTTTTCGTAGATAAGCACGCTACGTATTATAAAAAATTACTACTTCTCTATAAACTTTACATTTGACACTTTCTACGCTTTACTTCAACCTTGCATACTAAGGTAAACATTTTGAAAACTAAATTTAATTAGGTTCTCTCCGGTTTCGATAAGGAAACAAATTCCAAATTTACATTCATTACAATTTTTTCCATCAGCATACCAGAACAAAATAATTTTTTCAAAAAGCTAGGATATCCCTTTTCCTGCCACACAAAAAACTGTTTTGCTTCAATTTAAGTCCAACCCACGCAAATGTGTGTGTAAAAACTGACATGTTGTAATGTCTTCCGAACTTTAACGGATCTTTGCTATAACGTATAAATTATATAACATATTAACTATTATTCTAGTTATAGTGTTATTTTTCGAAAACGATTCAAGTGGAATACACAAATGTGTATCTTGGTCCAAAATACACACAAAAATAAATTTTTGAGATGATTCTTTTTCGTTACCCACACAATTGTGATGGAAGGCAGGATGTGTCCAAACAACGATGAGTCTCAAAATTACGACAGCAAAAGCATAACAATAATTAGATAAAACTGAATGATTTTCTGATAATTTTACCCACCAAAATTTGCAGGTAAGTAAAGTAAACATCATTAGTGTACTAAGTTTTTGAACATATTATCTAAAATCTACTACCAACATTTTGGTAATCTCACTTCGATGCTGGCGTTTAGCTGTCACCCAGAATAAACCAAATTCCATATAATAAAAAAAACCATTTCCGACAATTTTATTCTACATCCCCATAAATGTGGTCACCGTATTTCTCTCCAGCAAAATACAATAAAAAACAACGATAACGCCAAACCAATCTAATAAAAAATATAATAAAAGAAATAAAATATCTAAATTCTAAAACTGCTTGCAAAAATCCTTGAATAATTTTGTTGACATTACGAGAATATTATGGATTGTATATATGAATGGGCGAGTATTTCAGAAAATTTTCCAATGCATGAAATTTGTTACCTTTTTTGAAATTCGATTAATGGAAAATCCAGATTGTGTTGGAACTATTAAGTATCCCGATAATACCGGAATTTCTGCATCCATTTTAATTTTTTTTATTGTGTTTAAGTATTCACCCACCCACCACCATTAAACTTCTTTTTATTTTTATTTCTTTATATAAATTAATATTTCTTTTTTGCTTTTTATCTTTCTTTACTTATAATTTTGTTACACTAATATTTTAATTTCATTTGAACACTTAAAAATATGCACTAAGATCACTTTTTATCACTTAAGTAAAATATTATATTATAATTAATATGTATAAAGGTATAGTTTACTAAAGTAAACTAAAAATCACTTTTATATCAACTTAATATTAAATTAATTATTTTAATGATTTATAACATTTATAACAAAACAAAAACTAGAAAATAACAAAAGAATGGTTTAATACTTTTTTCTTAAGTCTTGGCTTTGATTTCTACTTTACTATGACTTCGATTTGCTTGGTCCGACGATAAACTGAATGTGAGAAGTCAAAAATAAAAATAAAAAAATCATAAACCAGCTTAACAGACACATAGAAATTATTGGAGACGCACACATTTTTAATAAATTTTTAAAATAAAAACATATTGTTTGTTGTTATTATTTGTCTATGTTGACATTTTATAAGATTGTATGCGATATTTATCCTTTGTATGTGTTCTGTCGTTCCATGTATTTTGTCTTTCTTAAAGCATGTAATATTTTCTTTAAGAAGTAAAGTCAGTTTATTTGAAGAAACACTTTTTTAATTCGTAAGCGAATGCGTTTTTACATTCGTCATATTGGATATTGCAATATTAAAAATTGCCTTCAAAATATTTATAGTTATAAAGGCATTGCAATTTTTTACAAACAGACCCTAAGAGGTTACATATATCATGTATTCTATCAGAAACAATGTGAAAAACAAACTAAACCTAATGATCGATGACATTTTTACAGCTAGTTATGGAATTAGTAGTTCGAAATTTTGCTAGCGTGGAATTCAACGTCATTATAGTTTTAGGGTAAAGGGCAGAAAAGCATCCGGTTGAAATTTCTTTTATCTGTTTGGGAAAAAATGTAACAAACTTTAAAGTCATCAAAGAAATCAATCGTTCGTCGAATAAACAAAATAAATTTTATAAAAATCAGAACGGACTTCAGCCCCACACGATAAAATTTTAGTAAAAAAATTGAAGAAAGAAGTACATATTTGCCAACAGAAATTTGCCCACTTCTTGGCTTCAAAATTCAAAGATGTTTCAGTATAAAATATTCAGTGTTCCTTAGATTGCAAAACGTTATTTTTGTGGTCTTCCATACATAAATTAAATTTTTAAACGACCCCTGATATCAATATCAATATTTCTTCCATAATTTTTTCCTCTAAAACATTTAAATATAGCATGTTTACAAAAGCTGTCGGATCATGTATCATAATCTCTTTAAAGTTGGTTGGCTACAGTTCTACTCCGTAAATATCGTATATGCGTTTTATTCGAGAACCTCAAATTTCGATTTCATCGTCCATTAAAATACAACTCCAGGCCTAATATTTTATATGCATCTTACAAAATGAAACTCCTTTTGCGATTACAAATAATTCTATCGGTCTATCGGCTGTAAATATTTCTATCGTTTTCTTCTTTGGTCAGTGTCGGCAACTTTTGGCCAAATTGCACAGCGATTAAAGCTTTATGACATTTGGCCATCTGTTTCAAATCCCGATAGGGGCGTTTTTCCATCGACTGATTACGGTTACAGAACTCATGGGCTTGAGCAGATGGTTAATCTGCCTTCACAGAATGGTTTCAACCCTACTTTTATTCAATTTATACAAAACTCGTCAAGGACCCCTCTATTAAAGCATATAAAGTACGAGAATTAAAACGTTAGAAATTCTCTCGGCTATCCGGAATTGTTTTGCGATTTATACGGGGAGTTATAAATTACAACTACATATATATAGCATAAAAGAGGGATTAAATTCTATTCTAGACTGCCCATAAATAGTAGATTTTGTATGAAAGGAATAAAACAGTTGATTATTGCTTATAAGTGAAGAAATTATGTACTACCCGAGGTTGAAGGAATCGAATAGTCGAGGGTTACTCCCGAGTTACAGTATGTTCAACAAGAACGTTACGGCATAACTGTACTTAAAACGATAGGAACAAATATGGGCGGGGCTGACATCGGTTTCCTATTGATTCCTCTTGGACGCTCTTAAACAATCGTTAGCTTAACTGCAACTGTTTAGCGGATAACATATATGAAAGAAATGAGTGCGATTTATTAAAAACGATTTGAAGCGGTGTTTTTAAGTGCACATCCGAAAGGACCTAAAATTTTCGTTGCAAGTGCAGCAAATTATATAAAATAGTCGTAAACATTTGTACAGAAGAGGATTACACATTATTCAATGTATAAAAATAGCCGTATTTCTTGACGCTTGATCTGATCCGGTTCAGTTAAAATTTCATGAAACAACACTATGGCGCTTACTAGTTTTCATTTCAAAATTTAGGATCCAAAACAAAATTTGGATCAAGTTTTTCATATAAAATTTGAACTGATCTGGATCAATGGGTGTCATGAAATACAGCTAATGTTGACGATCTGTCAGATAGAGGTAAAATCCGAACCACTACAAAAAAGGAGGATGAGGCCATCTTACAGTTATTTGATGAAAATTCTTCGCTTACGCTGGATGCAGCTGTTTCAAAATTGGCAAAAAAAAAATACTATTATACTAAAAACAACAATACGAAATAGAATTATGGAACATGGCTACGCATATGGAAAAACTTTGATCAAACCACCGGTAACACAAAACTACATAGAAAACCGACTACCATGAGCGAATGAACATAAAAACAAAGACTGGACGAATATTGTGTTTACCGATGGGTCATCCTTTTGGGGTTTTAATGTTAAAAGGCGTGTTTGGCCAACTAAGCAAAAAAAAGGATTTTCCGAACTGTGAAGCACCCGGCCTAGCTCCGTATATGGGGATGCTTCTTCAATAAGCAAGGTTTTGGTAAATTAATCGTTTCCACACGGAACCTAAACGCACTTTTCATGAATAAAATTTATTTACGAGGTTTGTTACCATCTGTCCTTAAATGGTTTGGAGCGGTTTACTCCAATTGGATCTTGCAAGAAGGCAACGATCCAAACACCATAGCATACTCTGTTCGAAATTTAAACTCAATAAGGGCATCACAACATTGGATTGGCCTTCTCAATCACTTAATTCCAATCCGATCAAAATTTATGGGCAATTATGAAGATTAAACTGAAAATATACAACATAAAAAATTTGAGCGCTCCAGCGCAAGTGCTCCGGAAGATATGGAAAAGTTTATCACCACAGTATGCAGAAAAATTGGTTGATTGTATGGGCAAAAGGAGCCATGCAATTATTAACAGTAATGGTGACTTTACTATGTATTAGTTGATAGCACCCTAGAAAATACAAGAAACTTTCATAATAATAAGAAAAATAAGTCGTAGTTTTATTTTTACTTAGTTTTTTGCCGTACACGCTCTTGTTACTGTACATACGTTATTTTCTACGAGTTCATTTTTATTAAAAATTAAAAATCGCACATTGTTCAATTTTCCACAAAAGTTCAAAAATATCAAAAAATCCAATATTTGTTTAATTTTTTTTAATGCAGATTAAAAGGCTATTTCACTATCTATCCAGTGGTACCTTTTTTGTACTTGTACCATGCCAACAAAGTGATTTTTTGTCAAATGCATATAGCAGGCTTTCGAATTAAATTCTAAAAGTTTTCAACAAGATCAATACAATAGCATGCAATGAAATATCCCGCTCGGAATTGTGATCATTCACATATAAACGCTTAGCCTGAACGATCCTCTATTGATTACGTCCTCAACCGGAACCAAAAAATGGATACCACACCAGAGGTAGCCGCATAACTGCTTCCACTAGTTTATGCGGGGTAGCACCAAAGTGAAGTGGCTCTACAACTAAATTTGAGCCGATTCTCGCCGTTCATCGAGTGTGGCAGAGATATTAGGAAACTAATGGCTTCAGACGGCGACAAGGATCTGATAGACCTCGTGCTACAGCACAGCTCGACGAGCGCTTTCTTTTAGCAACTTCGTTGTAAAATCGCCTTATGAATGCGGTTCAACTGGAACAGCGGCTCCAAGAAGTTCGTGAAGTCGAAGTCAGTCAGTGGAGAGTTAGAAGACGACTTCGAAAAGCTAATATGACTGCACACAGACCAGCAAACGGACCGAAATTCACTGCAGCCCACCGACGAGCCTATCGTGAGTTCGCTCGAGAGCATTTGAATTGGACAGAAGAAGCATGGAGAACAGTCCTGTTCTCTGACGAGTGCTGGATATGTTTATATGACACCGATAGACGCGAAAGAGCACACAGAAGATAAGCAGAGCAATATGCACAATGTTGCATGGAAGAACGTGTTTCGTATGGCAGTGGATCGTGCATGTTCTGGGGAGGCATATCATTAGAGGCGAATGCAGATCTTGTATTCATCACACGAGCCAATAGCCAGTCGATCAAGAGGAATTAATTCTCAACAGTACATTGAGGAAGTACTCGATGACTTTTGCCGGGTTTGTTGGTGAAAATTTTCTATTTATGCAGGATAATGCAAGACCGCATGCGGGTGGTATAGTATACCAGTACCTTCAAGAGATGGATGTGCCTGTTATGGAGTGGCCAGCTCAAAGCCCGGACCCCAATCCCATCGAACATTTATGGGACGAGTTGAAAAGAAGAGTTCGAGCCAGAAATGTTGCTCCAACGAGTCTCCAGGAGCTGCAACAGGCGATCGTTGAGGAATGGGAGGCGATACCTCAAAATTTTGTGAAAACTTTGGTGAAATCAATGCAGCATCGAATGGAAGCTATCATTCGGGCCATGGGAGGGTTTTTTTTTTGTTTATTTCCATGTTTTAATTCGATTTTTACACCTAATTTTCATGCTGCAAATTGACAAAAACGTGTACCTCGGATGTTTACCCCCAAAAATCAGTCTGATGGCACGTATAAATACAAAAAGGTACCACTGGATAGGTATTGAAATAGACTTTGAATCTGCATTAAAAAAAATTTAACAAATATTGGATTTTTTGACATTTTTGAACTTTTGTGGAAAATTGAGCAATGTGCGATTTGTTTGCACCCAAGTGTATTTTAGAAGCAGAAAACTTCAAAGTTGACTATAATTCAACTGAATAATAGTTAAAATGTTCAATAATAATAATATTATATGTATAATAATAAAATGGCATGAGTCTTTATAACCAAATATCACCTTTCCTTGTCCGTAAGCGGCTTTGTCTCATTAACTATTTTAACAATTTGCATGTATTTTTTCATTTTAGTTTAATTAAATTTGGAAAATGGTCATGGAAAGTGCTACTATCACCATACTATGTCCAAGTAACCCATCTATCTACTTTAATACCGAGGGAGTAAATCACATTATTATTAGCTGATAGTTTGTATATGCTGCACTGTACTTTCGATATTCGAAGTTTATCCAAACTAATCCAAAAATACAACAACAACAAACTTATTGTAATAGTATTGGTGTAAGTAAACATTCAGGAGAATTTATCTTGTGTAATTTAGACGAGATGTGATTTTTTAATTGGCCTTAGATACATTCCAAAGTCAGTATTTTCTAAGTATTTAGCATGAACTTCAGTAATATTGGTACACTGTCTAAGCCCAAACGAGTGTCCCTAGTTAATTATTTGATTTTCTAATGGGTCCCATTAAAAAATCACATTTTAAAATCTCTTGGGACACCCTGTCAGACCCATTAGAAAATCAAATAATTTGCTAGGGACACTCGTTTGGCTTTAGAAAATGTACCACTGTCACTGAAGTTCATGCCAAATGCTTAGAAAATACTTAGAATGACTTTGGAATGTACCTAGGGCAAATTAAAAAATTACATTTTTAAATCTCATGGGGCACCCTGTCGGTATTACCACCCCCACCCACTAGCCAACTCAAACCCCGAAAACCCATCTCACCCGCACCACCCTATACCGCACCACACATATTATCACCTCCCATACCACCACTCCTACCACCCCCATAACCACACCACCCACACAAACCCACATCCAGACGAGATATATTTTTATTCCACATTCACATGCTCTATGAAACCAAAATAGAATACAAAATAAAAAATAATTTAAATAATCTAATCAAAAATTAAATATTAAATAAAATGTTGCGTTTATTGAAAACAAATATAACATATATTTTTATGGCACAACAAGGAGTTCAAAATCGCGGGTTCAATGAAATACCGCATCCAGCTTACAGTCTAGATCTGGTCCCATGTGATTATATTTTAAATAATTAATTCACAATTAAAATTAGAATAATTCACCCATTCTCTAAACTTAGATGATTCGCACATCATTATCACCATGGCTTTTAATCTGCCTCGTACCTTTGAACTCAATTATCCGTTGTATATCCATACCGTAGCTTTATTTATACACTGAGATGTATAAATTAACAACGCCTTAATTCAATCTTATCCAAAACCGAATCTCAGAATTTGAACAAATTTTCTAGATGTTTCTGTGCTAAAACTACAACGAATTGAATATTATCGAACCTAGATGTTAAGTGACAATAAATTCTAAATAAAGCAAGCTCTATTTATTGCCGTATTTTTCCGGTAGGTGACTTGTTCCACTGTTTGCATTTAATTTAGTTTATTTGTCAGCTAGATCTGGGATCATTTTTCAAACTGCACAAAATTTTTAGCAGCCAGTTATTATTTTCAATGACTTTTGACAAGCAATAATAATTTCACTAAAAACGATCTATTGATGATTTCATCTTTAAAACGATATGACACTCTTCACACAAATAAAATATATAACTTTACTAGCATCTATTGTCAAAATGGGAGATACTTTGAGATACTGCTGACAAATAATTGAGAGATACTGGTGACAAATAATTCAACAAGATGAAATACAAAAAGTGGAGCAATACTATCAGACCATTCAGTAGAACTGAAAATTCACTAATTAAAAGTTGTATACCATTTGAGTGAGGAAAAACTATTTTCCAACAAAACTGGAGGATTTAATTTTTATAACCATAAATTGGTTCTCATTGTAAGTCTTAACAACACATCCAAGATCTGTTTTATATCAATGTGTATTGTAAATCAGTAAAATCGTTACTTTACGTTGAATGGAAATATTCGCGTAAGGGTTTGGTAAACTTAATGGGTTTTATAATACATATATACACAATTATATAAGTTAATTGAACAGTTCCAAAATATACTAATTATACAGGTTCCATTCACATAAATGTATTCAATGATTCATTTCTAATTGGTACTATATATTTAAACTAATGCACATCAAAAATAATATTTATAAAAATCAGTAATTATAATTAAAATTGATCGAAACCTGCTAATTTTCAACATACAAGACACAAAATATAAAAATGAATTCAGTAAACAAAAACGAAATCAAAATCAAAAGTATTATGAATGGCTGTGTATAACCCGGAGGCATTTTACGAAATACTTTTCCCACGCATTATAATTTTTACATCATACAGAATAATTTACACGGGGCTGTTGAAGATCCTTCTGTTATAATATTCTCTTCATTCCTTCACTGAATAATCGTATGTTATACATAAAGTTGAGTCTTAATTGTTATTCTATTGTTGTATACATGAAATCCTATATCATAAACGGGCAACAAACATAATCATACTCGCGATCGCAATTTATAAACAAATCTCAGGAAATTTCAATTAATTCCTGGCATCCAACACAGTTCTTTTGTATTCTTTTTACAGTCATATATAATTTTCTTTATGCCTTTAATCTTGAATGAAACTTAAGGCGTGCGACTATTATGTAACGTTTAGCTATTTTTGTATGTATGTTTGTATATATTTCATTCATTCGAAATTATTGGTTAAATTACAATACCTGTTTATTCTTTGCAGTAAACAGTTTCAATTGCATTGGTTCCCTATATGACACTAAAATTATTACGTATACATTTTGGGAAAATCCGTTTAAATTACATGGATGTTGACCTGAAACACTTTATAATTATATTTTACAGTATTTTTGATCAATTTAAGGCTGGACAATAATAAACAAAGCACCTAAATGTAACTATATGGAAAAATGAAAAGTTAATAATACAATATAACCGGTACTTTTACTAATTTAAACTCTAACACTATTTAAAATGTATGTTATAAGTTAATTACAGTTTCACGCAAGAAATCAATCAATATTATGTAGTATGGTTTAAAAAAATGAAATAAGTAAATTTTCCAAACAAAAAAAAATTCAAATAAAAATTATTATAAATTTATTTTATACACGAGAAAAATATAAATAAATATATAAATTGTTAATTTACATACATATATGTAACATACGAGTACGTATTGTCTTATAAAAAGGTAAGCATACTACATTTGTTTATAAGAACTCGAAGCCACCTTAATAGTTTACTTGTGATGACTAATGGAGTAATATTTCAATTTTATATTAATGCAGAAATAAATAACAACAAAAGTAAAATTTCTTGACTTTGTTACATAAAATTAAAAACAATGAACCAAAATAAGTTGCGCATTTATATTTGTATTATACTCGTACAATTGAAATTAAATAAAATAATATTTTATTTATCTTGACTGTACAAAAGTTAACCTTAATAGTAGATAAATAAAATTAAAACTTTCTTTGCTCTTGGGCTTGGCAAAATAATTTTTTTTTAAATGGAATCATTTAAAAATTCATCATTTAAAAATGGTATCATTTAAAACTATAATTAAATGTATATTCATTTGTCTTCTTGTACAAAGAGCCTCTTGAGCTGCTTTCCTCGTTGTATTGTAGGAAACCCAATTTGTTCAAAATTATAAGCTATTTAAATATAAGCTTTCGAGATCCACAAACAAACAATTCTGAGCTAGTTCAGTAGAATAGGAATTTGAAATAATTAATAGGGACTGAATTATCATACACTGGACTTCCTCAGCACTGAAAAAATTAATTTGTAAAGCGAAAAATTAAACTTACCGGACTTTTGGTATACCTGTCTTGTATAATCAAAAATCATTATTCCTGCGTAAATTTCGGAAAACCGTCAATGTCAACTCTTATTGAAAATTTAACACTAACCATACGAACACTTAACACATATCTATTTCTACCTTAGCCGGTCAAATGGCTGGTCTTTATGTTTCTTGATTGGATGTATGAAATATGGATGTTAGGGAAGAAATAAACAAATTATATAAGTAACTGTATATAAGTAATAGAAAAAATCATCAAGTCAAATGTTGAAAAGCGATAAAATGATATGCGCATTTATTACAGAAAAGTTCATAACCCGCGGTCTTTTGACCGGTTATGGTATGTTTAGTGTTAATCGTTAAATTTATTTGAAACTTTTAATTCTTTGTCGTTTTTTGTAAATGCTAAAGTTTTAAAATCATTGCAAAAATTTAGTAATCTCCCATGTAAGCTGCCACTTCCGGTACACAAGTTTTCATCAAATTTCGGATTACCCAAATAATGGAAACAGTTTTAGTAAGGAGTTTCATTCCGAATCAACAATCCGATTGCCTTTACTATGCTATGCCGAAGTTTGGTTAACTAAATATTTTTATCAAAACGATGATAGTGAAAAATTTCCTAAACGTTCCTAAAAATTGGAAACCGCAATTTTTGTTTCAATGTACCCAACAATACAAATGTTGGTAGCAGAATGAAATAGATTGAAATACTTGCATATGTAGGAGCGAGAAGATAAATAAATTTACTTCAGTTTTTTTTATACACTGCATTTGTGCCCCCACCCAACCTTCTTTATATCAGTTTCGTTTCGAACATTTTTATTTTATTTTTATCACTAAAGACTGATTCTGTCTGATTTCAGCTGAGTTGTGACTTGTCAGTTGATGTGTAGAATTTTCATTGCGCATGGTATGATAATGTTTGTTTTAAAAGTATTTTGCAGATGGAAATACATGGATAACATAATCTTATATATTAATACGCTTAATTTTTAGTTTGTGCTCCCTTTTTAACCTATTTTTCGTGCGCACATCTTAATGAAACATATATCAGGTGAACGGTATTTTTTCATATATGTGCAGAATATATGTTTTATTAAGGAACGTGCACGGGAAATAGGTGTAAAACCAAAGAAACGTTTTCCCTATTCTGTACATCTTGTATATTAACAGTGCACCTAGAATACTACAGGCCACACTGCTTTAAAAATTTTGCTATATGACGTCAATTTATGTCGACAGTTCTCTCTTTCTATTATAGGCAGCACTAAAATTAAAAAGATTGTTTTGATTTTTTTTTGTTTTTGCTGTCACATTGATAAGAAAAAAATTGTAAACAAACAACAAGAAAAATATTTTAATAATGTATTTTGAAATTTAACAGAAAGCTATTGGTAAAAGTATTAATTCATAACATTATTATAAAATTATGCACTTTAAATTGTGTTAAATATGTAAACACGTATAAAATGTGTACACATTTAATATAATTTACGAGAAGACATAACCTTACTTTTCATACACGTATAAAAATACTTTTTTTTTCTGTTTGTTTTGGTTTTTTCATTTTATGAACTTGACTGCCGTCTAGAGTTCAAAGAAAAAACTGTAGACATAAATTTAATGACATAGCAAGCAGTGTGGCCTGTAGTATTCTAGGTGCACTGATATTAATCACGACGCCAGAATGTCATGATAAAATATGTTTATATTGAACCGTCACTATACCGTGACAATACAGAACAAAACAGAGAACATAAAATGATTTTACATACATACAAACATTTTGGTGTTAAGAGGTGTGACTGTAAAAATACAATTTTGTCATAACACTCTATCGTAATGACAAAATTTTGCGAGTGAAAGTCGACCTTAAGACTTACACAAACATAATATCTATGGAAAGTTTGGAATAATCATCTCCGTCCGATTTCGGGCAAAAGTCATGGGATCTCTTAATTTATGCGAAAAGGTTAAGTGGGAAGTTTCGTCCCGATATGCGGTTGATATGTGTCCCAGTATATTTCGTAACCGGATAATTTATTAAGCTCTTAATTTCATGCTTGAACTAGCGTGACGTGTATCTGCTTTTTGTGTGCTGGTAAATCGACTATATAATCTACATAAGTACATTAGTTTTGGTTATGCTGTTAATACGAGATTTGTTTTGGAAAACGTCAAAATTATTCATGTACAAATGAAAATAACACACAAATACAGCGGTCCTTTTGTACATTTCTTATTAAATATTTAGATTAAAGTTGCGCGACTTGGCAATTGTCTGCTTTTCCGTTCTGAGATTTTAATATTTAGAAATGGCGCGTTTCGACAACATGTATGCGAGTGCAAATGAAGACCAGAAGAGCGTCATTAATGAGGTCCGAAGTGCGCTCGAATCTGAAACCCTGTCAGCAAAGGTCTTTCACGTTGACGCTCCCGGCGAGTTTAGCAAAACATTTGTACTGCAATCACTCATTGCATTTGCCAAAGTTCGTGTCTTGGAGTCTATTTGCTCCACCTTCACTGGAATCGATGGAAGGTGGGAGTACGCTACATAAAATTTTCAAACTGCCGGTTCCAATGGATGAGTCATCAGTTTCATCAATAACGCCAAACTCCACCCACGCTGCCAAGTTGAAAAGTGAGCGACTCATCATGATAGATCAGGCCAGCATTATGCCAGGGGCAGCGCTCACAATCATAGACAGGTTCTTTCGAGATTTGAACAGAGGAAAGCCGGAATAAGGTGTTCCATTCGCTGGAAAAATCATCCTCATGTGTGGTGACTTCCGACATTGCTGGCCTGTAGTACCAAAGGCGAGACGCGCGCGAACTTGCAAATCGACCATCATGTTGAACCCGCTTTGGAAATTGGTAAACAAGTTTACACTCACCAAGAGCATGCGCATCGATGAAGGTGAGGACGAATTTGCGCAATACTTGCTTTCTGTTGGAAACGGCGTTGCTCGAACCGAATCGATCACATTTCCGGCGCGCTTTTCCAGTTCTCAAAGTGTGATCATTTTCGTGTATGGTGACATCAAGACAACACTAGCCGAGGGAACCATCGACGAGCGCGCCATCCTTGCACCCAAGAATGATGATTGCGCACTAATCAATTAGCAGGAGCTTGACCTCCTGCCCGGCGGACAAGAAGTCAAACTTAGTGTTGATAAAGTTGAGAGTGACGACATGAATGAGGAACTCCGCCTACCCGTCGAGTTTTCAACAAGATTGAAGGGTCCGGACTTCCGCGCCATGCCATCCCGCTAAAGGTAAACGCGATCTTTCTTTTGATGAGGAATCTAAACACTAGCAAGGGTCTTATCAATGGAACACGCATGCGAGTCGCAAATATAAACCGCTACAGTCTGAAATGTGAGGTGCTGACTGGCTTCTCAAAAGGCGAGCGCGTTCTCATCCCACGCATTAAGCTCTCACTCTCGGAAGGCACCTTCTCATTTAAAATGTCTCACCTCCAATTTCCGGTCCAGCTCGCGTTCGCCATAGCCATCAACAAGAGTCGGAACCAAAGCGTGTACTTGCCGGCCCCCGTATTTACACACGGTCAGCTGTATTTGGCTTTTTCACGATACCGCTCTTTTAACGGACTCAAGGTGTTTATGGTTGAGACAAGCGATCAATCAACTGATCGGGACGGGCCCATCACAACAAAGAATGTTGTTTTTGTAGAGTTTCTACGCATGTAAATTGTAATGTAAATTCATATTTTATTATCCTTTTGTACATTTCTTATTAAATATTTAATAGCATATATGAATTTACTTTATTTTTGATAAAAGTGCCTCAAATTTACATCTTAAAAAAACTTCTTAATCATTTCTTAACCAAAAATTCAATAAAATGTAATTACGTGACTTATTATTCAGTCACAGGTCAGCTAGTATATAAAATTAATATACAAAATTAAAAATATGTAGTTGTACGAGTATCTGAACTAGGGTGACTAGAATCCGGTAACTTTTATGTTTTACATCCTTTACTTCCACACACATTTTATTTGAATCCGGTAACTTTTATATTTTCTATGTGTTTGTGTTCTATGCTAGCAAAAAAAATCATTTTATTACTCATTTAATTAAAAATCATTTCATTAAATTTTATTTTATTTTTTTACTATTGGTATCCGAATTTTTACCACAATTAAAATTTTTGTTTCGTCATGCGCGCGGCTTAAAAACAAAATCACGCTAAAAAATACAAAAAATGTCGTTAAGAAGTTTTTTTATTTTATTTTTGTTTGTGTTGGTGTGTTAAAATTTTTGAATCTACAAAAATTTTAGTTTAAAAATGAATCAACGACAAAACCGGTTTTGTTGGTTAAGGTAAAAAAACGATGAAGTTACCGGATTCAAGTTACTCTAGAATGGGTATGGTGAATGATAATACATACTTGGTATATCCAGTCAGTGTACCTAGAATACTACAGGCCACACTGTTTTAAAAATTTTGCTATATGACGTCAATCTATGTCGTCAGTTTTCTCTTTGACAATTATAGTCAGCACTAAAATTAAAAAGATTGTTTTGATTTTTTTTTTGTTTGCTGTCATATTGATAAGAAAAAAATTGTAAACAAGCAACAAGAAAAATATTTTAATAATATATTTTAAAATTTAATAGAAAGATATTGGTAAAAGTATTAATTCATAATATTATTATAAAATTATGCATTTTAAATGGTGTTAAATATGTAAACACGTATAAAATGTGTACACATTTCCTATAATTTACGGGAAGACATAACCTTACTTTTAGCACACGTATAAAAATAAATTTTTTTTCTGTTTGTTTTCGTTTTTTCATTTTATGAACGTGACTGCCATCTACAGTCCAAAAAAACTGTAGAATAAATTTAATGACATAGCAAGCAGTGTGGCCTGTAGTATTCCTAGATACTAATGGCCTCATTGCTTTAAAAATTTTGCTATATGACGTCATTTTATGTCGACGATTTCAATCTTTGGTATGGCATTAAAGTCAAATAAATTATACGAGTTTTTTATATTTGGTAAAAAATAATTTACATATTATATTATTATCAAAATATGCATTAAACATTTCGTTAAACCCTTAAATGTTATGTATTTATTTAGACATAAATTTGATGACGCAACAAGCAGTATTGCCTTGTCTTCTAGGTGCATTGGTATACCCAACAAAACATAATTAAGAAAATATACTTTTCTGGGTAAACCGTTAAGCTAGCATACACACAAAACTCGAAATGAGAGAGATAAATTTATTGTTAGGGGAAATAAAACCGATTTTTCGATGAGCAACAATACGGATAGATGCATCAATTTGAAGACCAATTCAAGCACTCCACTTACATGAAGTTATGCGCTGATTCCGCGGTTCAACACTTTAATTTTTTGTCGTGATTCTTTTCTCGTTTTCTTCTCCTTCACCCACAAACTAATTTTGTGGCAGAGAAATGTTTGATTCTTTTTTCAACAATTTTTTTTTTAATTCAACTGATTCTTGCACTACTACAAAGATAAATATTTCAAGGACACCTTGTTTATTGGTTGTTTTTGGGTTAATTTTAGGTTAATTTTTGTTTCTAGAGGGTAAAAATTTATTTTTTAAACAAGGAAGCAGTTTTCGCAGTAAATAATAATTTTTTTTACTAAAAGAATAAATCAAAAAACATAATTTTACACACATACATAAACAAATAAATGCACAATGGGTCTATTTTTTAATACAACCTGAGCAAGCAGTGCGCTGTCAAAAATTACACTGCATTTTTTTACAACCGGAGTAATTTTACACGTCGCCCCGGTGGCAAAGTGGTTAGCATGCTTGCTCCAGCAACCGGAGGTTCCGGGTTCGATTCCCGGTGGTGACAAGGAAAAATTTTCACGGCTGGTTTAGGATCAATGAATTAATCACTAATTATCCGAAATGAAAATATGATTATGAAAGCTCACTTGAGGCGGCCAAATCCCTTGATTGGATATAGTGCCAGAGAGAGAGAGAGAGTAATTTTACACGATGCACTGTGTTTTTTTATTATGCTCTGCACTGTACTCTGATCGTACACTGAGCACGCATTTTTACCCGCAAACAATCGTAAGGGTAAGTAAGAGTAAAAAGTAACCTACAAAAATTAATGTCAAAAATTATTTCCAACAGCAGTGCTACGTTTATTTTCACGCAAAAATTTATTTAATTTTTATTACATTTGATAATAAAATATATATTTAAAAAAATGGAAAATTGCGGAAAATCAGATAGTAAGTAATGATAAATAAGAATATTATGCAAGGATGAAATTATATTATAACTTATATCAAATAAAAATGTATCCCAATTCTTTATAATTTTCTTTTAGCTTTCAAATGGACCCATGAGCTAACAATTTATTTAATTGATTTAATAGGTGATGGCTATAACGAGCTTACGTCGGAAATTAAAAAAAATGTAGTCCAAAAACTTTCGGAAAAGTTAAATAATGACTGGAAATTGAACCTTTCGTGGGACCAATTAGACAACAAGTGGAAAGGACTAGTTCGGCAATACAAAAAAACAAAAGCACATAATGATACAACCGGTAACAACATAAAATATTGGAATTATTATGAGGCAATTGACAATATATATTAAAAGAGACTCCGGAAATAACAGCGGTCGCTACATTTAGTGACACTTCAGCATATATCGATGCTCCAGATCCCGAAATATTCGAGGAGGTAAATTCAATACAAACCTACAGAACCAATGTAGCGGAAAGGCATTCATCGAGACACTCACGAATCAATTCAGTGCAAGAAAATTTACAAAAATACCGAAAAGCAAAGCTGGATTTATTGGAAAGGCACACTACGGCATTAGAGAAAATAGCTAACCATCTTACAACAAATTGGTCAAACTAAAACATATGTATGTATCTTCTTTCCAGTTTTAGAACTAAATGTGAATTTTTATTTTATTTAAATTATTATTTTTATTAAACATGGATTATTATTTTTGTAAATGTGTTGTTTTATTTACAAAAGTGTTACTTAAAATAAATCATTTAAAATAGCCAATCTTTTAATAGAAGCATCATTAGATGATAACTCATCATCATCATCATCGGAATCGATATCATTGATTTCATTTTGTATATCAGTATCCTCATTATCTTCGATGAATTCTACTTCAATGTCATGATTCATTTTTAATATGTAATTATGAAGTACACATGAAGCTCCTATGTATAATGGTGCTAATATCGGGTTCCTTACATCAACATATTTTAAACGACGAAATCGCCCTTTTAATAACCCAAAGGCTCGCTCAATCATTATTCGACATTTAGAATGTACGATGTTGTAAGTGACTTGGCCGTCAGTCAATTGAACATTATTTTTAAACGGTGGCATCAGCCAAGTTTTAAGTGGATATGCAGAGTCTCCAAATATATGTTCAATTGGAGTAATTGAAGCATCACCTGAAAATATAATTTGAAATTAGTAATTCATTTAGTGATAGACAGCTGTTTTGCTAACCGCGTGCAATCCGATTTGGCAAGTTGGATTTTGTAAGAACTCGCGCGTCATGGATTGATCCACATTCTCCGGCATAAGTGTGGATGAATTCTAAATATTCGTTGCACGCCGCTTGGAGCAATACTGAGTGAAAACCCTTTCTGCACACGTATGAGTTAGGGTGGTATAATGGGGATGTGGCTTCCGTCAATGGCGCCAATTATGCCTGACATAAAAATAAATTTAGTCTATTAAGATTAATAAATTAGATTTTAAAGTACCTCCAAATTTATGTTTCTGCTTGAAATAAAGTGCAGTCCTTTTCTTTTCAGCATCGGTAGGCCAATGGATGATTTGTTTGGTAGTATTTAGTTTCAAAATCTTGCGCGATATATTTCTAATTACCACCCAAGCTGTGGAATTCGCGCAGCCAAATCTTCCTGCTATAGATATGTAAAAAACACAAATAAGTTGAAATACATTTTATTTATTTATTTAGGGCCAAATACATACCTTATTGTTTCTCGGTTTCCGAGGTACCATAATGCAATCATCATCTGTTTCTCAGTTTTTAATTCGTTTCGTCCAGGATGACAACATCTAACGTCCAAATCATGAATATCTTTGCACAAATTTTGAAATGTTGAAATCGACATCCTAAAATTTTCTTTGAACTGCACATCATTGAAGGTTGTGTAGCGTTTAGCATGCAATGGAAGGTATTTGTTGGGTTGAAAAAGAAAAAAAATTCAATTCAAACAACAACAAAAAAAAATATAAATAATAAAATGAAAGGAAAATTCTAGTAAAGGCAAACAAATGAAGGAGACCGAAAAAAAAAATAAATAAATACCGTCCACCACATGCCAGGCTATAGATTTTTGACCTACTCAGGGACTCAAGCGGTTGTTGCGCGGCTAAGCGTCAGGGAGTGGGGGTGGGGTTTAGAGTATGAGTAGGCCAGGGTTAACCGCAATTAGGAAATACTAATTACCTATATACCGACATACCGATCGTTACACTCACCCTAGTTCATCCTCGTTGCTTTCTCAAATTTACCTCATTTCCAAGTTGAAATGAGAAGACATAAAAATTTTAATTTTTAAGAGAAAATAACAAATTATTTATTTAACAGAAAGAAACAAAGTATTCAAGAAAATAAAGTACAAAAAAAATTGAGCTCTTAACCTACCTAGCTAAGACTAATTCCCTATCCGACTTAAACATATCTACCCGACACCAGATTAAAATAACTAACCATTTTCTATAAATTATAACTTAATAAAAAAAATATTCATGTAATTTATGTAATTTAAGTAAATAAAAAAAATTGTTATAAATTTAATTTTGTGAGCCATATGCTATATAATTTCTTACGGTTTTGAGGTGGTTGTAAATGTTGAGAGTTGATCCATCAAGGTTGAAGAAGATGTTGGTTGATGAATGAGTCAAACATTGATGGGCTTATTTATTATATTTTTACGATTTTTGTGTTATATATTTTTTTTTTTTGTTTGTTTTTTTATTTAAATATTTTAACGTTTTTATTTTTATTATGCCAACGGTTTTTCTTATTACTGCCACGCAAATTATATTGTCTTAGACATGATTTAATTCACAATCACTTCGCATATACTTTATTATCAATATAGTATTATATGATCACGTTTGGAATAGTTATCTCGGAATAGTTATCACTTATTTTTATTGTATATAGTTTTTTTTGTTTTTTTTTGTATCACAATTAAAATTAACGCACAGAATTTCAATCCTTACAGTTTATTACAGATTTTGTATTGATTTTTCACTATTTTATTTAGATTATAAGTCATAAACGATTTATTAGGCTATGCGATGCTCGCATACCGATTTACATAGATATTTTTTTTTCTTGCAAACAATTTTCACATGAAATTTTATACTAATCAATTTTAATTAACACTTCATTTTTCGTGAATACTTTCTTCATAATTTCCGGATAGTTTTAAGTACAAAAAAAAATTTCGACCTCGTATATCAAAAACATCAAAACTTAATTCATCCAAACAAATCTTTGTTCTTTTCACGAAACTATTATTTTAAATCTTTTCAATTTTTGTTTCTTGCACTGAATGCAAAAAAAACTTAACTTCTCAAAAAAAAATTATCTTTATATTAAGATATTAAATTTTAGCATTTTTTCCTTCACGACTTGATCATCCAAACTTAACTGAACTCCCCAAAACACAAAATTTTTCTTTTCATCCTCGCAAAAAAAAATCGCGAAAAAAAAAACCGAAAAATCTATTTTTGCCAAGTCATCATTTCAACTGCTTTATCGACCACTCGATATTTTTTCACAATCAACTGACTTAAATTTCAAAATCAACTGACTTAAATTATCGATCGATCGATATTTTCCTTTGACGATAACTTTCAATTACCGATTCGCACATCACAATATCGGAGTCAACATGTAGGGATATTTTAAATGAAAGTTTGCTGACATACACAAAACGTACTTCAGGCGGTTTACATACAAATTCAAAAATAATTCAGCAACTTGTAACGATGTCATTCGAAATCGTTACAGTTGGGACAATTTCCTCGCAGTAACCTTCTATTTTATTTACGTTACATTCATCGTAACCCTCGTCGTCACTGGTGTCCGAGTCAAACAATACGTCACGGTTATTAATAATTAACATATTTGCAATAATTGGTTCCATTTTATGATATTTTGTTGTAGAAAATTAACAATATTCTGGAAACAAGTCTACGCTGATGAACACAAACTTCAAATTAGTTTTGCAGGTTATGTATATGTCAAAATTAATACTGAGTACACTGGGTGATTGTGCTCTGAGCAACCTGCGCTCACTGTAAATTTGCTCTGAACACTCTAGGCAATACTACACGCTCAGGTTGAAAAAAAATAGACCCAATGAAATCAAATGTCACGACGAAAGAATCAAGTGGTGGGGCGCTAAATTGTACTACTGGTTTAGCGTGAACTTTGTATCAACGACTATATTGTAGTTTATATAATACGATTATGTTAAATTTAAATTTTTTTACACTGTCTCCGAAAGCCCCATCAACCCCCACTTAGTATACTTTCGGGTTAATAAGGATCCAAACTAATCGAAAACCACCATCCCTTGAAATGTTATATGAACTAAGGTAAACACCCTTACGCTCAATTCGCAATACGATAGATTTACAACTGTCTGTCTGTGTCCTTCCTAGAGCCCAATAATTGACTGATTTGGACGCTTAAGCAGAAATTGGGAGCCCCAATCAGTGATTTGATAGAACTATGCCCAAATGAAGTAGCAGCTTCCATAGGAGCGCTCTCATGTTTTTAGGTCTTTGCAAATATTACTATTAATTATTATTATTAACTGCCTCAGATCTCAATAATTTAAGAGAAAATGACGATTTTTGTACCGATGATAATAAACCGTATTTTACCAAAATTCGGCCACTTTATAGGCCAAATAAAACTTTATTCTTTAGATTATTCGGTAAATTCGCTGATCCCAAGTAGCTGCCTACATGAAGCTTTTTCGTTTTTGCGAATATTTATGAATATTTATTACATAAAAACCTAGTAAGAACAAAAATAAAATAAATTAAATTTAGGATGTTTTTCTGATAGTTAAGCGGAAATAACGAATTTTGTTTAAAAAACTGCTTTTAGTTTAGTTTTGGAAAAACATAATTTTTTTATTTTTTTAACATTATTTTAGAATAGCCGACAACTACGGCCAGAGATTATGACATTACGAAACATTAACACACAGATATTAAATAATGCACTGATTTTTGTGGGCTTATGGTTCCTTTTCTCCATAGCTATTGAGACCAAAGAAAATAACGCGATATCAAAAATATTGAATTCAATATAAAAATGTTGTATTGGATTTTGACATGTGAGATTCATGAGAATCAATTGCTGTAAATCAAAAAATTATTATATAGTTGTCTTTTACAGTTTACGTACATTCATGGTAAACAAAGTCGCGTGTTTATCATAATATACATAAGCCTTCATTCTTTAAAAAATAACTGCAAATCTAGAGATGTCCATGGTAATCTGACCACTATGTTGGAACGAATACGTAAATTTTGATATTTGCATCCGTACTGAATTTAGAAATTTACGAGATCTTAACTACTATAAAATTTTACTATCCGGAAAATCCGCTCTTCAATACAGGTGATAGTGCTGCTACAAATGTGGAAATCTGAAGCATTTTCTCTTACACATTAATATACATACACCTTTGGTTGGCACGTTTACGTTATGTGAATGATGCGTCGTTAATTTTTGTGAAATGCAGCTAAGAATGATCCTCTAACTATGCTTTGGTAGTTTTGGTTTTTAACTAATTTTAGACTAAATGCACATAGCGAAGGTTGCAATTGGGTGGTTTTCCAAAGTTCGAAGCCTTCCGAGAGGTTTAGTTTATGACAGTGTAATTCAGGAGGTCCTACGCAGAACCAACTTTATCACTATAATCAAAATGTTGAATAATTAAAATAAACTGTTTATTAAATAAGTTGTATCATTGCTATTTTTTTTTATATCAGTCTACTGCTTCACATCACTCGAATAAGATTTTTTTGGGAGAGGCTTTGAATTTTATTTCTAAAGAACACTAATAAAACAAATATTAAATTTAGATACAAAGTTTATGAAATTCTTTATTTAAAAAACAATAATACAAATTCAATTCAAATTAATTAAAAACTAAATAATTTTTACGTAAAACATATAAGTAAAATAAAATAAAAATTAGATGTGAATAGCAGTTTATTCATCTAAACAATCGCAAAGTTCGTCCTCTTCTTGTGGAAACTCTGTCTGAAAACTTAAAACGCTGCGGTACCACTTGACGAAATTTTCATCCATTGTGTCCTAATTTTCACCAAAATTTAAACTCAGGAGTTTTTTAACGTGCTGAATCTGTTCCCTTGAGATCGGATGTGACAACGGCAATTCTTTTAGTGTGTAGTTCATGGCGTTTTTCCAATTACTTCCACGTTTAAACGGGGCAGTAAATTTGTCACTAATATGTACATATCGAAAGTTCAATAAACCTTTATATGAACAGAATAATGCCCAGCTTTAGTCTTGATTTTTTTTAATATAATCCTTTTCATTGAGCTGATATTTTATAATGGTTTAAAAAAATCCTTCAAGGATTTGGTGCCATACAAAAACCAGTTCAAACCTACCTTATTAACTACCCCAAATTATTTGTAGACACTGACATATTCATCCTGCGAAAACATCGTTGGATTTTTTCGAAGGGGTTTTTCATCTCGTCCAAATATTCGATCCGCTGGGAGCAAGCTGTGTCCCTGAACTGGGAAAAATCAGAGAGATGAACGTCAGTGCTGTCTGGTTTTGTAACAGGAATTGATTTAATATTTTCACATTACTATTTTTTTATTTTGAAACACACCCATCGGAAAAAACCCGTAAATTCTTCTTGTTTTGAAAGGGTGCTGAATTATTTAAAAATGCTCCCTCCATCGATGCTCCCTTTTCCAGCAAGATTTTCAGTCCACACATAAAAACAATGGTGCTGCCTTTTCTGGTCGAAGATACATAAGCTGTAAAAATTAAGTTGCCGCGAATAAAAAAAATCCTGAATAGGCAATTTTGACAAGGGTTGAATTTGCTATAAATCTAAAACGTACGTAATCGTTTCATCATCATCTGGTTGGCGAAGCAGTTCGTAGAAATCCCTTAGCTTAAGAATACGTTTCTCTATCGTCAATTCTTTCTGTTCAGTAGTAACCCGGAAAGCTTTTTTTAATTTTTCTCTAAGAGGGGCACAGTGCGGGGAAATACATACGAAGCTGGTGAATATGAAACTGAGATTGAAACCATTGTTAAAAGTACGTCGAACATTGTACATTTTAAAATATTAAAAGTTTAGCAATATTCAAACCCGGATCCAAATAGAGTCTCCTGGATTTGCTTCTTCCGTAGTGGCTCTCACATCCCCTTAATTTCTTTATGAAGTTCCTCACACTATCTTGTTTCTGTGTACTTTTCCAGCTTAGCTTATGCCCCCCCCCCCCCCCCTTCTCTATTTTCCTTTATTGGTATGGACGAATTCACTATGCTTAGTATTGATTTCAGGTGGTAAGCTCCGATTTTTTGCAACAGGCAAAGCTTCTGGCACACTAACAGCCTTTCCCCATGAATGTTATTGAGATAATGGGGTCGATTCCAGGATATAACATTTTATGTTATGTTATGTTATTTTTGTTTTTCAATAAAAATTCCAATAAGAAGCGGGGAAATAAAATATAACATAACATACAATTTTAGATCCCGGAATCGAGACCCCAATATGTCCCACTGCATTCGTGAGGCTTTCATTTAATTTTTTTGTTAAGTTTATTACTGCGGGTTTTCATCTTTTTACACTGTTTGGTTGTACATGTAAGACAATAAAGTTGGCTTGTACAGTTTCATCAGGTACTAAAAACAATTTATCACGAAATAGTTTTACATCAGCCTTCTTTCAGAACATTTGAATTTATCAGAATTTTTTTCTGCTTCTTTCTAGATCCATCGTTGCCTTCACTCACTAATACGGAATTGTCGGGATAATGGGGCACATGCTCGATCAGCTAGCAACCAAGCAATATGCTAGCGCAAAACCTGGCTACTCAATCAATTTTACCAAGCAAAATTAAATTTGAATTAATTTTTTTTACAATTTTTTTTATTTTTTTTGCGATTGCACAGTGGACTTTGCGACTTAGAAAACTACCCAGCAAATTTGTATATTTATTACTGTGCAATCGCAAAAATAAACAAAAAACGTTAAAAAAAATTAATTGAAATTAAAATTTGCTTGGTAAAGTTGATTGAGTAGCCAGGTTTTGCGCTAGCATATTTCTTGCTTGCTAGCTGATCGAGCATGTGCCCCAATAACTTCCATTTAAAACAAATAATTTAAAAAGACAAAAAGAAAACCACATGATATATACATATATATATATATATATATATATATATATATATATATATATATATATATATATATATATATATATATATATATATATATATATATATATATATATATATATATATATATATATATATATATATATATATATATATATATATATATATATATATATATATATATATATATATATATATATATATATATATATATATATATATATATATATATATATATATATATATATATATATATATATATATATATATATATATATATATATATATATATATATATATATATATATATATATATATATATATATATATATATATATATATATATATATATATATATATATATATATATATATATATATATATAATATATATATATATATATTATATATATATATATATATATATATATATATATATATATATATATATATATTTTTTTTTTTTTTTTTTTTTTTATTGGTAGGGGGAAAATCCTCATGGACGTTGTGCCGGACTTCTACCGACTAAAAACCCCTTACCTCCAATCCTCCCAGCGACCGGCACCACAAATTTGTTGCATTTCTTCGACCGCGGGATGTCTATTGTCCTCTAGTTTTGTTCAGAGCGACATAGCCGCTTGTTCCCTGATTTTTATGGTTAGTATTACTCTAATCATCCTACTTATAGCATACCAACCATTCTCGTCCGCCAGCATCCTCGAAATGATTGTACCTATTGTTATGGCTCCCACAACATCTGTACACTGCTTTCGCACTTGATCCCACCTTGCACAGTAGAGTATCGTGTGCTCTGATGTATCCTCTTCGGTACAGTATAAGCAATTAGGTGTATCCTTGATATGCATTCTGAATAGGTAGCTGTTGAAACAACCGTGACCTGACAAGAACTGAGTGAGATGGAAATTCACCTCGCCATGTTTACGCTCCACCCATTCCTTTAGCCTCGGGATGAGCTGCCTGGTCCACGATCCAGTGTGAGCGTTCTCCCATCGAACCTGCCATTCTTGTATTAATTCTGATTTGGCCTCAACGCTTGGGCTTCCCTGAAGAACCGCAACTCTATATTTCGCCAATACCGTGATCGGCGGCATATTAGCTATCACGAAAACTGCTTCCTTTCCAACTGTTCTGTATGCACTGCATACACGCAGTGCTAGGGTCCGTTGTACACGCACCAACTTTTCATGCGCCTTTGCAGTGTCTAAAGCTCGTATCCAGATAGGTGCCCCGTAAAGTATCGCGGATAGAACCACTGATGAGAGCAATTTTCGTTTACTGGCGCTTGGTCCACCAACATTCGTCATCAGTACGATAAGCCCTTTTGTTGTCCGAATCGCCTTTGCTACGATTTGCCTCACGTGTTCTTGAAAACAGCGACGGTAGTCTAGCCATATACCCAGGTATTTGATGTGTGTAGTCGGCTTTACTTTGATTCCCTCCACGTTGAAATCCATCGAGTTGAGAACTCTGCGGCCTGCCATTACCACTGCTTCAGTTTTCTCTGGAGCCAACTGCATTCGGTGATTATGAAGCCACCGAGAAATCATCTCTATCGCTGCATCCACTCGTTCCACTAGTTGTAGTTCATGTCTGACGGAAACAATGAGTGCCAAGTCATCTGCGTAGCCCACTAATTTGGCATCTTCGGGCAAAGGAATTCGGAGAATGCCGTCATACAAGATATTCCAAAGCATCGGTCCCAATATTGATCCTTGGGGAACCCCGCTCGTGACATCCATCTGAGTAGCAACACCTCCAGCTTCCACAATGATTCGTCGCTCATTCAGATAGCTTTGAAGTACCTTCCTCAGGTATGGGCTAACTTGGAAATTATTAAGTTCTTGTAGAATTAACTCCCATGATGCGCTATTAAAGGCGTTTTTTATATCCAGTGTGATTACAACTGGGATACGCCGCGTATATTGTGTACCATCAGCGGCTGAATCTATAAGCTTCATAACCTCCACTATAGCATCTATTGTGGAGTGCCCTGCTCGAAATCCAAACTGATTATCAGCGAGTCCGCCTGCCCTGTCAATTTCGTCGATCAGTCTGGGTAATAGCAAATGTTCGAAAAGCTTTCCGAAAGTGTCCAACAGGCAGAGTGGTCTGTAAGATGTCGGCACGCCATCCGGTTTTCCATCTTTCTTTAACAAGACCAATCGCGCTGTTTTCCAGATGCGAGGGAATTCCCCATTCTCTAGAATGGAATTCATCACGTCTAACACCTTTTTTGGGTGGGTTTCCGCAGCGATCCTAACGGTCTCTGATGGAATTCCATCTGGCCCAGAACTTTTCTTCGTTTTCAATTTCCGCCATGCCATCTCGAGTTCCTCAGTTGTGAAAGGTGGAATCTCTACCGGTCTTATGTTTTCATATTGCACTTGGTCGTGCGTTGGAAAGAGCGAAGCCACGACGGCATTAGTGATATCTGCGGGTAATGTAGGCGTTTTTTGTCCAAATTTTTTCATCACGATCTTATATGCATCTCCCCAAGGGTCCTCTTCGATTTTATTACAAAGAAGTTTCCAGCAGTTCATTTTCGATTGCGCGATCGCCTTTCTCATGCAGGTGCGAGCGCTCTTCAAATTATGGTGAAGGCTTCTGTCTGCTTGACCGCTAGTGCACCCGTTCTCTCTTGTAAGCCTTCGCCTGGCGTGATTGCAGCATCTGCGAAGTTCAGCGATTTCTGGAGTCCACCAGTAGACGGCTTTTCGTCTATTTCCACTTCTAGATTCTAGCGCATCTTCGCATACTCTTCTGACAGTAGTTACTAGTTGTGTCGGTGTTATTATGTTAGGGGCGCCAAGATGCTGTTGCGTCGCGCTACGAAGGCGCTCTTGACTCCTCTCCCCAACCTGCCATCCTCGGTTGACCGGAACGCTAGTCCCCTGAAGTCTGGCTGGTGTCGCTGTGGTTATTTCGAACATAATATATCGGTGGTCACTAAGACTTTCTTCATCCAGAACTTTCCAATTTTGGATTCGATTTATGATGTTTTGTGAGACGAAGGTTACATCTAGGAACGAACCATAGTTTCCTCTTTCGTAGGTAGGTGTTTGCCCCGTGTTGACACTGCTAAGGTCACAGGATGCAGCCCAGTCTGCCAGTTGTTGACCTCTATTGCCTAATATATCTCCGCCCCACTCTGGGGATTTTGCGTTAAAGTCGCCCGCTACAATCACATCTTTGGTTTGGTTTCGGACTACTACGCTGAGTTCGTCCAGCCTTAAGCTGAAATCTTCCATAGATTTGTTAGGAAAGAAATAGCAGCTCATGATTACAATGTCTTCTAGTTCTAGCCAGACCACTCCCTTTCCTTTACCTATTCTAGCAACTGGAACGTCCTTTGGAAGCGCCATTAGCGCAGCATCTTCGTCTAAGTCAACCTTCCAGTTTCCTCTCTGAAGTGTTCGTCGGTTTGGCTCGCTCACCAGGCCCACGTCTACCTGCATTTTTTTGGCAGTAGCTATAAGGAGGTCCTGGGCCGGCCTACTGCGATGCGTATTAATATGCATCACTCGCATATTGGTTTTTCCCCTCCTGTTCGATTATTTGTATCTACAGGCGAGCTCTCTCCGTCATTATTCAGTCTCTTCCTAAATGGCCTGCCTTGCATTTGGCTGCACTCACTTCTCTTGTGTCCGTCTCTACCGCAGTTAAAACAAAGGTTTCTGCGGTCAGGCCTATTGCAACTCATCGCTGTATGCCCTCTTTCCCAGCATTTGTAGCAACGATGCTCATCGGCACGTAATTGGACTCGACAAGAAATCCACCCTATTCTGATGCGCCTACACTCCACCAGCTGCTTCGCCCACTGTATTGGCAATTTTACTGTAGCGTTCATCGTATCCGAGTGAGTAGGCCTCATTGAAGTCATAAGTATCTCTTCGCATCGAACCTCTCCGCTTAATGCTGCTAGAACACCCTTCTTTATATCATCAGAAACAGTCCCTGCCTCCAGGTCGCGTATGTGTATTACCGCCATTTCTTTTTGGTGTATCGCAGTGACGCCGGCTACCTTTCCATTTCTTGTTCCTCTCTCAGCACCCACGCAAATTTTGATACCTACTCCGCTATCGCTATAACAGCATTCCAGGATCTTACGCAAGTTTAACCTGTTTCTGACTGTCGAGGTGATGCTCAACTCTGTGCATTCCTATGAGGCAGTCCTTATTCCTCTTGCTAACGCGATAAATTGTGCTTCTAGCTCATTATCGTCTACCTCTTGATTAACATAGCCAACTAGCAAAGTACGTCCATCACTAGCCGGCCGATTCTGGTCCTTTAATTCAATCCTGTCTGAGCTTCGTATAACAGCAACGTCGCCATACTTAAAGTACTGGTTGTATAACAGCTGCTGAAAGCCTGGTACTTGTTTTCCTAAATTATGCAATTCTTGAGTGATTGGTTTATTTCCATCAATAAAAATTGCCCTAGTTGACGTTTCACAGTCCATAAAGCTGTTGCGGCTGATTTTTGTTACCCGAAACACTTTTTGTGGCCATTCCTTTGAGACAACCGTCCTGATATCTTGTGTTGTCATCTCCGGGTGAATCATGTTGCAGAGCTCCTCGGTTTTTTTTTCAATTTCCTTTATGTCCACTGTTTGTGTGGACATCTCCTTTGCTGCAGTTTGTTTTTGTGTCAGGTCTGGATCGGTTTGGGTGGCTTTGTTATGCTGTGCCACTCGTTGACCATCATTGTCAGTTCTACGCTTCTTCTCAGTTACGATGGGCCTATTACTCCATGACTGTAGTGTCTGCTTAAAATTTGATAATTTATATGCAGCCATCTTTACCCTCGATACCGCATCCTTTATTTGATTTTTCGTTGTCGGGTTAGCCTTTACCAATGAGCTCAGTCCACCGGTTTCCTTCTCGATCTGCTCGATCACTGCAATTAGATCCGCTAACTCGGCTTGATTGTCATCATGTTCTGCGTCTTCTGCATCGCAACGACGTTTTGTGCCACTCCACATTGAAAGCTCCGGGACCGATGAGTGGTGTGGTGGAGATCTACTTAAAAGTTTTGTTGGTTTAAAGTAGGAGTTGTAACTTTCATCTATGGTTCCAGTAGTTGTTCCGGATGCTTTGGCCTGGTTACACACCAACAGCGTCCTTCTATGTGTTTGCGGTTGATTGTCCCCCCCAGAATCCGTGGGACGATCCTCTAGCGCAGAGGAGTGGGATTCCCGAAGTGAATCGGTACCCACCTGGGGTAATATTTTTTTGTTAGAATCTTCCGCCATATTTTTTTTTGAGGTATTCGCATTTAATAGTTTTGCCGACTACCACGAGCAATCGTTGCAGTCGCCCGGGTGGTACCACGAGGAGGTAAATTAAACACTTGCTGGTTTCAGATAGTTGCAACGCTGGAGTATGGTGCATGACACCATAAACGGTCAGACGCCTACCCTATTGATCCCAGCCCCCACCCATATATATATATATATATATATATATATATATATATATATATATATATATATATATATATATATATATAAAAATATGATTCCTAAGCTTATATTAACGAAGAAAATTTTTTAAGACTACTGACAGATAAGACTAAGTGCAGAATACGAATTTAAAGTATTTAGTCTTCGTTAAGACAAAAGTTTTCGCTAAGACTGGAAATACGTCTGTGACTGTAGTACTGTACGTTAGAATCGGGGGGTAATGATCTTTTTGAAATTGTATTTTGCATTATTAATTATAAAATTTTGGGTTATTGTGGATCATAGCCAGATAGTGTTTTTAATCAAGATGAGGTTAGTAAGACGTTGGAGGTTTGGTTTCGAAGTAGCCCCTCAGGTATACTCGACGTAACTGCGTTTCTAAATATCAAAAACGTTGTTCTCCATAGCCTACTGAAGACTCGTCAATCGCGTCGAATCTAATTGCTGTAGTTTGAAATCATAAATTTTTTATTTTGCGTCACGTCGAGTATATCCAAACTACAAAAATTTTGAAAATATTTTGAACTGATCAAAGTATAATCACAATGCCTTCGGAATTTTAATGGTTCGCTACGCAATTCCCAACCCCTTTGATTAGTTCAAAGTATTTTCAAAAATTTTGTAGTTTGGTCACTGCAGTCTGATGGGACGACCGAATTTTTTAATACAAAAAATTCAATGTTTCATTAGTTCGAAACCAAACCTCCAAATTCTTGGTAACCTCACCTTGAATATTAATTATAATTTTAAGATATATTAAACCGATGAATTAGTTCTTATTTTCTTTTTAACATGCTTTGTCTGAAAAATGACAACAAAAACCCTGATTTTGAAATTTAGCAAACTTCATTAGTCTTTTCTTAAGGCAAAAGTTTAGAGTTTGCTAACTTTTTCCTTAAGGTAAAATCGATTTTTTTTCTCAAGTTTTATTTTCAAACAAACTTGTAAGGCAAAAGTTTATTTAATCAGTTTCATCGGATTTTTAATCATATTATAGTGCGATGCCAATAAGCAGTTGAGAATGCTCAATGTGGTAGGATACCCAATCATAAAAGGCAACGTCATTTATTGTTGCTCTGATCAATTTCACAATACCACAATATAGTTTCCCAAGGCAAAAATTGCAGAACAAAATAACATACAACATAATGGGGTCGATTCCGGGATCTAAAATTTTGTGTTATGTTATATGTTATTTTTTCAATATAAATCCAATAGGAAACGGGGAAATAAAATAACATAACAGCAATTTTATGCCACGAGAATCGGGCTCATTATTAATTATTAATTTGAATTACTATAATTTTTGATCAATGTATATTTAATACAAGATTTGATTTTTAAATGAAAAGGCTGAGACTGTGAATTTCTGAAGTATTTGACGCGAATTAAAGATTTATTTTATTTTATTGCTTATTTTATTATTTGTATGTAATATAGGTAATTACATATAACACGTTTAATAAATAAATTTATACCTAACAACCAGGTGTTTGCCAATTCGCCCCCATTGTATTTGTTATGTAGAAAAGCTTTCGCCGCCTACTTTCTCCAAATTGAAGTGCGATTATTGGATACAAAAATTAAATTTACTGGAATTTTATCTGAATCATCTCGAATGTTGTTTCTGGAAATTTGATGAACCTATGTATCAAATGATTGTTGATAATCGAACAAAGTTCTTTAATGCAGGGACTAATTGACGATTGTGGCATGCACGACAAGAAACTTAACCCAATTTCAGCTAGAAATGTTCCTAAAAAATATATTTTCATATTAAAAATACACACTGGCTCATATAAATTAAACGAATTGATTGAGCATCGTAAACGTTGTCGCTGAATTCTAAGATTATATCGCTTTTCCTTGTCGTCTTTGTGATAGTAAATATTTCGGCTTTGTGACAATTTTATTAATATTCTAAATATTATGTTTATAATATTAGGTAAAGGTTGTAAACAAGAAATGAGCTTATTGTGATAAATGAATCGAGTTATTGCGAGCGATTTCGTTGCAAACATTTTAACTATACCATATTTTCCAAGGAAGTTTCTTCCCAATTGAACCAGAAAGCACTTTAGCGAAATTGGGAAAAACTGTAGGGGAAAAGTGGTCTGGGGAATAACTGCGATAAAAAAATATTCCCCAATCTCCGGGAATTACCAGAATAGAGTCACAAATAAATGAGTGCGTTTTATGGCAAAGGCTGATAAAAAATATCGTGATATATTTTTATCATTTTTAAACACCAATCCTCCACCCGACTGAACACTAGGTATAATGAACACTCAAAGCAGCTGCATCGATTTTACATGCGATATGTAAAAATTTAATTGAACGAGTGCCAATTTTTTGATCCCTGTACTTTTCCTCGAAATTTGGTTTATGGGGTCGATTCCGGGATCTAAAATTATATAAATTATATATATATATATATATATATATATATATATATATATATATATATATATATATATATATATATATATATATATATATATATATATATATATATATATACATATATATATATATATATATATATATATATATATATATATATATATATATATATATATATGTATATATATATATATATATATATATATATATATATATATATATATATATATATATATATATATATATATATATATATATATATATATGTTATGTTATTTTTGTTTTTTCAATGCAAATTCCAATAGAAAACGGGGAAATAAAATAACATAACAGTAATTTTGTGTCGCGAGAATCGGGCCCTGTATTTGATTAACATTTTACTCGTACTGGTCAAATTATTACTGTAATTTAATTTGTGTTTTTAAAATATTATTATTTTTTAATCCCAACTATGAAAATCGAAACACAATGCGAATGAATTAAAATAAAATAATTAGGAATTAAAGATGTAAAATGACATCACTTATAGCCATATTCGATTCTACTGAATAATCAGAATTAACTGAGTGAACTGAATTGAATAGTGCTTTTGATTTGTACTTTTCACTTCAGATAAAATTTCGAGCAACTGAATTATCTGAATGAGAATTATGCTCGTAGTTGATTCAGTTTATTGTTTTCTTTTAAAATAAGAGTTCCTAAATTTTTTTGTCTTTTGTATAAAGTGGGGCGAAAAATTTATAAAATTTACATTTATTGATTTTATTAACTACTATAGTAATATTAATTAAACTATTTTTAAAATATCAGAAACGAACTGAAGTGACGTTCGTTGTTCATTATTCATCTAAATAGCTACTCAGTTTATGTGAATAGTAGCTTATTTTGGAAAATTGATATTCAAATAATTGAGAACAATCGAACACGGCTTATGCACGATTTACATGTTCCAATTTTTTTCCCCAACAACTTGTTTACAGAAAAATAGAGCTGCACGCAAAATAACAAAAAAATACTAGTTAAAAAGAGACAGCCATATGTAAACAACATTTGCTCAAATTAAAAAGAAAAAATCCAATTTTATTTTACTGGAATTTGTTACGTGTTCCTCTCGCAAACGAAAATCGTAATATACTTAACCCTTCATTTTTTACTGGAAAAAAAATTTGGAACATTTAAATCGTGCATTATGGTGTTATGATACCGACTAGTTTTCAAGTGCTGTAAAACTATTAAGGCGAAAAAGAGAAACAACTAATTTAAACAGTAGACAACCCTATGCACATTTATTTTGACGTTATGAAAAGAAAAACAAATATATTTGTGCAGCACGCGCTCACAATACAATAATACGGAAAATATTTTGTTTTGAAATATGTGAATGTGTGTACTATTCATACGTACACACAAAATCACATTACTAAAAAAGTACTATACGTCGAAAAAATAATTGAAATTGATTTATTTTAACTCTGCATAAAGTAAGCTATATCATTTGATGCTGAATTTATTTTTATTTTTAATCACATGAACCATTTGAAAAACTAGTCAGTGTCATAAAAGCGTTGCCACATACACATCTAATAACAGACGATTCGTGCGTAAATTTATTTGGCCTCGTCTGTAAAATACAGACGATTTTTACAACAACAATTCTTTCTAAAATTTTCAAAGCTATGCCACATACACATTTCTACGGACGATTTCTAAGAACAGATTTGGCATTTACGAATTAATTAGAGCGTATTTTTGACTCAAACTAATGAGATAATATGTAAAATATCTCAAATTAGGAACAAAAATTATAAATTTGCAATTATTTAATAATTTTAATTGAAAAATAATCAATTTTCTATTTAGCCGTTTCTAGAAACGATTTTTTGCTCCGAATGGTATAATTTTACACGTGAACGAACGCACAAAATGTAAAAACGATTTCCGAACTCATCAAAAAAATTTAAACGATTTTTTTCTCTGTTGTGTTTTCTTTGATTACTTCAAAACAAATGTCAAAAATTTCAAAGAAAAATTAATTTTTCATTAATTTAATATTTTTATTATAAGCTCATCATGAATATGGCGACACCATGTTTAAACATATGATTACAATTTTTCACTTTGACAATTTGAATAGAAATGGCGGTATGAAAATTCAAAGCGTTGCCACATACACATCTAATAACAGACGATTCGTGCGTAAATTTATTTTGCCTCGCCACATACCAAAAAAAATACAGACGATTTTTACAACAACAATTCTTTATAAAATTTTCATAATACATAAGCAGCTAATTCATTTTATAATTAAATAAGTTTACTATACCATATTCATGATGAGCCTTATAAAAATATTAAATTAATGAAAAATATATATTTTGTTTTGGAATTTTTTGACATTTGTTGAAGTTCATAGACAACAGAGAAAAAAATCGTTTAAAATTTTTTGATGAGTTCGGAATTCGTTTTAGATTTTTGTGCGTTCGTTCACGTGTAAAATTATACCATTCAGAGAAAAAATCGTTTCTAGGAACGGCTAAATAGAAAATTGATAATTTTTCAATTAAAATTATTAAATAATTCCAAATTTTTTATTTTAATAATAACTTGATATATTTTACATATTATCTCATTGATTTGAGTCAAAAAGATGCTCTAATTAATTCGTAAATGCGAAATCTGTTTTTAGATGTCGTCCGTAGAAATGTGTATGTGGCATCGCCTTCAGCTCAAAACAAAATATAAAGAATTGTTGTTGTAAAAATCGTCTGTATTGTTTTCTTGTATGTGGCGAGGCAAAATAAATTTACGCACGAATCGTCTGTAATTAGATGTGTATGTGGCAACGCTTTCATAATACATAAGCAGCTAATTCATTTTATAATTAAATAAGTTTACTATACCATATTCATGATGAGCCTTATAAAAATATTAAATTAATGAAAAATATATATTTTGTTTTGGAAATTTTGACATTTGTTGAAGTTCACAGACAACAGAGAAAAAAATCGTTTACAATTTTTTGATGAGTTCGGAAATCGTTTTAGATTTTTGTGCGTTCGTTCACGTGTAAAATTATACCATTCAGAGAAAAATCGTTTCTAGGAACGGCTAAATAGAAAATTGATAATTTTTCAATTAAAATTATTAAATAATTCCAAATTTATTATTTTAGCTACTAACTTGAGATATTTTACATATTATCTCATTGATTTGAGTCAAAAATATGCTCTAATTTATTCGTAAATGCGAAATCTGTTTTTAGATGTCGTCCGTAGAAATGTGTATGTGGCATCGCCTTTATGTATAGACGATATTTTGAGCACAAGTATGTTGTTCAATAAATTCACACGAGAAATCACAGCATGCTGCAGCTGAAGGGATTGTATAAACCAACTTTCAGTGTAAGCGGCTGACTTAAAAGGACAAAAGTATCAACGAAAAGATTATTTAACACCTTTGATAGATTTTGAAATGTGAAAGTGGTTTTGGCGTGGGCAAATATAGACAATAAATATTTATTTTGGTCCGTTTGTCCACCTCACATTTTTATAAAGGCTTTCCCAATAGTACTTTAACCTCTGTAAAAAATAGTAAACATCCACCTTTATGCTGTATACATATCATCGTGGGTGAGTCATTGAAAGAAATTTATATAATAACTTTCTGTTACCTGTTTTCTTCATTAGTTAACTCATTCTTCACATTTTTTTAAATTCCTTTTATTAGCGTTAACGTCATAATAAAATTAGATGAATCAATATACAAGTTTTCAATTGGCATATCACATTCATTTGGTTCCGGTACTAAACTTAAATTATGTACATTACAAACATGTTGTCCATATCTAGAAGTACCACACTGATTATGCTTTGTGTAGTTTGTCATTTTTTTTGTAAGATAAGGTGCGTGCATCTTTCATAAAAAAATTGAAGGTATGTGTATTGTGCAGTCTTCCATGTTTTTTGCAGCATTTGAAAAGCACGTGGCTCGCGATATCATATGGCTTGATGGTGTAATAATAACTTGCGATCAAAGAATAGCATCAGTACGATTAAATTTTGATTAAAAGAAATTTATTTCTTCCGGCCGCCTATAAGGTTTTATACCTGCGATACAATAAATCGGTGTTTGACAAAGATGGGAACTAAATGGTTTGATTTACGGTGTGTGTGTGTGGGCGTTGTACTGCAATTTAACGATATTTCCATTCATGTGTCGCTTTACCATCAACAACTACCTTATTGACATACAAATCGATCTACTTATACCTAGTTGATATTTAGTTTTCAAATTGGAACGTAACTTGATCATCGATTGGTAGATACTTTACATTTAAAATGCAATTCGAGGAAGAATTTGTATTTACAAAGAAAAAAAATTAAGAAGAAAAATATCTCAATGAAAGGTGGTATGATACAAATGACTCATTGATTTAAATTGAAGTTACAGTTGAAAAGAAATATGTATTAAATTGGAATGGTGATGGTTATGGATGTGTGAACAAACCATAAGTATAAACAACTACAAAAATGTTGTCTTTACAAACATTAACATAAGAATAAAGTAAAGAAGATTCGAACGCCTTACGCATATTCTAAAAATATAATAGAAGCGGACAATTGATTTATAATATTATCTTATGCTAATAATTATGTAAGAATTTTATATGCAAGCGTGAGTTATGATATAAGAAATTCATAGAATGCAGAATATATTGCCCTAGGACTAAAGTAAAAGAATGTATGTGAAAATTTAAACCAATAAGTTATTATACAGACATTATTCACTGGTATTTAAAATAATTAATTACACTAAGACCCGAACCACTTGAAATGAAGTGTTTGAAATCTATTGCCGTAAGAGTACAAAGCTCGCAACCAAATGTCACAACTATTTTTATAGGCCTTTTTCGGTATTCTATTGCAACCATCGATTTTATATCTAATGAAAAGAAGTTGCGACCTAGTTTCCTAGAATACAAATCCCGTCTGTATTTATGCCAATAGCTGGGTTTGAATTTGAAGATAGATTTTAGTTTGTAGTGAAATTCGGACGGAAGGCAGCCAAAAACCTATATAGTTTTCATCTTCTTTACCAAACGTTCCTTCAACATATATTCAGAATTTATATTGCACCATTTTTTGTTACCATAAAATTTATTTAAAACAAGATTTTTAAGTCGTATTTTATTAAATGCTTCGCTATTTCTGGAATTGTAATCTCTATTATTTGGTCAAATTTGTACGTACTCATAAAGCAACGTCTCTTTGGGGTTTTTGCAAAATTGCAAGGAAACAGAATGTTGTTTCTCGTATTATTAATAAATAATTTATTCAATACAGGAAATTTATAAGTCCAGGGGCTGGGATGTTCTAACATCACCATTTTTCGATATTTTATCAAAGTCTACGTCTCTTTCAGCTAGAATTAATTTGACTTCTGTTTCGGTTATCAATTATTTCTTCTCTATTGCTATCCCAACCTACTAGAATATATTTGAACAATATCTATTTCACTTATTTTCGTTCTACAATCGAAAAAAAATTATTTTTTGATAGAAACACAGTAGAAACATCACAATGTTGCAATGTAGCAGGCTGGTAAATGATATAAAAATTGAAATAGAGATAAATTTTATTCTACATAAACGAGAAATAAACTTCGATAAATTATCGAAACATGGTGATGTTAGAACATCCCAGCCCAGAATATATTTTATAGCAACATTCTAATTTGTGGTTACTGTTGCTAAGAAAAAGTTGTTATTCGTCATTTCAAAGTTGTCAAGGCGACCCAATTTCAGTTTTAAATGAAAAATTAGGGTAATCTACGGATTTTTTTTTATGAATGAAAAATATTATGTATTTTCAATCATCATCAATGGTCACCTCTGGACCTTCAAAACATTCAATCTTTTTATAGGTTATTTTCGATGAGGTTTGATCGCACGTTTTGCGCAGTATGAGGCTGTACCTTGGCAAATACAGTCAACGCTGTATTTTTATAACGCGATTTTCATATAACGCGCAGTGAAAATTGGAACTGTTCTCCTATAACGCGACGCTATCCCCTTATAACGCGTTTTTGGCGAGGGAATAAAAAAGCGTAAATTACCCAAGAATTATTTAAGGTTTTATAATTTATTGAAGTGGAAAGCTTTATGATTGAAGAAAATCTTAGTTTCAAAGTTTTGTTGATCGTTGATAACGCCAGTATTCAGAGTAAGGCGCAACCAAATGTGAAAATTCTTTGTTTTCCTCCTAGCTGCACTTCATTAAACAGCCGCCAAACCAAGGAATCAACCGAACTTTCAAAATGTATTACATACGGAAATTTCTTTGTTACCTCAAATGGAGGCCTTTGTTACCTCAAATGGTTCAAAAGCTATATTTTAGATCCATAACAGAAATAGTAAAGATTGCTTCTACTTTTGGCAACAAAGGATTTGCAGATAAACAAGTAGAAGATATAGAAGACCTACTTCAGGAATAGAGTTTAAATGAGGAAGAATTGGCTGAATTAATTGATCAGTCTACCTTCAATGCATTTGTGGAGGAAAACACTAATAACAAATTCGTTTAAAACTTTAGTTATTATTTAAAAAAGGCTAGAGAATTAAAATGCTAATTAATCTAAAATGACCCTTCAACCATACGCAGTGAAAAATATAAAAGAGAATTTCAAAATTGCTTGGCTTCGTATAAAGAGGTTTTGAAGAACTACAAAATAAAACTACATTTGAAAACCAAGAAGAAAATTTATAAAGTGAGGAGAATTTTCGGCTAATTAGAAAAACAAAGACGGCTAAAATTTGACAGTGACGTTGAATAATACATAACGCAATATAGTATCATTTTAATTTTTTATTGGAAATATTTTTTCTATTTTAGTTATTAATTTTATGAAGTATGAATTTTGCAATAAATTTCGATTAAAATATCTAAATAAATTATATTATCTTTATCATTTTATAAAATTCATTCATGAACCCTATTAAAATCTCAACCTGTGGGCCCGATTCTCGTGTCATGAAATTGCTGTTATTTTATTTTATTTCCCCGCTTCCTATTGGAATTTTTATTGAAAAAACAAAAATAACATAACATAACATAACATAAAATTTTAGATCCCGGGATCGACTCCAATATATTTTGAGAATGTTTTTTTATATATAGGTTTATTAGTGTACAATTTTTTTTTCTAAGTTTCCATACAACGCGGTACGAATTCATTCAAATTATATTTCTCAGTTTCTTATAACGCGTTTACCATATAACGCGACAGTGGTTTCCATATAACGCGATGTAAGTTAATATGATTTGTCTTATTTCTACGTTTCTCATAACGCGATTTCCATAAAATGCAGTTAATTACAATCGAGTTACTTATAACACGGTTTCCATGTAACGCGGTACGAATTAATCGCGTTATAAGAAAGTTGACTGTATTAGTTTATATATATCGGGTTTGTTAGCTACCCGAACAAAAATGTATTAAATAGTATGATCTTGGCGGCCAGTTGACGGTCACTAAACATGAAATAATGTTACCAAGAAATTTTCCACACAAAACATTCGATGTTGCTCCCGCTGCAAGGGAATGTTGGAACCACATGCCTTCATTATCAATATCGTTGACTTTGTTCAGTGTAACAGCCCTAAGCTGTTACATTAGTTTATTTCGAAATTTAACATGACACACGATCAGTTCATGCAAAATACTTGATGATATGTTTACCGACACACTGTACTAAAATGTACCAACTTTCAATCCATGCACTGTAGGATTGATGTACACTTCATTGTTATCGCTTAAGTATTGCACGATTATGTTGTTGATCAAGGTTGACTTCCGATTCAACTCTTTCTTTGTATTGGTATATGTAAATAATTAACTGTGTTCGATGGTTACGGATGAGCCTTACGGTCTTTATTAAACCTTTAGTATAGTGACCGCCGCCGTGGAATTTACTCTAAATATAATTAAAAGTAACTAGTGGCAATTTTTGGATATTTTTTTTTGATATACATCGCCGGTTGTGTAAACGGAAAACTAGGACTGCATAGCCGAATACACATTGGGATAGTCATATTTTGTTTGAATATACATAAGCTTTATTCCGAAGAAACCGTGAATTAGATTCGAAAAACAATCGATTCTCTAAATTCAATTTACGGGATTGCCGCCAAGTTCGGGTAAAACATACCGGTAAGCGTTTTTTAAAATTATTTAATGGTTCGATTCCACGGCATATTTATTTGCGAAGATCTTAAACAAGGTCATATTGCATGTGTCTATGCGACAAGAGTGCTTGCTCATCGAACCAACGTTTAAGTTATCTTGTTCAACAACAACAAAATCGCATAAATAAATACGTATACATTTATCGAGCAATTATCATTATAAAACTATACGTAAGATTACTATACTAAGAAAAATATGAATCCTCTTAAATTATGTATCTTTGCTTGGGCCATGGTTCTAAACCCTCCATTTATTATGCATGCTAAAACTTAGTTAATATAGTATTATTATATTATTTATTTATTTATTAATTTAATCATATTATATTTATATATATATATATATGTGTATATATATATATATATATATATATATATATATATATATATATATATATATATATATATATATATATATATATATAAGTGGGATCACCCTGTAAATCGAAGAAAATACAATCATCATAGTATGAGTGCAGAGATAATATTACGGCAATTTAAGAGAGTAAAGATCGTTTATATATTTTTATGTACAAACAAAATATATTATTGTTAATAGAGCAGTCTTCAATTGTTATTTGTATCGAATGTTTGTTTAATTAATCCCATTTGGGGGCTCAACCGGGATTCGTAAAAGTTGTTTGCGGTGAAGACGGTATTTATTGTAAAAGAAAATTATAAAAAGGTGTCTACGACGGGTGTTGATTAATAATATAAAGTGTGTATTTCTTTTACCAAAGCGGAATCCTGGCTACGGTGTGATTGAGATGAGGGGAATTAATTAAGAGTGCAAATAAAATAGTAAAAACAAAAATATACAAATAATAATCTTGTGTTCTAAATCTTTGTTGGTGTGCTGATGGTTAACGGTCCGTGTATAAACTAGTGGTTCATCAAACATAATAATAACGTAAAACAGCTGAAGTTAAAATAATTTAATCGACAATCGTACGAACATCATTTGGTGCTACGAAAAATTTTTATTTGTAAATTAATAAATCGAAATTATGGGAAAAAACAAAAAACGTGTTGCTGAAGGTCGTAGCGAAAACCAGTCCACAAATGAATACGATGAAATATTTAACCGTATGATGGAACAATTCCGCCATACTATCGAAGAGATTACACAAGGGAACGACGGTAATTTAAAGCAAAGTACAATGATTTCTGAATCGGATCGGTTAACTGCTTTGATTGACCAGAATCGGTCAAAGGAAATCGAATTAAAAAATCTAGAAATTACTTTGTTACAACGGGAAAACGAGTTATTAAAAGAGTCTAGAGCAACGCCGCAGGCGTCACAAGAATTAACGTTTCGCGAAGTTGAGGATTCGTTGCCGACATTCAGCGGAGATGATACCTTTCCGCTCAAAAAATTTCTGAAGGACATCGAAGAGGCAGCTATATGTGGAGGTTGGTCCGGTTTACAAAAAACCGTTTATTGTAAGAGACGTCTACGCGGAAAAGCAAAGAGAAGTTTAAACGCCGCTGATGACACATCCACCTGGGAAAAACTGAAAGAATTTCTCCATAAGGAATTTAATGAGATAATCAATAGTGCTGTTATTCATCAAAAAATGCAAGAACGCAAAAAGCAGGCGGATGAATCCTTCAAAAGCTACTTAATCGCTATGAGGGAATTGGGACTTCGGGCGAATTTAGAAAACGCAGCTGTAATCAAACATTGTATTGATGGTATAGAGGATTTTGAACCGCATAAGGCGATATTGTACGGTGCATCCTCTATGGATGAATTCAAAGAAAAGTTGACCGTATACGAGGAAATGTCCGAGAAAATTAAATTAAAATCGAATGAGTATAAGCAACACCACACACACGTCTGTACAAGCGGCCGGAGAAATTGGCGCCATTCACAAAGAAATGCCGACATGAAAAAGTTCACTGTGATAGATGTGGAGATGATGGCACTTGTGGATAATGGCAGCGATTTAAATTTTATGACGAACAGCAAGTATACTGGTATCGGGAGTCCGAATTTCCGTAACCAAACGACTACGTGTAGAGGAGCTGGTTCCGTTCCTTTTAGTACTATTGGATGTTTCGATACATTAATCGAAGTGGATGGTGACAAATACAACACAGTATTTCATATAGTTCCGGATGGTCTTTTACCGGTCGACGTAATTCTTGGTAAGGAACTTATTAATCAAACGATTACCGTTCTAACTCCTAACAGCGTTACCATGAGAAAATACGTACCGGAGAATTGTGTCTTGGTAGTACAGACGGGGGATGTGGATTTAAACTTATCTCACATCAAAGATCGGATGATTGCACAGAATATTCAGAAAATGATAGTTAATTATGGAACCAATCCAACGACTGTAAGGTCAACAAATGTCGAGATGAAGATAATAGTGAACGATGATAATCCAATTTCCCAACCACCCAGGCGACTTTCACCATTGGAGGCAGAAATCGTGCAAAGTCAAATAAAATCGTGGTTGCAGGAAGGAATTATAAGAAAAAGCACCTCAGCGTATGCCAGTCCGATAGTGCTTGCGAACAAGAAGGACGGAGCAAAGAGATTATGTGTCGACTATAGGAGGTTGAATAAGGTGATTGTACGCGACAGGTTTCCATTACCTCTTATCGAGGATCAAATCGATCAACTAAGTGGAGCAACAGTATACACAACTTTGGATTTGCGTAACGGGTTTTTTCATGTACCAGTGGCACTTGACTCGATTCACTATACGGCATTTATAACCCCATTTGGATTATACGAGTTTTTACGAGTTCCTTTTGGTCTGTGTAATTCACCATCAGTGTTTCAGCGTTTTATAACTGAAATTTTTCAAGATCTCTGTTTAAAGAAGATAGTGTGCGTTTACATGGACGATCTAGTAATTCCGGCGAAAAACGAGGTTGAGGCATTCGAGAAACTAAAAATTGTTTTGCAACTAGCTCAGGAGTACAATCTACAGATAAAGTGGACAAAATGCCAATTCATATGTTCGAAAATTGAGTACCTGGGGCATGAAATCGAACGCGGCCATATTCGACCATCATCGGCGAAGATGGAGGCAATTGCAAAATTCCCAGAGCCGCGAACTCTAAAACAAATCCAGAGATTTTTAGGGTTAACCGGTTTCTTTCGTAAGTTCGTGCAAAATTATGGTACCATCGCTAAACCCCTATCTGATCTACTGAAAAAGAACATAGATTTCAAACTTGAGGATCCACACAGGAATGCAGTAGCTCAGCTGAAAAAGGCATTGATCAACAAGCCAGTGTTGTTGTTGTACTCAATGGGGGCCGAAACGGAACTGCATACGGATGCGAGCAAATTCGGGCTAGGTGCGATTCTGGTTCAACGATCAAATGACGATCAACAACTCCATCCTGTATTCTATTATAGCAGGAAAACGACAGAATGTGAGCAGCGCTATAACAGCTACGAACTTGAGGTCCTCGCCATCGTGGGAGCGTTAAAGAAGTTTCGCGTTTATCTTCTAGGGCTAAAGTTTATCATCGCTACCGATTGTTCAGCATTTAAGATGACTATGGAGAAAAAGGAGATATCGTCTCGAATTGCCGGCTGGGCCCTACAACTCCAAGAGTTTGATTTTAAATTGGAGCATCGTCCAGGATATAAAATGAGGCATGTCGACGCTTTGAGCAGAAATCCAGTAGCAATGATCTGTGAAAGTGAAGTGGTGACACGAGTGAAAGCGGCACAGCGTGATGATGAAGACTTACGACCGATTTTCGAACTTCTTAAGACAGGTGCGTACAATAACTATATGTCTGTTAACGGCGTTTTATTTAAACTTGTAGATGGAAGAATAGTGCTGGTTGTTCCAAAAGACATGCAGCAGGAGGTAATTCGATCCAGCCATGAACTAGGTCATTTTGCAGTAAAAAAGACAGAGGAGCTGATTAATCGACAATACTTCATTCCAAAGTTGGCCGACAAAATCCGCCACTATATTCGGAATTGCGTACCATGTATTCTAGCAGAAAGAAAAAGGGGTAAACAGGAAGGTTTTCTGCATCCTATCTCAAAGGGCGACAGGCCCTTATCCACTTACCACATTGATCATCTCGGGCATCTTGTGGCCACCAAGAAGAAGTATAAATATGTGTATGCGTGGTTGACGGATTTTCCAAGTTTGTATGGTTGTATCCAACGGAGAGTACTACGTCTCGAGAGGTTATCCAAAAATTGGAGCTACAGAAGAGTGTATTTGGAAACCCGGTACATATTATTACAGACAAGGCACCAACGTTCACTTCTAGTAGGCATATATAGCATTAGGCATATAAGGCATTAAAATTTGAAGAAAAAAAAATCAAAATCGATATCAGATTGCTGTCAAGCGCGATTTGTTACCATATGCAACGTATTCTGCGTTCATTACATCCACCATCGGTTTTATTAAAACTGTTGCCAAACTAATGTTGGAAATGTTGTGCGATGATCGACACATAATCGATTATCTAAGGAGAATTGTGCCTACGATGTTTCAAAATACACTATCGTTACTCTCGCGTCAAATAATTCAACAATTTTTTTATCAATTGGTTTGGCGCGAATGGTATGGAGCATCTCCGGGGCAGGCATTCGTTTATTATTAATATTGTTTCGCATATAGCCGAACAAACCCGTTTAGACAACAACGAATCCATTTAAAAATTGGTCTCATCTCGGTGTTAAAGCATCGTCTACCACAACGAAAGAGCTTCTTTTAGTGCGGCGAAAAAAAATCGTGGTGGTAGTTGCAATAATAGTAAAAAGCGACCCGCAACTTCCACTCCAAAGGATTCATGTTAGTAAAACTAAAATTCAGAAACAAAATATTTTTATGTTAACAAAATAAAATATAATTTATTAACAAAACTTGTTCATAAATTTGAATGTAGAATAAATTTACAAATCAAATCGTAGTTTGTTCGCAATCTATAAAAAATGAAAATATTTATAAATTTTTGTAATAAACATTATAACTTTATTTAAATGTACTTTTTTTTTTTTTTTTTTTTTTTTATCCATGCCATCTGTTTTGGGGCCGAAGCACTCCCTGCTCTTTCGCGGTTTATTTTTTCCGTCTTACTTTACGCATCACCTGCCAAATCGAAGACGTACGGCTATAGGGCCGATTTATAACCATCTGCACATTGCAAGCTCCATGCCAGCCTATACTGACATGGGTCGGCCCATGAGTTTTGCACTCCGACAGGGGGTCATAGATGTGTTACATTTCATCCCCGATCGTAATCGGTTATGAAATTTCACTTTTGCATCCTGCCCCTATCTGGATTCGAACCCGGTACCTCCCGATCCAAATGCTAAAGCTTTAACCACTGTGCCATTTGGTCGGAATGTACTTACTCGTGGATAATTATAACGCAAACACACAAATAATTTAACAAAATTGTTTTGATATTTGACAACTAGTTCTTATTGTTGTTATTTTCACATTCACACTGCTAACATTTTCAATTTCAAAACAAAACAAAAAATTCTGCACTGAACAAATAATTGTGCACTGAACTTCGCCAATTCAAAAAGGGTATAGTCAAATAAATTTTGGTACACCTAGGTAGCGTACATATATACTATATAATATATGGCCATACCGTTATTCTTCATCATAAGTTCCAAGAGAATCTCAAATTGTCTTTGATTAGTAATCCTTAAATAAAGTTTTAAGACATTTTTATTAATAAACGAGGTTTTGTTGTACATACTTTATTTCTACCGCACGACACAATAAAAGTTTTTATTTTATTTTTAACAAACACTTTTATACTATCTTTATATTTAATATATTTTAAAAAAATGTATTACATAATTATAATAAATGGTGCGATCCGACTACTATTGAGCATTTGTCAAATATACTTTCGCAAAAATCCGCTTAGCTTGTTATAATATGGCGTTTGCATAGAGTTCGACTTAGAGAGCATTTTTGCGAAAATATTATTCTATAATATCCAAATACGATATCGTATGAAAATGCGAAATCGCATGTTTTTCATAATATAGCCCCTGACTTCAAAAAGAAGCTCAATGTTTTTGTGCCGCACGAGTAGACGCCGAACAACTTGATCGACCGTGTTTCCATCTGCCAATTCTTGGCCAACCGGAACTAAATCGAGCCATTTCTGAAGCGGATGGAGATTGGCGACGAGAAATGGGCCACATACGACAATGTCAAGCGGAAACGATCATGGTCGAAGGCCGGCGAAGCGGCCAAACGATCGCCAACCAAGATTGACGGCCACAAAGGTTTTGCTGTGTGTTTGGTGGGTTTTGAAGGGAATCCTCTACTTTGAGCTGCTCCACTAGGTCACCACCAGTGGGTTGCTTGGTAGGTGTTGGGTTGGGCATCCACCCTATAGTCCGAACCTGGCACCAAGCGAAGGGTGTTCAAATTTGAGGTACCTTTTTAAGTTTCAAATAAAACATATAAATTGTGTGAAATATTTATTTATTTTTATAGGAATTTGAAGTACATTGGTTCCGGTTATTAATGAAAAAAAATATTGTTCAAGTGACCTCCTCTGCTAGCTCGGCAGGCTGCCAATTTTTGGCCAAAATGTTGAATGATTTGTTCGCATAATGATGTGATGGTTTAATTAGTGATATTAGCTCGATGATCCATACCATACAGTAACTATTTTGGTTTCATTGTCTTGTCAAACAATTGACTAGAGTTTTCTTCAGCTCAAATGCGGCTGTTCTGTTGTTGACCTGCCACCAATTTCAAAATGAGCTTCATCGGTGAAGATAATTTCCTTGAAAAGTTCTCACTTTCTTATTTTTCTATGGAACGAATTGCCGACGTAATGCTTCTTCATTTAGCTGTATTCTTGTGTTAACTGTATTTTGTAAGCCTCTACAGGAAGATCTTTGTGTAAAATATTTAACAAAGTTGTTGGTTTGAGGTTTAATTGTTGTGAACGACGACGAATTGATATCCTTGGCTCTTCAGCAACACTTGTACTAACAGCTGCAATATTTTCACTTGAACGACCACTACGATGAAAAGTCTGCTTCTCTAATCTTAAATTGAACCAGTTTCTTCAAATTTATCAATGATACGTTTCTGAATTCTGTTTCCGTATTCTGAATAACTTTCACAATATTTAGAATAAGTTTTAATAATGAAAACTTTTCAATCAGCTTATTCAATTGCCTTTGAATTGTGTGTTTAATTAGAATTTCAAGATAACATAAAGCACACATGAATGCACGTTTTGTTTCATATTTTATTATGTAATTAAATTTTAATTTCTGTGCCAATTGATTTTTTATCCTCATGAAATATTTATAAACCTCTTGCAATAACAGCCGTATTCCTTGATGTCGATCTCCGGATTAGTTCAGTCTCAAACACAAAGGCGCTTACTAGATTTCAAAACAAAATTTCTAATTTATATCAAAATTTGAATCAAATATTTGATATAAAATCGGATCAACGAAATAAAAATTCGCTTTAGAGAAAAGCAATCTTCAATTTATTGGAACATACATATCTATTAACGACTGTTAAAGTTAGGAATGTGACATCTAGCGCATTAAAAATAAGCTCATTAGCGACCATTACACAATCAATACTATTGACAATACTACTTGGTGGTATTGACATTACTATTGATTGTGTAATGGGATAATATTAGTAATGATGGTCGGTATTGACATAAATCCGGATTTTCTGATGTTTATGCTTCAATACTACATATAGGGATGGGAATATGTGTTTATGACGAACACTGATCATGTGTAGGGTAATCATTACTACATACTGTTAAAGTTAGCCGAAAGTTTCCAGCCGAAAGATAATGCAGATAGTGTCTTGAATACAGCAAAAATCAGTTATAAACTCGAATTTAGGAGAATTTAGGATCGAATTACATCATTCGGGTGAAGGAGAAATCATTTCAGTTTATAGGAATTTAAAAATCGATAGGGGCGAGAGTATAAAGAGAGTTTAAAAATAGTCAAGACACTATCTGCATTATCTTTCGGCTGGAATCTTTCGGCTAACTTTAACAAGGTCATTACTACTGTTATGTCAAGAATAAATATAAACACAAAAATCAAAATATAAAAATTATTTTCGATTATAGGAGTATATTTTATTATTTGGTATTAAACGAATCATATTTTCTAATTTTGAAATATAACAGTCACAAAATCTAGAGTATGTTGTTGTAAACATGTCGTACCCCGTTGTTCTTTGAGAATATGGCTCTTGTACATTTTCGTGTCCGACGAAAATATATGGCATATTGGCACCAGAGTTTGGTAAAGGTTTTGACTCAGGCAAATTCAAAGATCGTTCAAATATATACATACACACTTTTTGCTTTCTAATACATAAACATTTCTCAATTTAAATATTTAAACAAACACGTAATATTCGAAATTAAAACACGAAATATTTTTTGTACTACGCCAAATGTCACAAATATTTTCAATAATATTGATCATGTAATAGTGAAAATTAATGATGAAGTAATGATGCTAGATTTAGGTAGTATTGTCATTGCAAGTAGTGACAATAGTATTGACTATGTAATGGTCGCTATTGGCTGATGACACACTAGGGTAACTGGTATCCGGCAACTTTGTTTCCCCTTTACCAATAAAATCAAAAAATTGCGGCGCAGATAAAATCGATTTTATTGGTAAAGGGGAAAGAAACGAAAAAGTTACTAATAAAAGTTACCCTAGTGTGGATATGTACATTCCGCCGTTCCATACTTTGATTCTTTCGTCGTGATTCTTTCCCCTTCACCAACAAACTAATTTTTTGGCTGGGAAATTTTTGATTCCTTTTTCAGCAACATTTCTTTTTTGGTTCAACTGCTTCTCGCACTACTACAAAAATAAATATTTCAAGTACACCTTGTTTATTTGTCGTTATGGGTTAATTTTAGGTTAATTTCTGTTTCGAGAGGGAAAATATTTTTTTTTCAAGCAAAGAAGCAGTTTTCGCTGCATATAATAAACTTTTATTACAATAGGAATAAATCAAAAAATATAATTTTACACACATACATAAGCAAAGAAATGCGCAAAGAAACGCGCAAAGAATCAACTGATCTTTTGAAATGATAGAATCACGACGAAAGAATCAAAGTATGGAACGGCAGATTGAGCCTTTTTTCATGAAATTTTACCACAGCATACTTTATGAAAATAAAAATTAACATACAAAAATAGACCCAATAACTAAGTAAAAATAAAACTACGACTTATTTTTTTGCTTTTATTATAAAAGTTTGTTGTATTTTCTAGGCCGCTATCAACAAATACATAGTAAAGTCACCATTACTGTTAATAATTGCCTGGCTCCTTTTGCCCATACTATCAACCAATTTTTCTGCACACTGTGGTGATAAACTTTTCCATATCTTCCGGCCCACTCGTGCTAGAGCGCTCAAATTTTTTATGTGGTACATTTTCAGCTTAATCTTCATGAGTGCTCATAAATTTTGAACGGATTGGAATTAGGTCACTGAGAAGGCCAACCCAATGTTGTGATGCATTTTTTGAGTTTAAATTTCGGGCAGCTATGGTGTTTTGGATCGTTGTCTTCTTGCAAGATCCGATTGGAGTTCCCCGGTCCAAACTATTTAAGGACAGATGGTAACAAACAAACCTCGTGAATAAATTTTATCTTGAAAAGTGCGTTTGGGTTGGAATCGATTTTTTTTTTGTTTTTATCCCTGCAATCTGTTGCATGGGGCCTGTTCAAGACTATCCCTGCTCTTTCGCGGTTTTGCTAATTCCGTCCTTACTTTTACGTAAGTCACCCAATCCGAGGATGTACGGCTATAGGACCGGTTTTAAGACCATCTGCACATTGCAAGCTCCACGCGACCCTATACTGACATGGAAGATGGGTCGGCCCATGAGTTTCGCACTCCGACAGGAGGTCATAGATGTGTTACAATTCACCACAGATCGTAATCTGTTAATGAATTTTCACTTTTGCATCCTGCCCCTATCGGGATTCGAACCCGGTACCTCCCGATCCAAATGCCAAAACTTTAACCACTGTGTCATTTGGTCGGTGTGGAAACGATTAATCTACCAAACCCTTGCTTGGTGAAGCATCCCCATTCATGGAGCTAGGGCGGGTGCTTCACAGTTCGGAAAATCCTAATTTTTTTGCTTAGTTGGCCAAACACGCCTTTTAACATTTAAACCCCAAAAGTATCACCAATCGGTAAACACAATATTCGTCCAATCTTTGTTTTTATGTTCATTCGCCCACTGTATAGTCGCTTTTCTGTGTATTTTTGTGTCACCAGTGATTTGACCAAAGTATTTCCATATGCGTAGCCATGTTCCATAATTCTATTTCGTATGGTTGTTTTCTATATAACAGTATTCTTTTTCGCCAATTTTGCTACATCTGCATCCAGGTAAGCGAAGAATTTTCATCAAATAACTGTATGATGGCCTCATCCTTTTTTTTTTGTAGTAGTTCGGATTTTGCCTCTATCTGGCAAATCGTTAACATTTTTATACGTTGAATAATCTCTGTAATCCTCTTCTGTAGAAATGTTTAGATTTTTTTTTGTATAATTTGCTGCATTTGGAACCGACAATTTTGGTCCTTTCGGATAATCACTTTAAAACATGGCGTCAAATCGTTTTTTATAAATCGCACTAATTTCTTTCATATATGCTATCCGCTAAAAAGTTGCGTTGCGTTGTCTTTTTGCACTCGTATGTCACTCTGAAAGTGACAATACTAATTTACTCTAAACTCGCAAATCAGTTTATAGGCGGTAACACTAAAAACTGTAACAAATTGTAGGCAGTTTGGTTTTGTTTTTTTGAACCCTTACTCAGCTCGTATACACAATCATGTATGTAAATTTTGATTAAATAAAATGAAAAATTTTCTTTAACTCGAAAGGGATAAGAATTTTGAAAAGTATGATTTTTGTGAGATGATGCAATAACAAAAATTTTATGAAATGCACCAGACTAAAAACGAAAAAAAAAAATATTTATACATATGTGCTTTCAGTAGCGGAATTTCGCCAAAGAGGTGCGTACAATAGTAATACAGTAAGTAGCTAGTACCAGAAAATAAACATAACAATTGTATGAAAAGAAGACAACTGTTTATTTTTGCCAAACATGCGAAAGCAATCCTTTTCTGCAAGTTGGATATTGTTTTAAAAAGTACCACACGGTAAAAAATTACAAACATTAGAACATTTTATACAAATAATAAATGAAATAAATATAGTATGTTCAATTGTAGATTATTTTAATTCATTTAAAAAAATATAAGTTGACACGCAACAACGTTGAAAATAAATCGAGTGCAAAGGGTTAAACTAATGTTTGTTTTAGAGCGTCCAAGAGGAATCAATAGAAATCCTATGTAAGCCCCGCCTATATTTGTTCCTATAGTTTTAAGTACAGTTATGCCGTACACGCTCTTGTTGAACATACTATATGTTAAAATCTTCTAATTCAATATAAATTAAATTTGTTTATTTGTTAGATCTGTTAGTTTTTATCATTTATTCTATCCCCAAAATCCTATTATTTTGTCTAAAATTAATTTTAGAATTTTAGTCTGATTCTCCAAGCTGAATTTGATCATAAGCGTTCATGATCGATTCACATTCGAACGTAAGAAAATTTAAGAAAGTCGCTTTTTTAGAGGACAATAAAGCAAAATTCTTGGTGCACCGAGCGTTACGGTAAAGTATTTGAATAACTTGCGCAAAAAATCATTTTCCAAAACAATTAGGTAACGATAAAGGGCATATGTATTTGAATATTTTTTTTTGACATAAAGAGTTATGAAAGTAGACTAGAGCGACGCGATTGATCGTCGTAGAGAAAAGACGTGTTTTTGTCTTGCTCCGTAGTTTTAAATTAAATTTAGTTTAATAAAGTAATGTGTTATAAAAAATGTGTTAAAAAGTGTGTTATAATAAATAAAATAATATAATAATAACGTTTTAATAACTTAATTAGAAGTGAAATCAATATAATTATAATTATAAATAAAATTATAAACAGTGTGTAGTGCGCAGCAGTGGATAGAAATTGCGTGTAGTGCGAGCAATTGCATCACAATTATTTCTTCGTTCTAGTATGTTCCAAAGGATTCATAAGATAAGTGTTTTTATTATTTTTATTCATATTTGATTATATTTTCAATATAAATTTTAAGTTTATTTACATAAATATGTTTAAGTAGCTTGCTGTACTTGTACAACAACAAATAACAAATACGCATTATTAATATGTCGCCATAGAATGGTGTTGTACCGTTTACATGTGTGTGTGAGTCTGTGTGGAAGATGATTTACTGCCGTCTTACTTTCAGAAATTTACAACAACAATCCCATATATGTAATCCCAAATTGGAATTATTTTAGACAAACTTTTCTGCTGGTATAGAATTATTCTATTCTACCTGTAGTTTTAATGTTCACCACCAGGGCAATTTTATTGAATACTTTTATTTTTAAATGTTGGCAATAAAAATATAAAAGTGATTTTTGTTATTTTGACATCGCATTTTTCTAAACAACACGAGCAATTAGTTAAGATTTGTAATAATATTCAATAATGTTGTAGCACATTACTATTTAATTGAATGTATTTAGTTGCATTTTTACGTTGTTTTCAAATTCAAAATGTAATTGTTACCAACTAATAAAATTAAATTAAAAATATCTTTGGTTGTTACTTTGAGCACAAATTAATTCTATTCCAGAATGATTTTAACTTTTGCCAAAGTAAGACGACTTACATTACGATAATTTTAGAAGTAAAAGAAGGATGAGAAAAATAAGTTCGGCCGTATGGTTTTAAATGCATATCCATATACAAATTTGTTCTATTTTCTCTTGTATGTTTATCCCTTTTCCTACCAGAAAAAAATATATTTTTCTTTAATTTAAGTCCAACCCACACAAATGAGTGTGTAAAAATGACGATTATGAAATGATGTTATTTTTCGGACGAAAATGATTTAAGTGGAATTCACAAATGTGTATGCTGGTTCAAAATATATGAAAAAATATATTTTTGACATGATTCTTTTGCCTTACCCACACAATTGTGATAGCAGGCAGGAAAAGGGATACACTGTTACATGCATTCACACAATCACACATAAAAGTAATAATATGGTTGTATCAATGCCTCCTCAACTACAGGCCTCTTACTACTCTCATTTTTCGCACATGACTTCAATTTATGTCGTAAACCGAGAGAGCGCTATAATAATATTGATATTGTTTTCCAAACGGATACTTATTTCAGACTTATTGACTTATTTGACGCCATCTTGAATAAGTAAGTAAACCCATTCCAATCGAGTTGGCATACTTATTTTGACATTAACATGAAAACATTGATTGTTTTCATAGTAAAATTCTTCGCGGCATAATATTTTCGTTTACATTAATTTATATTAATAAATTAACAATTATTGTATACATATTTATGCAATTAAAAAAAGGATTGGCGACACTTTAAAAAAGAAAAACTTAGAAATAATGTTTAAATCTATACAAAAATGTTTATATGATTTTTAGGTATACGATTCGGCTGGATTTTTATATTTCAATTTTGGTTTAGACAGACATTCAAAGAAGTTCGAATGGGCCCAAGTTAATAGGAAAATATGTATATAATTTATGTAAATATATATCTTATGTCTGTCTAATCAGTATGTATTAATTGTTTCGTAAAGCTAGAATGTATTAATACGCCGTGTGATCTTGCTAGTTCTGTAGCTGACCTCAATTCAATTGTGTAAGACATGCATACATTATGTAATTAGGATGCTACCTTTATGATAATCATTTTTTTTATCTTAATTTTGATTTTAATCTACAAAGATCCATTCGTTATCTAGAAATAGTTATTATCCAAATTCTAAAAGTCATAAATTGATATAAATAACAACAAAAAATTGACAACCAATTTAGATTTTTCGGTTAGAAAGGGACAGAAATTAAGTCACCTCGCTAGCTTACTTATTTGAATAAGTTAGGTTCCACAAATAAGTTTTCGTTTGGAAAACAGCGTAAGTCCCGTTTCACCCTACACCCCTCCTAAAACTGACCATTTTCACCCCCTCCTAAGTGTAGGCCTTCGTGAAGTACTCCCTCTTTATGAACATGTTCCATGTTAAAAGTTACTTTTTAAAAAAACTTTAAGTTGCTTAGATCACTGAGTTCAAAAGTGATGTCATAAACTTATATCATGTTTGATTTTTTATCCACAAAGTTAAGCACAAAAATAAGTTACTTGCTCTATTATTGCATTTTGACAGTTAGTTGACAGCTGTAAGCTGATTACTACATAATTTTATATCATATTTATATTCACTTATCTAAAAAACTTGAAGTTATAAACAAAAAATAATTTGTTGACTTTATTACCGGACTTTAAAGAATTGTTGACAGCTAAATGACAGCTGCCGATAGTCATTGTTATTGATTTGATATCATCTTTGAACTTATCGAAGTAAAAAAAAAGAAAGATAAAACATAAAAAAACAAGTTTTTGGTTTTATTATAGCACATTGACAGCTATTTGACAGCTGCCAACTGTCAATTTTGAAAATCTAACAACAGATCTGAATTCAGCAACCTCAAAAATATAAACCTAGATAATAAAAAAAATGAAATAGGCTATTTCAAATGTCTATACACATTGCGCATATACATAAATCCGTGGAGGATACTCGGAGCTTTAAAGCTCTGTACCGGCCAAACTATCCATTTTTGAGCTTTGTGGCCATTGAGACAATTGACCAGTATGATGAACTCTATCACATATCAAAAATTCAGCGAATTTGACCGGGACCCAATTTCCATAAGATTTGTGCGGGGTCCTTTATGAAATCGTTATCAATTATGAGAGTCACTGTATGTATGTGTGTGTATATCTGTATATATAATTAATTGTATATATTATTGATTGGTTTTATTTATAATTATTTTAATATTTTAATAATTAGTTAATTATATTATTATATTAATATTATTTTAATGTATATATTTGTTTTTATTTGTAATGTGTGTAAATGTTTCCATTTATCGACGTATTTTTGTGTAAATTGTTTTCGATAAATTATTTTGGATAGACTATGCGAGGACATTGCAAAAATGATTCGATTATCGATGAATCACTCATGAAACTTGCGTGTGTATGCTAATGATATTTTGAGGCCAGAAACCGGTTACAAAGGAGTTCATGTATGCATTGTAAATATATAACATGTACATACAGGCGTTATTATTATTTGTTATTAACTGGGGGTCTATTATGAAATTTTCGACGCGCGTATTTTTTTCGACAACGTCGACAGTCGACAACGTCGAAAATCGCTATTATGAATTTTTTTTCGACGATGTCGACAACTCGACAACGACGAAAATTGGTATTATGAATAATTTTGAAGGAAAATACATTGCATTTTACTTATGTATGCATAAAATCATTTTTATTTCGTTGGTGTTTTGAGAAGAAATGTGCTTAAACAAGAAAATATTATGCAAATGCATTTTATTTGTAAATTTGAGGGTTTCATTAATACATAATTTAGTATACATAATTTAGATTTTAATTTTGGTTTTAACACAAAATAAAATTGTGTTACTCGTATATAAGGGACCAAAAGCATAAACGTAAACATATTTTTTTAATTTTTTCCTTTATTCCTCAAAAGACAAAATAGTAAAAAGTGAATACCAAAAAACCAAATCCGATCAAAATAAAATTTTTCTCTTTCATTCTATTTTATTCCGGTCCTATAAGGAAAATTATATATAACAAACTAAAACACTAATATAAAAATTTACAAAATTTAAATCATACTCACATTTTGATAAAAAAAAATATAATTTATTATTAAATTTAATATTTATTGTTTGGAATTATCAAAAATATTAAATTTAAATTAATTATTTTTTATTAAATTTAAATTAAGTAATTTTTATTAATTAAAATTTTATAAGTTTAAATAATTAAATTATTAGTAAATTATTAATTTATTTTTACTAACAAACTTTTTTTATTTCTCAACACAACGCTTTTCTTTTATGTACTCGACACCTCAAGAGCTGTCGAAAAATATTCGATATCTAAAAAAAAACGCGTCGAGTATTTCATAATACAAAAATTCGACAACGTCGAAAAAAAACGCGGTCGAAAATATTTCATAATACCAAATTTTCGACAACGTCGAAAAAAATACGCGGTCGAAAATTTCATAATAGACCCCCTGATTTTTTTTGGTTTATAATTTGTTTAATTAATTTTCTCTCTAACTAATAATAATGCATGATGCAAATTTCAAATAATATAAATAACATGTTTTTTGTAGAATGATTTAAAAGGATGAGACTTCATATGTGTTATGGTATAGCAAAGGGAAAATGGTTTTTAATTTTTCTTTTCGTTTTTAATGACAAGTAAATGTTTCATGTGATATACCTCGGCCTTTATATGTTGACTAATTTATAGATTGCTTACTGCTCGCGCTATTTTCTGTAAAATAATCTATTTGGCTCAATAATATTTCTCGAAACAGGTTCGCAATTCACATGGGAACATCAGACACGAATATCGATTGATTTGAGTTCTAAATCCTATTCAACTTGCTCAGGCACCAATTACGTAAGGAGCCTTCCACGTGGTCCTATCTTCTACTCGTGCCGTCACCTCACGTAAACCTTGATTTTTTCGATTGATTGAGATGTGCGGAATTGTCTCAGTAATCTGTTTCTAGACGGTATACTGCGGAAGCTGCATAAAATAATTTTGGGTACGAATTGGGCTGAATTGGAATTCGGGCAAACTTAAGTTTTGGGAAAGCTGGATTTGGCTTAGTCATTTCTTAGTGGGTTAAGGCCAAGTTTGGTTCAGCAATGGTGAATGTAGGAACTAGATATTTATTTGGCTGATTATTTTCAAATTTATTTTGAAGAAAAATCCAGAACTTCATCCAGGATTTATGTTGGAATCTCGCTTCAGCTCAATATACCAGATTTAAACATAATTAGTTAAAAATTGCCTAGCCTGGCCGAATTCCAGAATTTCTCTAAAATCCATTTTCAAATCCCCACGCAATTCTGCATACCTGATTTGATAATAATTTTTTGGGGTATGGTCAAGTTCCATTCAGAATGGTAGAAATGTTTGACCACAAAAAAGACACGTAGAAACCCCAATACAAGTTGGCCTTAGTTTATTAACATCCTAGTCCAGCTCTACAAACTAAAATGGAAAATTATCGGTTAGGTAACGACCTGGTTTCATTTATTAAATCCGAATCCCAATATTTCGTCAAATTCAGCTTTGCACACCGAATTTGACCATCATTTGTTGAGAGATGGCCTAGTTCCATTGAGCATTATTTTAGAGTGTCAATCCAATTCTGCATACCACATTTGACAATAATTGCTTGAGGAGTGGTAAAGCTCCATTGAGCAGGCATAATATGTTCTGAGCAGTATAATTTACTTGGAATTAAACGAATATTAATAAATCATTTGAAATGTTTGCGAAATAAGCGAAATTTATTTGAAATATCCAATCCGGTAGTTAATCTGGTATTGAATAATCTTGATAGTTTTCCGGAATCCATTGCCTCTAGAATGCCTCACATATTTTTTACAACTTTTTGCGAGTTAAATACTAATGAATTTTAGAGTAACTTGTAATATATTTTAAATAATTATGGTTTCAGAAATTATATTGTAAGGTGTGGAATTGCAGGAGGATTAAATTAACAAATGTTTATATTATTTAGGAAAGCGGAAAATATTAATTTAGAATTGCTTTTCAGAAAATCTACAGATGTAGGTGAAATAATATTTTATCGAAATATTAATTAGATGGTTCACAAGACAAACCGATTAGCTCGACTTTTTGATTTTTTTTTAATTTTAATATCAACGTACTTGATTGGCTCCTAACTGTATATATTCAAAACCAATTTTTGTAATAATAAGTGTTAACACAACTAAATGACAAAATTAAAAGTAACTAAAGTTGCAATTTATGAGGAATTTAAAAAAACCATTTTTGTATTTTCAAATTTTTCGCAACGTTTTGTTTTATGGAGTTAATCGGTTTGGTAAATGAAACATCGAATTGTTGTGTAGATTAGAATTGCGTTATAATTGTGTTATTAACTATCGACTTTACCTAGGTGTCTGTAACCGGGCTGATTCAATCAATCAATTTTGTTTAGGAAGCCGGAAAGCATTAATTTTGAATTAAATTTCAGGAAATTTTCAGATGTACGTGAAATAATACAATTTTTTCATCAGGTTGCTGATTTTGAGAAGCAATTGTTGAAAACCAATACCATCATTATCCATTAAACCTATTAAGCCATCCTCTAGTAGATTAGAATAGTGTTGTGCCGTACGTTCGCTAGGTGTCTGAAACCGGGTCGTTCCGTCCAAAAAAAAAAAAAAACTTTCTTATCCTTCCTATTGTTATGTGTAAACAGGCTGTAGGAATAGGCCCGGCGTTATCCGGGACACTCGTCAAGTACTTGCGGTTTTACAGTCCATATCAATCAATAATAAAGAGTTATGAAAGTAGACCAATATACAGAACAATTACAATAACACCATTACAATCGAAAAACCAAAGTAAAATACATATAAAGGGCATAGTTTCATTCCAGTTTCCATATTCCAGAACATTCTCCAAAAATCATCTTAGAATTCCTTTAAATAACCCTTTATCTTTAGAGTTCTAGGTCTAGATCCCCAATAAATATTCAGTTCAGTAAAACCACCACCTCAAATAAAATTTGGTCCTAGTCGTCTTTAGCCTTCTTGTTTTACTGACTTACCCTTGACGTGGGGCAGTAAATAGAGAAGGTACTGTAATTCCTATTATTGAATGGTTCAACTTTTAAGGTTTTTACTTGCATTATTTCCGTTTCGATAATAGGCTCTTCTTCGTGTTTGATATTATTTTTGACAATTAAGGCAGATCCACCTCTAACGTTTCCTCTTCGGCGAATAGCATGGTTGCAAACCTAGTCATTTATTTTAATAAATGAAGTTTTAGTTAAATGAGTTTCCTGTACAAGGCATACCTATATCTATGTTTCTAAGTTTAAGAAAATTTCTAGCTCTTGAACATGATTTGGTGGCCGATTCGCGTTCCTTATGACTATTCTGAGTGTTCTGTTCGAATAATTTTTATAAAAGGGATGTTATCGGGGCTTCATTCATGGCTTCTTATATGTCTAGTTGCTTATATGTAGCTTCTAGACCACGTACTTGCTTTGCTAGGCGTTTTATTTCATAATCTTTGCAGTTGTATCGGTACTTCACTCCACTTTTTTTCTTCCCTACAGTGTTCTTTTTCAGTGGTTCTATTTCAACCCTCATTGAGTATTGCTTCGATATAAATTTTTTTCACTTTTGTTGAAAATGAACATGAATAGCGGGAACACTCTTTTAATGATTTTGGCTATTTTTGGCTTTCCTTGGATATTTTCAATTTTCTCCCGTTTAAAGCTATTTAGTGCGCCTTCAATTTGCAGTTCGCTTGTTTTGAGGTTTTCTATTATATCCTCCTTCTCGCAAGAGGGATGAAGGCCTCGGGCCATAACCATAATTTCTCGGTTATTTTTATCTTCTTCAGTGAACTTTGTGGCTAAAGCTCTCCACGCATCGGGATCTTTAGTATTGATATTCCAAACGTTGTATAGTACCACTACTCTACAGTCGTTTGTAGACACATATTTCATTACAACTTGAATATTCACAAACTCTGTAATGCCAATCTCATTAATTGGCGGTGTCGCCTTTTTCTTCAACGCCTTTTTTGCAACCTTGCGTTGTTCTTGTTACTAATGTTATTGAGGTACATGCGCGGTTCGGTAATTTCATCAAATTTTGATACACAAGCTACTCATCTTCTGGCGAGAATTCTGCTCTTCGTTTTTTCTAGATTGCTTCTTCTGTTTATGCATCTAATCAGTTTCTCTTGAAAGTTCCTCACCATCTGCACGGAACTCAACGTTAATATAGGCAACTGTGCTGTTTTCATTATTACTAGTAAGAGGAAATTCTCGAACTGGTATCAGTCTGGTCTTTTCCAGCCCCTCATTTTCTTTCTCTAGGAATTTTGTTGCAAAGTCGTGATGCCTATTTTATGTTGTCCGTGTAGTTCAGAATTTTCGTTTTTTGCTGGGTTGCGGAGTTTGTTTGCCTAGGTGGTAGTTTAGACATTTTGGAACTTCGTATGAATGGACAATGCAATGGTTGGCTCAGCCCAGAATCCATTAAGCTGCTCTTAGGGAGTGCCAAGAGCAGTTAGAGTACCACCTGGCGTACAAAATCCTTCTTGTTGTAAACTCATTGCTCCAAGAACCGACCGGTTATTGCACCAGCTATCAATCTAACCAATGAAATTGATTGATTGACATCCCACCGAGCAGGGGGCACCACTTGCAGGTGGATTGACATTTGGACTGGTATATAGACCGACAAATGCAAATTTTCCTGTACTGACTTACTTTACCAAACAATTTTACACTATCATAATCTCAAGAATTTAATTCGAACTCAATCATTATGCATTTCTCTTATACATATAACTTTAATTGAGCATTGTAATTTTAACTTTTATTTTCTATTTTGACTACCATTCCCAGCAAGAGTTTTGCGATAACTTTTGGTTTGCGACATGTCTCCCGAAAGCATAAACCGCGACACGTTATTCGCAATGTGTTTTATAAATATCCGCATTGCGGCAGATATTCAGGAAATGTACGCAATTCAATTAAAATTGAACTCTTTGCGTTCTAAAGAAATGACGACAAAAACAAAATTAGTGTGGAATCCTTCTTGCGATATGTCTACCGAAAGCGTAAATGCGAAATGCTATTCGCAATGAATTTTAAAAGTTAACGCTCTGCGATAAAATTTCAGAAATTGCAATCATTAAAATTCGCTAACGTATTATGATTCTACTTTGTTTGTAAGGTCAAAGTATTTTAAATCTTTCTGTAGTTTAGTCACTGCAGTCTGATGAGACTACCGAAACCGAATTTTGTAATATAAAGAATTTATTTTTTCATTAGTTCGAAACCAAGCTGCCAACGTCTTGGTAACCTCACCTTGATCTAAATATCATTATCGATCTGGCTATTATCCAGAATGACCCAAAATTTTAGAATAACCCAATTTTAAACTTGAGGCGTATTAAAGTTAATTAAGCGCCAACATTTGAGAATTATATGCGATACACGGGCCAGTCGAGTCGAGTATATGCAGGTTATCCTCCGAACTTATGAGTTTCGTTCTAGGTTGTACTACCTATCTTTAGCTCACCTCGGACCCATTTAAAAAAGATAAGCGCAAGATAAAGTAAAAATAAATTTCATATTTTTTCGTGCGTGGAGTCAAAGTTATTCGTGCGATAATATTTACGAATTATAGGCGATATTGCTATTAGCCGCTCGATGAGTATTCTACAGGTAATCCACCGATAATCTGCTACCTTGCTGGGATTTAAGAGCGTACTAAACTATGTACCATTTACTAAAGTAAGACTAGGTTGCGCTGGTTTGCTATGAATCTGAGTGAACACTGCTTAATTATTTTATAGTCACAATAGTTAGTATGTAAAATTCGTGCCCAGTTTTTTGTGGCCTCGAAATTTTCTTCCAATACTTTGTAATTAACTATCAAAGATGCGAGCGAGATATAAGTACTAGTAGCTCTTTGTTTCACTATAATAAACGATAATATTATAATCCCGTGCCTATGGAGTTCTGTTTGTTTTCAATTTTTTAATTTTATGTTATGTGTAGAAAATATTTAAATAAATTAAAGTTTACGCATAAATAAAAAAATTATATGAAATTAAATTCAGAACAATTCCGATAGTGAGCCAAACCTATTTTATCTACAAAAATGTTTATTTTTCAATAAACTAAATTTAGCAAAGAACATTCTTAAGAAGTAATTGCTCTGTATATTAGATTTTTTTTCCTATATATTACGGATGAAATCGTAGAATTCTAAGTAGAATCTAAGCGAATCTGAGTGACAAGCAAGCGTGATCATCGGTTAAGTACTACACGAATACTGGGGGCGGCCTTTTAAGAATTTTCCTAAATAGAATTTTGAATTTTTTACACCAGTGGCACTATTTTGGTTTTCCCTGGGAATAGGGAATTGGGAAAAATATTTTCATAGTATTTTTGTCTAAATTGTATTTTTCTGGCCTACTGAGGAAATAAGTTTGGTGTAAATATTTTCGAAACAAAGTTAAATGGGAAAATATTTTTCCCTATAAAAATTTTGTGGAACAAAAGTTTCCCAATACACTTTGTTTTGAAATTTTTTGCACCAAACTTATTTTCTCAGTAGGCCAGAAAAACACAATTTAGACAAAAACACTATGAAAATATTTTTCCCAATTCCCTATTCCCAGGGAAAACCAGAATACTGCCACAGGCGGATATTTTCATAGCCATTTTAAATACATATTTGTATATCTACAGGACGATTTTTTTTATTTTCGGAAAATTCGAAAACTGAAAAACCATTTTCTAGCGAAACTGACAAAACTGTCGCTAAATTTGTTTCTTTTTATATTGAAACCCAGACAGGACAATACAGAAGAGCATTCATTGGGAACATACGAGTTATTTCTAAATTCGAGGAACGTAAGTATAAAACGGTCACCAAACAACCAACGAAGAAGCAATATGCTAATTTATCCGCAAATGCTTGTAATATTATAACCCTCGTCAGGCGGAATAGGTACAATTGTACCTTTTCCGTTTTTGAATACTAATAAATCTTCTTGTGGAAGCCGGATAGGGGTAAAGTTTTCTGTGATCTCTACATTTTTTTGCTGGACCATTCAGACCTTATTTTAGAAAAATTTCCCCAGCCTCTTCAGATATAGGGGATCGAGTAGATTTTAGCGTTGTAAAATTATGCCGCCGGACGAAGGCTAAACAACTTAACTAAATTGTTTTAAACGAAAATCCAAAGAAGAATATCAATTTTAGTTGGTTTTTTAACGCTTTTTGGAAGAAGTGTTTTTCTGGAAATCCTTGAATTTTAAATTTTGTAGTTACAAACAAACATTCATCTGGTCGGTTAAAAATCCGAAATTGTATGAATTCTTAATTGTTCAATTGGGAATGAAACGCTTTCGGAAAAGCTTATAATTTCCAAAATCGTTTGTCGTTCTAACGACGTAAAATGTCGTTGTCACTTGTAAGTGTCAAACGTTGGGTTTATTTATTTAGTTTATTTATTTATTGATCAACATAACAATTTTAATAGAGTAAAAGCAAATATAAAGCATTATAAATGAACAACAATAAAAATAATACTTCCATTAGGCACAAACAATTAAGAATTTATCAAAAACAAATCCACTCCATGTTAAATCGATTTGTAAATGTCGAACCAATTGCGAGACCTTTGCAAGAGTGCAACAACGTATTTTGAAGGGAAGAACAGACTCATTGATGGAAAATTAAATTAATGGTTGAAACAACGACAACCAAAATCTCTTTTGTGATAAATTGAAAATAGTTATAATGGCAATTACGTGTATCTCAAAACTTTAATTTAAAAAGTATGTTTCTCTGAAAATTATTATTTGTTGTTTTATTTCTATAATTTTATTAATAATAAAATAATAAACTTCATTTATTTCTTTAAATTAACAAAACAAAGGGAATGGGAATTTAATTATAAAACTTAAACTAAAAAAAAATAGTGGAAAAAATTGAAACAACTAAAAAAAATATACCGACAAAATAAAAATTACTTATTATAATTCAGTTTGTTTTCAGTTGAACTTGAAAAATTAAATTTGTTGTTCGAAGAAATTGATAATATGTATTAATAATATAATACAAAAAGTAATTGTTGTAATTGATAATATATATTATTTGTTCTTGTAATAAATTAACTATAACATTAATTATAAGATCTTTCTATTTTTAAAAAATTTCATTTTTAATTTTTTAATTGTTTTTGGGTATAACAGAAAGGCACCCCAGATTTTTCTTTTGTGTTTGATATAATTATTTTGAATAATTTAATTTTTCAAATTTGCATTTTCTTTCGTTGATATATTTTAATTATTTTGATAAATTACGATTTAATCGTGATTCTATTTGAATTTTAGATAATTATTTTTAAAATTAACATCGATAATTTCATTTTTTTTTTTTTTTTTTTTTAATATAATTTGACTTGAATATAATATTAGATATTAATTTTAATTAGATTTAAGGGTTTTGCTTGTTTTTTTATTTTTTTTAAATTAGGAATAACATAAATTTAAATTTCATATTTAATTTACTATTATATATTACATAAATTTAAAATAGTTATTAGTTGGGATTATTTTCTTATAGGAAAAACTCATTTGATTTGATGTTCATAACAATTTTTTGTTCTCTTTAAAAATAAATAATTTTTTTTTAAAATACAAAAAAAGGAAAAGATTTTTTTTGTGCTTTATTTTATTTTTTCTAATAAACAATTAAACTTTTATTTACATATTACATTCAAGTTTGACATATTTTTGTGCATATAAATTATAAACACTACTTAAAAACTATATAATCAATTCATTAAATTAAATTAAATTTTTATTGTAGTAAAAATTATTGTATAATTAAATTTAATATTAAATAATAAGTAAATATAATATGTACAGAGAAATAAAAAATAAAATTATTATAATTTAATTATTATAGATAATAAGCAGAAAATGATATTTTATTAAACGAGATAAAAAACAGACTTTATTTAGGATACAGTTTTCATGAAATTATACTAACGGAAATGAGAATACACCGTGCGGCTGCTTATAAACTGAACTCTTAAGAAACCCGTTTAATTGTATTGGATAGTAAACAGTAATAAAAGTATTCATGTGCCCGCTTAGACATCATTGTGTAGATTTAATTTCTTTATTTAAAGATTTTCCACAGGTCATTCATAAATTTCTAATTTATCACATATTTTTTGCAATCACCGGTGGAATATGATGACCATAGGAAAATAATAAAATAATTGTACAACGAAATTAAATAAACACAAATTACGGTTTTGAAGCACCTTCGTGCACTATCCTTTCAGTAGTTTACTTCAAAATTGTTGAGGCAATTGAGTCTGTTTTCAAACCGTTTGGTTTTTGGTGCAAACGAACAATAAAAAAAATATTCTTATTATTGATAACAACATTTTCTGCTGGTGCATGCAAAAGCCATACCCAGCTTGGCTTTTAGCTAGCAAATTATACCCTGATCGATGCCCAACGACTGTCGCTGACTTTCTATATGTCGACATACAGGTCCATAACATGTTAAATATGGACATCTTGTGCGTGCCGAAGACGGTGACGTTGTACTCGTCGTTGAATGTTGTGAGGTGATAGGAGATGAGGAGTTTGTCGCAATTACAGTGGTTTGTGTTTTTTCGGGGATTTGAAATCTTTGTACCAATTCTTTTACACTGGGTGGTGAATCGGGTGCTTTACGACATACTTTAGGTGTGGTAGGTGCATCTGGAAATATTGTTGTCGTTGTTGTTGTTGATGTATTACAATTACTGTTCGACCCGTTTATAGTCGCCGTCACTTGGATTTGTTGATATTGTTGTGATGTTGGACTGCTATTCACATTTGTGATTGAACTTAATTTCTCGCATATTAATCGATTTTCATCTTTTTTCTCTTCAATTATTAAATTTAATTCGCGCGCTTTACAAAAATAATTTGTTATTAAAATATTTTCCTTATTTTCATCAATATTATTAATTTTGTATTCATTTATAAAATTATTTGTTTCTTCGCCATTAACGTCATCAATCCCATCATCATTACTGTGTAATATTATTGAAGATGAACTCGACGACTCTAGTATTAGAGATGATGATGAAGTTGTTGAATTATTATCATCAATATCATCGTTATCTTCGTCAATACCATCATCATTATTATCATCATTATCACTATTACAATTTTTACTATTACTACAATCACTCTTGCTGCCGTCTTCGCACAAAATATTACTTGACTTTGTTATATTTATTAGCAAGGGTGCACAATCTAAGAGCCACGAATGTGCTAAACATTCTGTTACCGTTAGCCGATCACTAAAAATGTAATAAATAATAAATTGGTATAATTTAACGTCGAATCGAAAATCAAAAATTTGCTATTAAATTTACTTACTTCGGCTTAATTCTAAGTGTACTTTTTATAAAATCTATAGCACCAGTTGAAATATCCTCAAATAATTCGTCGGGAAACGTTAGTGCGCACTGTGATATATTACAAAAAGTTTCCTGTTTTGTATCACCACCGAAAGGACTACAACCAGTCAATAGTACATATGTTAGGACTCCAATCGACCAAATATCAGTTTGTAACGAAAGCGGTTCATAACTTAAAACTTCAGGTGCAACATAATCGGGGGTGCCTACAATTTCTCGGACTTTGCCTCCCTCTTCAACCACGCGTGATATACCAAAATCACATAATTTCAGGCCGTCTAAAAATACAAATATAACCAAAATGTTATTAAAATATTATTAAAGTTATTAAATAGTTTACCTTCAATTTGTTTACCAGCCAATAAAATATTCTGTGGTTTTAAATCTAGATGTGCTATGCACTTTTTATGAAGATACTGTAATGCTTTTAATATTTCTTTCATACATGTTATGGTTTGTTCTTCTGTTAACGCGCCTTCATCATCTAGTATTGCCTGTAATTCACCACCTGTTGCCCTGTAAAAATAAAGTAAACAAAACATTAACACTAGAAATTCTATTAAGACATTTATTTCTTAAAATTACACCTAGTATGGATATTTACGAGTATGTAATGTATTGTATAAGATACAATTTCTTAGAAATTAAATAAAGAGAAAATGCAACAAAACAACAAACAGGCAAAAATCAAATCGTCCATGATACCGATCTTATTATACTGCCGTCCTAGCATCAAACGCGATATCTACTGGTGGCATGAAATTGAGAAATGACACTTTAAAGTTTTGGTAAGAGCCCTTTGTCAATTGGAATGTTTGCTATGTAATAAATGTGATCTTTTATGTAAATTAGGGTGAAAAGTTTAATAGAAATGTTAAATTTAAATAAAAAATTAATCTTTCCACTAAAAAGTCACATACGGCATTTATCGTAAAAAGAAATATTTTCACATGCTAAGTTACATTGCGGTATCTACTAGATACTTCGAGTTTGACGTAGATAACAGCGTTTACCTACGTCTAGTAACTTGAGATTTGTCATTCTTCTACTGAAAAAAATCATAGTGTACCATTTTCCTAATTTCAACGTTTGATTTTTGGGCTTTTGTAACCGCATCATAAAAATCGTCAAAATCATACTAATACTAAAAACAAATGCGGTATGTACAATAGTAGTATGTAGATACCCCATCTGTGCTTAGGAAAGGTAGATGTTTTAGATAGATACGATAAAATGATGTGTGTTTTTTGGAAGAAATAATGTAAACACCACGTTTTCCATTGGTAAATAGGTAGAATAACATGCCAGGTTACTAAAAAAAACATAAACTCAATTTCCGATTTTTTGTAGATACCGCGTTTGATTCTAGGACGGCAGTATAATAATGCAGTAGTTTCAGTAAATTTTTTGTTGCTGGAAAATTCGAAAACTGAAAAAGCATTTTCTAGCGAAACTGATAAAACTGTCGCTAAATTTGTTTCTTTTTATATTGAAACCCAGACAGGACAATACAGAAGAGCATTCATTGGGAACATACGAGTTATTTCTAAATTCGAGGAACGTAAGTATAAAACGGTCACCAAACAACCAAAGAACAAGCAATATGCTAATTTATCCGCAAATGCTTGTAATATTATCTTAAACAACTTGACTAAATTGTTTTAAACGAAAATCCGAAGAAGAATATTAATTTTAGTTGGTTTTTTAACGCTTTTTGGAAGAAGTATTTTCCTGGAAATCTTTGAATTTTAAATTTTGCAGTTACAAACAAACATTCATCTGATCGGTTAAAAATCCGAAATCGTATGAATTCTTAATTGTCCAATTGGGAATGAAACGCTTTCGGAAAAGCTTATAATTTCCAAAATCGTTTGTCGTTCTAACGACGTAAAATGTCGTTGTAACTTGTAAGTGTCAAACGTTGGGTTTATTTATTTAGTTTATTTATGCAGCAGTTTTAGTAAATTTTTTGTTGCTGCTGATTGATCAAAATATTAATTATATTTAAATAAATCATTTCATATTTTGAAAACGATAAATTATATTTAAAACAACACGTATCCACCTAACATATCCCGAAAATTTATAAAACGCCCAACTTTAATTAAGTATTTTTTGATTTTCTTATAGATCAGGATACAGCCTGAAGATATTCTAACATAACTTTTCGAGGATTTCTTTTTGTTAATTTTTCTTAGTAAATCGTTTATTAAAAAATCCATATTGCCACAGCCTAAAATATAATTTATTATCAGCAAAGAACGTATACACCAAAGTTTACGTTCTAAAAAAATTTATATCTTGACAACACACAATACACAAATACAGCTCAAACGAATAACAATTTAATTGGTTTATCGGCCATAAATTGAATCAGAGATAAGATTTGTAATAAAAGAAGCGCGGTATTATTATGTTTTTTTATACTTTTGCAAAGAAAGCAAATTTAAAGGTTTTTTTAAGCGAAATCGAAAATAACATAATTTTTAAGTCAAATAAAACCATAATTTCTCCAATTCAAAGCTTACCGCCGCCTGATAATCAATTAAATGAGTAGCGGATATTTGAATATTTGATATGGTACAGTAAATATGGATATAAACACGAACAATCGAGAAAGGTCCATCTAGTTTTGAAAAAATGTTCCTCCCGGTTAGTCTATCCGTCATCTGTCTCGGCTACAGAGAGGCCGAATTTTTGATGGAAAGGCTTTTATACCAACAATCATTTCTAATTGAATTTTGAGGCGCCTTTATGGTAGGTGTTCGTTCGTTCTGACAATTTTCGACCAATCAAATCAATTGCTCAAAAATAACGATTTTTTTGTTCTGTATTTTTCCACAAGAGATGATTGGTCGAAAAAATGACCGAACGAAGGCAATCATAAAGGCGCCTTAATTAGAACAATATTGTAGCAAATTTAATTTAAAATAATCGCTTTGTTTATAGTTTTGCATAATTGACAGAGATTAATGCTTCTTTGGAAGCTGGCCTGTCTGGGCTTTTATCTGAAAAGCAAGCATTTAGTTTGCAGGACACACACACACACACACACACACACACACACACACACACACACACACACACACACACACACACACACACACACACACACACACACACACACACACACACACACACACACACACACACACACACACACACACACACACACACACACACACACACACACACACACACACACACACACACACACACACACACACACACACACACACACACACACACACACACACACACACACACTCGTGAACTTAGTGTGAACTCTACACACATAGCGACCACCAAGCCATTATTTTTGAAATAAAACTGGCAATGGAAGATAGACGTACAAAACTTCAAAGGAAACCAGTGGGTTGGAGGGCAAGTACCTTCGATGAAGATCTATTTAACCTAGTTCTTGCAAAGCCGAACCTCCTGGGGACTGCCAATGCAAAAGTAGCGCAGATAATGAATATGATCACGGATGCCTGTTCTAAAACTATGGTTGAAAGACAATTAAATAGTCACCGTCAACCAGCATACTGGTGGACTGAACGAATTGCACAACTGCGCCGGTTGTGTCACCGTGCACGGAGAAAACATCAACGTGCCTGGGGTAGGGAGCCCTATCCTAGCTTGCGCGAGAAGTACTTGGATGCTCGAAAACACCTTAAACAGGCAATTAAGGCGAGTAAGCGTGAATGCTGGAAAGAGCTGTGCGAAGAAGTGGGCCATGACCCGTGGGGGAGACCCTACAAAATCGTCATGAATAGGCTCAGAAACAGAAACGCAGATGCTTCGCCTCCCACTTGCCCAATGATACTGAACAGAATTGTTACCGCCTTATTCCCGCAGCAAAATGATCTGATTAACGCCATTGATGTAATACCTGGCGTGGAAGAAGTTCCCTTGGTATCCACAGAAGAGCTGATAGATGCATATCAACGATTTGCGAATTCAAAAGCTCCTGGGCCTGACAATATTCCAAATATTGCATTAAAGGCCGCCATTCGAGCCAGACTTGATGACTTCAGAGAAGTCTACAACTCATGTCTGAGGGAGGGGGTATTCCCGGATCGATGGAAGAGGCAGCGGCTGGTTCTGTTGCCGAAGGCAAATAAACCTTCTGGAGAGCCATCCGCATACCGACCATTGTGCATGTTGGATACGGCTGGCAAAGTGTTAGAGCGCATAATCTATAATCGATTGGAGAACGCTGTGAAAGGGGCCGGAGACCTCGCCGAAAGCCAGTATGGATTTAGAAGGGCTCGATCGACAATCGACGCCATTCAACACGTCGTTAAAGTCGCAAAGGAAGCAACACAAGGTAGAAGATGGAAGGACGGTTCTAAAAAGTATTGTGCCGTGGTTACGCTGGATATTAAAAATGCGTTCAATTCGGCCAGATGGGACTGTATCCTCAATGCCCTACTTGAATTGCAAGTACCGATGTACATAAGGAGGATTATCTCGAATTATTTTTGCAATAGAATGCTGATGTATAATACGGACGATGGGATCATAGATTACAAAGTTACGAGTGGAGTTCCTCAAGGATCAGTATTGGGGCCTCTACTATGGAACATCATGTACGACGGCGTCTTGAGGCTCAACGTACCCGATGGCGTAGAGATTGTTGGATTTGCGGACGACGTTGCTGTTGTTGTAGTCGCGAAAACCATAGAGGAAATAATGGAGATATGTAGATTGACCATTATAATTATCAAACAGTGGTTGATCTCACATGGACTCCAGTTGGCTGACCATAAAACCGAAGCAGTTCTAATTACCAGTAGGAAAATGATAGAAACTGTAAATATTGACGTTGGCGGAGTTTTAATCCCCTCACAACCTTCGTTACGATACCTTGGTGTCGAAATTGATGCACGTCTAAATTTTAGGGAGCACCTAAGGATAGTGAGCAAGAAAGCTGCCAATGTAGCTGCAGCCCTCTCCCGGATTATGCCCAACACTGGTGGACCAAGACAGAGTCGTAGGACTCTGCTGGCAAATGTGGTAACATCCATCATCCTATATGGATCACCTATCTGGAGCAATGCGATGGACAATAAATTGTATAGATGCAAGCTGGCATCGGTGTATCGACTGGGTGCCTTAAGGGTTATATGTGGCTTTCGCACAGTATCCGATGACGCAACGCTCGTTATTGCAGGGATGATACCCATCGATCTACTTGCAAAGGAAAGGAAGAAGTGGTATATGTGTCGAGAAAACCTAGGAAGTAGAGCATCAGAACGCATTGCAACCATGATAGAATGGCAAAGGCGCTGGGATAGCTCGGTGAAAGGTCGGTGGACCTATCGTATTATACCATCCATCAATAAGTGGATAAATAGGCGGCATGGTGAAACTAATTACTATCTGACGCAGTTGTTAAGTGGGCATGGTTGTTTTGGTGCATATCTTTACAGATTTAAACATGCCGACACTTCGGAATGTCCTGCCTGCAAAGGATCAGAAGAGGATGTGGAACATATATTCTTTCAATGTCCACGGTTCGAGACAACTCGAATAGAACTGTCCAGTATGCTCGGGCAGCCCGTGACACCTGATAACATAGTGGAGCTAATGCTTGTGTGTGAAGGTAATTGGAATGCAGTAAGCCACATGGCAGCAGTGGTGCTTAAAGAGCTGAGATGCTTAGAGCGTGCTAGAGAGGAACAACGCGGTATGGCTAGATAGCGGTGGCAATCTCAATGTAAGGTTGAGACGCTGAGAGGAGGATAGAGTCTAGTAACTAGTCACCTCCATGCGAAGTAATGTCTAACTGATAGTTCCGCATGGGGGATGTTCGAAAGGGTGTGTGGTTTTTAGATGGTAGAAATCCATCACTGTTGCTGAGATGTTTGCCCATCGAAGCTTCGTCTTATTGAAGATTTTCCTCACTTTACCCGGTATAAAAAAAAAAAAAAAAAAAAAAAAAAAAAAACACACACACACACCAAAACAAACACGAACACGCACACACATACACACACATGGAAGGAACAGAGACTGGTACTGTTGCCAAAAGGATAAACCACCAGGTAGAGCAGGAAACCTGGCAGAGCATCAGTATGGCTGTCGAAAGGCGTGCTCAAGATGCGATTAAACAGGTTGTAGATACGGCGCACCAAGCGATACCAGGTTCCCGATGGCTACGTGGTAGTAAAAAATACTGTGCCATACTTAAATTGGACGTGAAAAACGCATTCAACACAGCAAATTGGAGCTGCAAATTTAACGCACTTACACGGATGAAAGTACCGAAGTACCTGTGGAGACTAGTTTCCAGCTACTTTAGCGAGAGGATCTTGATGTATGATACTGAGGAGGGAAAGAAAACTTACGAGGTGACTGGTGGGGTACCTCGAGGATCAGTGTTAGGTAATACACTCTGGAATGTGATGTACGATGGTGTACTTCGACTGCACATACCAAGTGTTGCACGTGTGATTGGATTTGCTGACGACATCGCGATTGTATTTGTCGCAAAACACAGAGAGGAGATTGTGGAGATCTGCAATAGACGGTCAGACTTATTCAATAGTGGTTAACATCTGCTGGGCTGCATCTAGCAGAACATAAAACAGAGGCTGTCCGTATTACTAGCAGAAAAGTAATGGAGAGCGTAACCTTAGCGATTGGAACCCAACAAATTGCTAGTCAACCATCCATCAGGTACCTAGGGGTAATGATCGATAAGACACACCTCACTGCCTCCAGCGAGCGAGCAAGGAGAGTAATTGCGGCACTAGCACGGATAATGCCGAACAAAAGAAAAGCGCGGATGAGCAGCAGAGTTCTGCTCGCCCACGTCGTTACATCTATAATGATGTATGAGGTACCAATTTGGGTCAACTCGTTGGAGAATGATACTTAGAGACAAAGAGTAGCAACAGTTCAGAGGCTAAGCGCTCTGAAAGTATTGTGTGCATTTCAGACGGTGTCAGAAGACGCTGCGTGTGTTTTTCCGGGAATGCCTAAAATAGATCTACTGGTCAACGAGCGCCAAACCACGTACATCTGCGTCGTAATCAAGTAACAAAAGCAGAGAACCACCGACTAGTACGGGCTGAGACGATCACTGTATAGCAGAGAAGATGGAGTGAGTCGACGAATGGTAGATGGACCCATTGCCTGATCCCCTACACCGAGGCGTGGGTAAAAAGGCGACACGGAGAAGTGGATTATCATCTTACGCAGTTTCTGACGGGTCATGGTTGATTTAGATCATACCTGTACAGATTCAAACACGAAGAGTTACCAGATTGCCGTTTATGCATCGGAGTAACGGAGAATGTAGAACACGTAGTATTCGAGTTTCCGCGATTTACTGAGGAGATAAGTAATACCTATAACGGTAGTTCCATGGGCCGAACGGCATGGTTTATCGGGGTGGTGGTTTAATCGGTAAGAATCCGACACTCTCACGTGTTTGATATATGGGTTCATACGTGAAGCCTATGAAAGGTTCCCCTTTTCCGTCATAAAACACACACACACACACACACACACATCATTTTTTGTAAACGCCTTTTTGTACTTCTGTGACATAAAGAATGGTAAACATTTTAAATTATCGAGATTCAAAATTTATAATGAATATTTATAATGAATATATAATGAATATACATATATATAGACTACGATTAAAAAACGCTTCGATTAAAAAACCATTGCGATATCTCGTCTTCCATTTCCGACCAGACAATTTGTTTTTTGCTTCAATTTAAGTCCCCCGTACTCAAATGTGTATGTAAATAACCATAGTTTGAAATGGCGTTTTGTTTTTTTCATGATTCTCTTTCGTACACGATTTTTACGTACACAATTGTGAACGCGGGCCGTAAAAGGGATATAGTCTTCCATTAAGTGTTGTGTCTCTACAAAGCAAAATAACAAAGTTGATGATAGTTATACTAAAGGTCGTTGGTGCTTCCGGAAAGTAATTCACTATGTCAGCTAATCCTACGTAGTATTTATTAAGAGCCTTGCTCTGCCTATTACGTTACTAAAACTATAGAACACATGCTTGATCAGCTAAGAAGCAAGCAATGGGCGCTTTCAGGTCCGCCAACTGTTGGCTTCGTGATTAGTGAAATATCCTCGCCAAGTTGACTTGAAAATTTCATAGAGTTCAAAATTTCTATTACGTTGGCCGTGATTTTACTCAACATGTTGCCAACTGTTGAGTATCCTGAAAGCGCCCAATGTACTAGTTGAAAACCTGGCTACTCAATCAATTTTACTGAATAAATTTGAAGTTTGAAGTGTTTTATTTTGTAAATTGTTAATTTATTTTTTCGGTCGCACAGTAAAACAACACAAAAATTTGCTAGATTTTTTTCAAGGTCGCAAAGTTTACCATCGAATCGCAAAAACAAACAAAAAATTTACAAATAAATAATTTCTAATTTAAATTTTCATGGTAAAATTGAGCAGCCAAGTTTTCGTACAGCAAATTGCGTTCTTGCTAGCTGAACGAGCATGTGCCTTATAGTTTTGTAGCAAAGGCTGTTTAGATCGAGCATCTACCCCTATGAAAGAAACTTTACTTGATGAGGCCGCTACATTTTGAAAAGAAAAAGCAAACTGAAGAACTAAATGAATTTTATTCCATTTGTTGGAATAAAGCGTCTCGACTTTCTCGATTTTTTCAAGGTGTCTCGGATCACGTACAACATTGAGCCAACGAAATTCTAAGGCTATCTGTTGTATTTATCCGTCAACAAGCGACTCTGGAACCCGAACCTGAAGAGTGCTTTGTAGTAGGTATAGTAGTTTATGCTGTGGTCAAAAATAGGAATTTTCATTGAGATTTAAAAATTATGATTATGACAAATTTTATAACTCTGAAACCATTTTTGCCAAAAAATCCTTATGAGCGACGAACCATATTTCGAGTTGACTGGCTTGTTAATAAACAGAATAATTTTTATTAGGGTACAAGAACCTCTCAATTGATACACCAAAGACCACTACACTCGTAGAGGCCCATTTGGGCCGGCGGTATCATTTTTGAGGATTCTAGAGGCAATGCTGTAACAGTTATTGATGTCTGCTATCGAGACATGTTGGAAAACTATCTTGTGTCCAAATTGAATCAAATTGGACTACAGAACTTGTGGTTCCAAAAAGACGGTGCCCACCACTCACCGCTCGTTCTAGGATACAAATTTGTGAGAAATTTTTCCCACCCTAATAATGTAAAATAAAAGTGGTGATATCGACTGGCCTTCACGATCCCCTGATTTCACCACTCCCGATTTCGTTTTATTGCAGTACTTGAAGAGAAAGGTGCAAACTAATAAACGAACCACTACCACGAGGCTTAAGGACAACATTTGCTGTACTAACACCAGAAGCACAGAAAAAAATAAATATAAACATAAGTGAAGCTGCATACAAAATTTTTACGCTTAGTAAAATATGAGTTCAAGATCCGGTTTTATGTTGACTAAATTTAAAACGACCATTATAATCTGAACAAAAAAAAAATTGAAACAAAAACAATATGAAAAATCAAAGAAACATTAAGGCCCGATTTTATGAAGGTTAATCACAAAAAATCCAAGAGTAATGATTAATCTTTACTCGAGAGTTTTATTTTTTGCCGATTTTATAAACGACGATAAATAAATATTTACTCTCTCTTTTATTGCAGTTTTATAGCAGTTTTTTGTATTACTGGCAACTTTTTTTTACGTTTCTCATCAATTGTGTCAATTTTGAAAAATATCAAAGTGTTAAAGTTTAATTAAATTCAATATTAATAAATTTTTAGTATAGACCTACATTTGTGCAAGGTAACTATAGAACTATTTTTGTTCATCAAATGGAAAACTGTATGTGATATTTTTGTTTTTAAGATGGAAGGATCAACGTCATCATCATCGTAAAAACAATCTAATTTATAATACTTACTAACATACTTCAAATATTGGATCCGACGAGTCAATATTTTTAAGTGGACGAACGGATGGTTCTATAAACGAATATTATCAGAGCCTCCTAAATATAAGAGCTGCAAGATTTCACCATTTTATTCCACGAGCTTTTTGTAGTTTTTCATATCAACCAGTGTATTTTAATATTTTTTTAGAAACTTTTTTGTATATAAAAACAACAATGCTTCGTTTGAATTTTCAATGTGAATGGTTAATTCAATATTCAGGAAAAGCATATTTTAAAATTGAGTTATATTATGTCGAGTTAAAGTAAAAACATTTAAATTAGTCTAACACAAATTTTGTAGAAACAAGAATTTGTTTATATGTGTATGTACAGAAAATAAGAAATTAGTATAGAGTGTTCCATCAAACATTTGAGCATTATTTTTCCAAAAAAACGTTCGTTAAAAAATGCTTTTGGAGTAACAATGTAATATGGGAGTTATTGTGTGTTGGATTCTATTTCAACATTGTTGATGAACAAACTTCGAAAACTGTTTTTTACCGTTACTTGTTAAAAATTTCATTTTTTATCGCAAGAAATTCGCAGCCTATATTGTTTCATCATGTAGCATAAACAAAACAGAGCTTCACAAAATAAAAACATTGTAATTTGATAAAGCTTGCTCGCAATTACTAAAACAATCAAAAGATGTCGCTAAGTATAAATTAAAGCTTAGCAATAAAACCCAAATATTTGTTTAGCAAATTTAACAACTTATTATGAATACAGTCTGGTTCAATAGATTATGGAGATCTTCTGGAACTGAAAATAACCCAACACGAGCGAATTGGTTTGAAATAAAAAAAGAAAAAATTTGGAAAAATTCTGACATTTTTCTATTATTGTTTTACAACGCACAGCAACTATGATGGCGAATATTTTACGACGAAAAGTTTTATTTACGCCAACCGCAATTATAATTGTTTTGAGTTTTATTAATTATGTTAAATTATTATATGTATTAAAGATTTCACGCTTAACTTAATAATCGTTTATTTCGTAAATACTTGTTTAATTATTTTGTTATTTTCTGTAATTTCAAGTAAATTTATTATAGAGACATCTGTAAATGGATTTAGAAATAACAGAAAGCTCGGTTTTGCAATCGCATAAAATTGAAGTTTTCTACGTTTTGTTGTTTTTTGAAATAATATTTAATGAAGAAAATCAACAATGTCAACGATATTGTATTGTATACATTTCCAATAAATAAATTTTGATGAAAAAATTTTGTTATATGAATAATAATTACACTGTGCTAGTTGAAAAATGTGACAAGCTGGGCACCCGGAGGGTAAACCTAATTCGAGTACGCTGAATTCAATGATGCTAGTCCCATTTCAAAGTTAGTCCCCATTTTTGAGATATCGCTTTCGACATGTTTTGGCTCTGAGTCAAAACATACCCACATTTTCACGTTGATAGCTCCTGAACCATTAAGATTTTCGTTATGCGTTCTTCAGCAAAGTTGTTGCGCACATCAAGACCAACAACTTTGCTGAACATATCAAGACCGAAAAACGACATCTACATTCACATTTTTGTGTTATTTTTCCATATATGTGTGTTTTACTTAGGCCAAGGTTAGCTTGGAGTGGCACTTCCGCACACTTAGACCAGGAGTGCCCCGTTGTAATACCAGAGGAACATATTTCCCCTTTACCCCTGTTCAAAAAAATTCGGAGCTACGTAGATACCGCAAAATATCTCGCACTCCACATTCAGCGAGATCTGAAAGGCTGGTCACACTGGACATGCCCAAATACCTATGCCTTCTGTATGATAGTGCCGGACACGAGCATAGGAAGTTATGTAAAGTCTCTTCTTCCTTTTCGTCCATGCAACTTCTGTAAAGTTATTCGTCTGTAGACACAGCCTTCTCGCATGTTGCTCAAAAAGGAAGGGTCTTGTCAGTTTTGGCAAAAGCTTCTCACAGAAGACTCCGGCTCCTACCTTGCCCTTTTGAGAGACATAAGTCACAGGTAAGGCTAAATACAACTGGAATTCGGCATACTTAGGCCAAACAAGACGCTCATCTCACATAAGATACAAAGAACACATCACAAGTACATAAAATCAAGTTTCGTACAACACATAAAAACTGAAAACCATACACTAAATTCAATAACAATGTAACCATTTTGCACAGAATCAAAACAGGTGTACCAATTTGACTCATGAGTCGTGAGTCAAATTACGACCAAAATTCACACCCTGAAAAAATATACAAAAACAAAAACACCCACAATTTACTTCGCGACAAAATCAACACAAAACCCCAATAAAATTTACGACCTCCATAACTTAAAAACAAAGGAGGTACCAAACAGCATCGCCTAGCTACAGTATATAAAGAGCTTCAACATAAATTATGTAACAGTAGCAAAAAGTAAACCGAAGAAGAGATTATTCTCGAAATCGATATTTCTAAAAAAGTTAAAAAATTGGCACTAAGAACTAAAAACTGTAATATAAAATTAAAAATAAAAAGTTTTTCATCTAAATATATAAAGTGACAAAAGAATACAAAAAATAAAGTGAAAATCGTCTTGTGAAATCTGGTGAAATAAATAATATGGATAGGTGTTTTAAACTCAAGTGGTTTTGTTATGTGTGTGGAGAATTTACAATTATGAGCAATCGTTGCAAAATAAGTGATTAAACCGCTGATTTAAATCGACTATGCTTTTCACAAAATGTTATTAATTGGACGCCGTCTTTTGTTTGGACAACATGCATTTTCGTTCGGCATAGATGGCAAAACACTGGAGCCGCAATGCCATTTGGTGTCCCGATGATATGGGCCGATCCACAAGGGCATGATGCAGTTCAATGTTATGGGTGCATGAATTATATTCTCAGTACAAACAGAAATAAAATTGGTTCTTTGACATACACTGCAACGAGAAATACTCATCTACCGCTGCCGCATTCAGATGAAATACCTGTTCCGGAAAGATGAAACCCAACTGAGGATTATTTACCAACAACATTTGAATCAGGTGAAACCGGAGAAACATCTGCATCAATATATCAAATATCAAATGTCAGTCATCACATTGAAATCTCGCAAAGTCGTTTGGATATTATGGTACGACGCTTGAAACTATCGCAGCGGCAAGCCATTCTTTTGTCAAAGGATTTAAAACAAGTGAACATTTTGGCTCCAAATGTTCGGATATATGGAGCAATAAATCGTCATCGTCATTTTACGATTTTTTTCAAATTAATTGAGAATAATTCACTCGCTTTTTGCACTGATATCCGAGGTTTGGTATCCACTATGCATATAATCCTGAAGATTGGCGATTGTTCATCGATTCCTCTAAAAGCAGCTTGAAGGCAGTTCTCCTTCACGTTACCAACTCAAAGAATTCCATTCCAATTGCACGCAGCACAACCACAAAGGAAACATGCATCAATGAAAAAAATCATCGATTTGATTAAATACAATGACCATCAATGGAAAGTTTGTGCAGATTTGAAAAGTGATAGCTCTTTTAATTGGCATGCAATTGGGTTACACTAAAAACATGTGTTTTATGTGCTTATGCGGGATACTTGTTTTAAAGGTGACCAATACAACGAACGGGACTGGGTGACATTTGTTGGAATTTGCAAGAGGAAGAAGAACCCGAAGACGACATGAGCAAATCAGAAAATTAAAATTGAAAGTTAAAAAAAATGTTAATTTTTTAGGAAAAAATTGAGAAAAATCACAATAAAATCAACCAAATTAATTTAGTTTTCTTTTAAATAGCTTCTATTGTATCTATATTTGCCGATGAGATGTTTATTCGATCGATTTAAATTCAATAAATGGACAAAAAATGATAAAAAACGTGTTTTCGTCGAAATGAAAAGCAAAAAATAAAATAACACAAAAATGTGATTGTAGATGTCGTTTTTCGGCCTTGATATGTTCGGCAAAGTTGTATGTCTTGGCTTGCGCAACAACTTTGCTGAAAAACGCATAACGAAAATCTTAATGGTTCAGGAGCTATCAACGTGAATATGAGTGTATATTTTGACAAATTTTTGACTCAGAGGCAAAATATGTCGAAAGCGATATCTTAAAAATGGGGACTAACTTTGAAATGGGACTAGCACCATTGAATTCAGCATACTCGAATTAGGTTTACCCCCCGGGTGCCCAGCTTGTCACGCAAAAAAAGTTTAAAATTCGAGCACAGTGTTATTATTAGTTCTACATGGTTATTCATAAAATCTCGTTTCAGCTCTCGTTTTCTCTTTTTAATTTTGTTATAAATGTGATCGTTTAGATTGCTATTAAATGCATCGTTCATCTTGAAAATTCTGATGTGCATTGAACCAGAATTTACTAAATACGTAAAATTTTTATAACACTAAATTTTAAATTGGATGTAAGAGGGATCCGCGGCAGGACCCTGTATTATCTTACTTTACTAACCTACACAACTAAACGGAAAGCTCTTTTTTATGGAAAATTATTCAATTTATGCTTCGCTTTAGTTTAAATTTAATAATTAAATACTACATTATGATGGCTGATTTTCAAACATGTGTTTGTTTAATCAAATAAAAAATATAAAATTAACATTTAGATGATTTGTTTAATTTTTTATTCATAAATGTATGTTCAAAAATTGATCGATTACCACGGGTTCTTATAGTAAGTAACTGAATAAAAGCTTCCCCTCTATTTAAAGCTCTCTTTTTAATATTACGGGTCTTTAAAATCATAGATGGCTCTGATATTATGCAATTTGTCTGGCTAATTTTAGGTTTATAAGCTCCTCCGCCTGTTTTAAACCTCTCTGCATTTTCATCTGCGACAACTTTTCTAGATTCTCCTAATTTATTTTTGAAACAATTAAAAAATGGTATTCGTTTTTTTTGGAAATATTTTTATTTAATATATTTTATATGTAAATTAGCATATGTAAATTTAGTAAAATAATATGTATTTTTTAAATATTAATATGTCACGTTCCTATATCCAAACAATTTTTATTGTGCATGCCGAAAAATAGTACAACAACAAAAACTACTTTTATCCACTGATTTAAACACCAAAAAGAGAAGATAAATCAGCGGATAAATTAAAACTCTTGGATTTTATTTGTTGTTTACCGTCGTTCATAAAAAGCAAACAGTGGATTAATCCTAGATTAATCGTTTATTCGCGTTCATAAAATCGGGCCTAAATGTATATTCGAAGACATTCTAAGTTAATTATTTAAGTCGTAAAACGAGTTTGTATTTTGGGGTTACAATAAAAAAGTTGTTTCAAAATTTCGCATGCAGCTTTATCTCTGTTTATATTACTTTTCTCAATGCCAGAAGTCCGCTCGATATATATTTCGTAACGTTTAGAAAGGTCTTCTTAGCGGAAATACTTAATAAACACATTTTATTAAACACTTGTTTTTTATTTCGCAAAATTATATTTTTGAATATTGTAACGATTGTACTAAATTGGTTTAACACCTCTGTTAGCTTACGTACCCTTACACACTATATATTTCCATACCAATTTACTTCCACTCACCTATATGATTTTCGTAAGTTATGTTTTTCTTCTTTATCATACCTATAGTCCATAAGCAAATGATATACATTGCGATAATTACGAGTACAGATGCAGTTTAAATAATAATTCTACTTCTGGGGAACGGTTAAGCTGGTGTAGGTAATATGGTCTGTAAGGCGGGGAAAAGCGCGCGAAACGATTGACAAGCGAGGTCTAGAGGAAGAAACTACCAGTGTTGACGAGGAGTAAAGTCGAGAGTGCGAACTTGAAAGGTTGAAGAAGCCTAAAATATCATTTTAAAAGTGATTTCAATTTGTCTGGAATTATAAATTGTGTTTATAAATTAAATTGTAATTGGAAAATTGAATTACATATTGTACCTATTTGATAATAATGAAAAATTTATAACTTTGTAAAATTAATATTTAACCGAAAATTGTTCTTGAAATAAAATGTTAAGTGTATAACAATAAAAATAAAAAAATCTGTGTGGATTAGTAATATCAGCTAACTTTTTATAAATTTATTAAATTAAAAATTTTGGCGAAAAAGTCATAATTAAATTATAAATTAAAAATTATTTCTAATTTAATAAAAAGAATATAAACTGTACGTGTGTGAGTAAAATTTGGGCAGCTGTTAGGCTGACCGCCAGTGTCCTTGCTTGGGGAATTACTGTTACAATATAGCGCTATAGACTAATTGCGCTATTTTCACCTGCTTCTTGGTTTTTATATTGATGGTGCTTGTCAATATTTCATTAAATTCCTAAAAACCCGAAGCTCCACGGGACATCTTACAAAAACATCGTTTAAGTGTCTGTGAATTTTATATCAGAAACAAAATATGCCCGCCGGATGTTAACGTGTTACACGGGACGCAGTACTTTACAAATTTCAAACATCTACATACAACGAAGGCAATACAAACCAAATATACGGCTGTGTTGCATTTTATATGGAAAGCTGACTTACTTAGTCTTAGTTGTAGCTCCTGAAATCATTTATTTTTTTATTGTTAATTACAACAGGTATCAGATAAACCATGATTGATTGATGAGAAATTTAGTTCTGAGGCCGATTGATGGTTCGGAGAGTCCGAATTCTTTGTCTCACCTAAATTTCTTTACTCAATAATGGTTTACTTAATAGCCCGTTTCTAATTTTCTGATCTTACTTCGGAATCAAGATAGTTATTCTAGTAAACCATAATAGAAAATTGAAATAGTCTTTTTCATGCTAATAGAACAGCAGGTGGTTCAATTTAGTTGTGCATTATTTTTGTACATTAATTGTTATAGCAACTATTGAACGGAAGCACAACGCAGTGATCATTTAACCCTCCACAAATTATAAACTGAATCAAATACTTATTAATATTGATCATTTTTGTTTTGACAAAAAAATTATTTAATTATATTTATTATATCTATTCCGTAATTTATAAATATTTTACCAATACAGTTTTTCCGTTCACGTGAAGTGTGGGAAGGTTTATATACCCCATAAACTTCTCCAAAGCATTATTAAAAAAAAAAAAAAAAAAAAATATTATTTAATAATAAAGAAAATAAAAGTTCGTTATAATTAAAATATTTATATTATTTGTATTGTGGAAGATTTAATACTATTATTCGCTATTATTTATATATTCCTAATAATAGCAACAAAATATATTATATCTCTATATATTTTATTTAATTCCTTACGTGTAAATAATATCATTATCGCCCGAGTTCGCGGTAGTTTTGAAATTGTTTAGTTTATTGTGATTGTGTTTTTTTTTGGGAAGTGTGAACCAAGGTTTTGGAACAATTGTTAGGCGTTTCGGGGAAAAAACAACTAAATTAATAACAATACCTATTATGCACGATTTTTCCAGTAAAATATGAAAGGTTAAGTATATTACGATTTTCGTTTGCGAGAGGAGCACGAAACGAATTCCAGTAAAATAAAATTGGATTTTTTTGTTTTTAATTTGAGCAAATGTTGGCATAAAACTGGGAGTGTTGCCATAAAATATAGTTTCTACGAGTATTTTTATAGCAGTAAAATATTAAAAATTTAAAAAAGTTTCAAATAAACATGAAGCAGCCATAAACATCATTCAAACAAAGCGAGCAAACATGAACGGTAATTAAATAATTATTTTATTTTTACTTGCAATTCGATGTTGTTCGTTATCTAATTTAAACGCAAGCTGTTCGAACTGTCAAAATTTATGGGACATACAAAAAAATTATAGCATTGCCTTATTTGTTTATATTGCTGACTCTTTTTAACTAGTACAATTTTTTTTATATGCGTGCAGCTCTATTTTTCAGTAAAAAATTTGTTGGGAAAAAAAATTGGAACATGTAAATCGTGCATTACAATGGATTTCGGAATATTTTTCGAGAGTTTAACTAAAGACGAGATAGAAATAGAGTACCAAGTGCGTGGATTATCTAGCAATACCGTTGGAGACGAAAATAAATACAAAGAAGTACTCCAAAAGGAATACCAGAATGCAACTCTTAAACCAAAGATATCACATGTTAAAGAAAAGCCAGATTTGGAATTAAATATGATTAGCCAGAAAACTGCCGGATTGGATAACGCGTTAGATCAGTTAGACTACATCAATACTGGACAAAAAGAAGTTATTATTTCGGATAGTACACTGGAGAGACAGAGCACAGCGGCTGTCAAATTCATTTCCTGACCTAACAGGGATGTCGGTAGTATTAAACTCATTGGAAAGATTGACCAGATTCGTCAGCCGGGATGTAAAAAGAACTGAGAGCACAAACGAACCACCAAAAAAAGGCGGCCGAAATAAACCGACTGGTGGCAAAATTCCAGAAACAGATGATACCGATCGCGAAGGGAAACGTACCAATGCCGATAATTCGAAATGGGAAGCCGAAATAACTGAGAATTTACAAAAGCGATTTTCCAAACAGTTGGAGGATATGACCAAGCAGTTTATGGACAAATTGGAGACATTCAAGAATGACAATGGTGAAAAGAACGTACGGAAAAAGCAATCGAGAGGCGGAGGACACCGTGTATTTACGACTGAAACGGATAGCGATACGGCAAAAGAATCAAGAGCCTACCAAGAGAATACCTCACGTACATTTAGTTCGAGATATCGTAGGCGTTCAGATCCAACTAAATGGAAATTGACATTTTCTGGTCGGGACAGCAAACGAGGGGATGAGAACGTCCAAGAATTCATAACAAGGCTCGAGGAACACGCATACCAGGACGATATTCCAACATTCGAGTTAGTAGCGCTTATGAGATACTTCGTGACAGAGAAGGCAGATAAATGGTATTACAATTTCATTCGAAAGAACAAGCACGCAACATGGGAGCACATGAAGGAAGGTCTGCTAGAACGTTTCAGTAGTATGGAGGGAGATTGTGAAACTTGCAAATATATTCGAGGACGGACCCAATACCCGAAAGAATCTTTTAACGACTTTTTGGCACAAATCGAAAGTGCGAACTACAGATTATTGAATCCACTCCCGGATACCGAACTTTTGGAGTTATTACTGGATAATATGAATCCTGCTTTGAAGAGTGCCACGCAACATTTGCAAATCAACACCATTCCTGCCTTACGTAAGACCTGTGATAACTTCGAAAAATTGTGGAATACGTCTGGATTTGATCCTCGCCGTATCATTGAGACACGTTCAAGACGCCCCGCAATAGTCGCGCAACTTTCGGACGAGCCAAGTTTCATACCTTACAAACCTCATAAAGACAGAAGCCAGGAAAATTCATCGGATGGAGAATGCGACCAAAATAAGGTCCCACAAGAGATCAATGCCATTAATCGCCAAAATTATGTGGTATGTTGGAATTGCAAAGATCTTGGACATAGATTTTCAGCATGTCCAATGGAGAAAACTCATAATTTTTGTGAAGGGTGTGGCTAGCAAGCACGGATGCGCGCAACTGTTTTCGATGCAAAAATAGCTCCCAGTCAACGTAGAGCTAAATACCCTTACAGTGTGCACCCACCGTACCAGCACGAGACCAAGCCATGAGGTTACAATATTTTAATTAAAAAATTTGTTCAAAAAGTTGAAAAAATCACTCGATCGATTTCGACTTGTTAGGTCATCATCAGGAGTATCTACTGGGTAGATACCGAGTAGATACTCCTGATGATGACCTAATAAGTCGAAATCGATCGAGTGGTTTTTTAAACTTTTTGAACGAATTTTTTAATTAAATCAAAAATCTAATTCTGCGAAATAAAAAACAAGTGTTTAATAAAATGTGTTTATTAAGTAAAGCCATTTTACATAACTATGTGAATTGTCCTATATCCATTTTTGCCATTTAGGCTCCAAAATTTTTTCATTTGTCTAGGTTTACGGCTAGCTCTATTTTTATGCTCTATTTTTATCGCTGAAAATCTTAAAGAAATGCTGAGTGTTTATTTAGAAATTTCTAATATTAGATATTTCATATGAAAGGTAACCTTTTTTTACTTAAACTTTAAAATTCGAATACTGTAAAATTTTGCTAATGGTCGGTAGAACAAAATAGAACTCACGTGGCGAAATATGAACTTGAATAATTACCGAACATAAGAGTACTTTGTGTCTAATAAAGAAAATAGAAAATTTTTATTGTGAACTTTTAATTTTTTAGATAACATGATATAACAAATAGCTAGCTTTTTTGAAAGCTAAGAGTCTGAACTATGTTTCTATCAAAAAATATTTAAATGGTACAGAAACAAAACTTTTAAATACTTTTTAACTAAATAGTCATAATTATATATACCTTATTTAAAAGAGAATGTTATTAGTTTTTTAATGAAATTAATACTTGAAAATAAAAATGGTAATCTCTCAAGATATTACATCGGCACACACATGACATCGGCAGTCAGTTCGGAAAAAATGCCATGGTGTCGTACTGAATGTATTAAAACAACAACAAAGTTTAAAATATTTCAACTCGAGTATAGAACTAGTACGGTTACAAACAGGATGTGTGCAGTCATATAATTTTTTGTTCAGATTAGTGTCTTTCATCACCTCCCGAATTTATTGTACTCACTTAAGAGTCATAATGGAAAAACTATTTTCTTGATTCAATCAATGTTTTCTTCGTATTCATTCATATTATGTACAGTTTTATCCTCTTATTAAAGTTATTCAACATAAATACTAAATCTATGTACGAAGATAATGATCTACGATCTTATAAAAGAGTCACGATCTAAAGAAGACAAAATATAATAATAAATAAAAACAAATATTTCGAAACCAGACTTATTAAATATAGGCTAATGGTATCATATACCATGAAATTATGTCGGCCGAAGTTACAAAGCGTACACATCACACACAAGGTCTCCAGAAAGCAACACAAAAATCCTCATAAAACACACACAACCTTGGGGGATTTTTAAAAAGTGATTGATTTATGTGTATTGTTAAATTAGAAATTTAGAACATCAGGAGTCATAAAAACTGACATAACGTATGTTTGAATATTTTAACCCAAATTCATAAAACTCCAATATAATTAATTGTTTCGCGACTGTACACAACACAACAGATTAGATTTTACATCTTACATATGTATGAGATAATATCTAATTATATTACATACATATTTCGAATAGTGTGAATTTTAATACTACTACTACAATTTAGTTTTTGTTAAAGCGCGGCTGATTGTGATTTTATTGCAGAGAAGAAAAAATAATTAGATCTATTCTTACTGATGGAAGCAAGTTAGATATTAGATACGGGTATTCTTTAGATACATAGATCAAAGTCAAAAAGAGAATTTAAATGAGAGATAAGATTCAACTAGATATTGTATTCTTTTCCGCTAAAAATAATTTGAGATAATTAATTAGATTAAAATGTTAAGGTTAACTGTTATAAGTTGGATAAAACGGTACAAAAAGACTTAGTGCTTAATGCTACATGTGCAATAGTTATGTATGTTTTTATTTCCATTTGATGATGTAAATATGTAGATATTATTGTTGGAAAATATTATGGAACGGAAGTTTAAAATGTTGAGTACAAAGTAGAGTTTTGTTGTAATTTTCAAGGATATCTCTTAAGATCGGTCATAACACAAAAATTACATGTTTTATATGTATTCTTGAAATATTTCAGATGTAATTTGTTAAAGTTACAGTTTCATTCTGATTTAAACCTCAAAACATGACTAACTATATAAAAGAAGTAATTTTAATTTCTATATTTTAGAAGCATTGGAGAGAAAACTATTACCAGTATCGTAATTAAAAAAATGATAATTACGAAGAGTTTTTAAATTTATTATGTTATATTATTTTATTCGAAGATTTAACTTTGTTCCCAAGAAGCTAAATAATTCAAATATTGTTAAAAACTAGTGATAGTAAGATATCGTAAAAAAATTACTTGAACGTTTTGCGCATCTGAGGGTATAGTAGCATAAAAAATATTCATATTTGGCACTTCAAATTCACGATTTTGCAAATGATATTCAATTTGTTTTAGTTCATTCACAACTCTTAACCACAATTTTTTATACTTCATGGTCAATTTTTTTTAAACCATCCTCAATTTTTTCAATTAAATGTTTTTAAATTCAAGTATTTTTAAAACCAATTCAAGTTTTAATATTTCAAATTCGTAATTTTTTTGCAACTTTTTGTAAAACAAATTCAGTGTTCCCAATTCTTAACCGATTATGATGGGATTGAGTGTGCTGGATGGGGATAAGATTCTTATAGTCTGATGGAATTTGGTATGTTGGATGGAAATGGGATTCTTAAATGATTTTTGGAAGAAGTTCTGGAATATGGCCAACTGAGGTGGATATGGGTAATTCCTTAAACGATCATGACGGGATTTTGTATGTTGGACGGAAACGCGATTCTCATATGATTTTTAGAATAGGTTCTGGAATATGGCCACCTGGAACGGAACTCGGCTATTTCTTAACTAATATTAATGAAATTTTGTATGTTGGATGAAAATGGGATTCTTACATGATTTATGGAAAAGTTCTGGAATATGGCGTGTTCCTTCTGATCGAGTGCCGTCCCAGGTGGCCATATTCCAGAATTTCTTCCAAAAATCATTTCCATCCAGCATACCAAATCCTGTCATAATCGGTTAAAAGTTGCTCGACTTCCGTCCCAGGTGGCCAGAACTTCTAAAAATCATTTAAGAATCCCATTTCCATCCAGCATACCCAATCCCAACATAATCGGTTAAGAATTGATCGAGTTTCGTTACAGGTGACCATATTCCAGAATTTCTTCCAAAAATCATTTAAGAATCCCATTTCCATCCAACATACCAAATCCCATCATAATCGGTTAAGAATTGGGAGTACTGAATTTGTTTTGCAGAAAGTTGCAAAAAAATTACGAATTTGAAATATTAAATCTTGAATTTGCAAAATAGTCAATTTGAAGTGCAAAACCTAAATCCATATTATGGAAATCAAAAAATCTGTATACGGATTTTGTCTCGAAATGTGTGAACGAAATGAGTGTAACCGGAAAGATATAGTAGTAGCATTTGTGTTTGTGTTACTTTCATGCGTATGATTGTTTTACTGCATATGCAAACCACGTGCCATTCTTTTTTGTTTATTCATATTAACCCTTTGAGTACCAACATGATTTCGGGATGGTAAGTTTCACGATGTTATGTAGTAGAGTTTGAACACGCCATCCAAGATAACTTCTTTGCATGAAACCTAGGATTTAATATTGACACAAAGTTCCAACAGAAGATTTCATTATCTTTTGTGGCCTATAAGTTTTACATTATTTTACCTAGTAAAATACAATATAGTAATCATGAAACATGTTGACCTTGATATTTGTGCAATTTGTTTCATTTTGCGCTTTAGAAATCCAAGTGTAGTGTATTCGAGATCTATGTATATATTCGTGGCAGAAGAATGTGGGGTAATGGCCACAACATATTCACCCCACTTTTAATTTCACGAATATATCAAGGTATATGTAAGTATTATTATGTTGTACGATTAAAACAAACGTCACGAGAGAAAGAAAAATCTATCTATCATTTGACTTCTCAACATTATGCCTTATTCAGCAGCTGCATTCTGGCATTTGTCGAAGAAATCCCCTTGACCGCAAGGGAAAACAAGAGAAGCTTATATCAGCAACCTGCTAGAGAATGGTGCTAAATAAAGCAAAAAAACTCGATAAAAATCGGAAATAAAGGGAAAAGTAATAAAGAACACATATAAAACAGCAATGAACAACAGTGAATACTATAAATATAAATAAAAAGGGTTTGTTCAAATTTTAGGAAAAAAAATTATAAGAAGCTCTTTCTCTAAATCACTAGCATCTTTTGTTGAAGGCGGTCAAGCAGGTAGACGGTTTATATGTGAACTAGGTCAAGACATACTGCTGACATTGATATCAATTTTTTTATTTATTCAATAATAAACTGATTTAGAGATTATACATTTATATGTCTTAAATAAGTTTGACGAAGAATAACCGAATAGTTTTCCCTGCTTTAATAATTTTTTATGCTAATTTGCAGTACCCAGCTCCAACGGTTTCTGCCTTTGATGTTTTCTTACTGCATTGGTGGGATAGTATCCAACATACGACGTACGTTCCTTGCTTGTTTCTCTATTTCCTCGATGACGTATTCCATAAAGCCCTATGACTAGTTGTTGTTTCGATTATACCACGAGCCATTCACAATTCCGCGCTACTCTTTATTTGAAAAACACTGAATCATTTGTACGTTTTGGCACAGCCCCAAGTTGTATCCCAGAGGCCCATACGTTTTTTTGCTGTACAGAAGCAATTTGTTATGCATTACGAGCTCAGAATTTCTACCCATGAGTCTGGACATTTTTATACGTTTGATGTTCTGTTCTTTTTTTCTTTTTGATGTGTCTTTCCATTTTAGCTCAACATCACTTGAACCGTGCCCAAGTATTTATCTGTATTTGCATGTGGAATTTGGTTTGAGTTAAGTACCACGTGCATCGAGATTACATTTTGGTATTTTATAAACCATGTAAGTAGTGATTTTAATTCATTCATTTCATTCTGTTCTGTTTTCAAATGTAAGAAAATTTTGTGTAAGGAGACGTTTACTACGAGCTTCTAGAACCTGGTCAAACTGATACAGCTGAACGTTACCACACCGAATTGATCAAATTAAGTGATTCTCTGGAGGAAAAAAGACCATTTACGGGCCAAGGACGGCGGAAGGCTCGATCCTGCGAACGGATATTGTTGCATGGCAACGCTCCACATTCAGCTAACTCAACCCAAGAACTCATCTTCTCCTTAGGCTGGGAAGTTTTACAGTATGCAGCGCATTCTCCAGACTTGGGTATCTGTCACTACCACTTATTTAGATCGATGGCATCATATTTGATAAACCAGCCATTCACGACAGTTGAAGATGTACAAAAATGGATCAATGACAATTTTGCTTCGAAACCTCCAAGTTTCTATCGCGAAGGCATTCGTCATCAACAATTATATTTTCAATAAAGTTGAATTTGAGCAAAAAAAGAAAGTTTCTACTTGCACGCTGTAGCGGGTAGTTTCTTCCACTATAGGAAAGTTCACACAAATATTCTTAATGGACGACCCTCCGTTCACATAATTCTTTATAAACGGACAATTCTCCATGTAAAGAATTATTCTAAATAATATACAACAATCTTGTATATACAAATAATGTGTTATGTACATCGTACATACATAATCGTACAACAACACTTGTGCATACGAAATTTGTGTAAGCAAAATATAATTAAAAATTATATTATGATTATACAACAATTTCATGATAATATCTCTACAGTCAAATCATTGAGAGAGATATATAAAATCGTGTTGATTTTGCAAAACCAGTCATGTAAAACGTACGTACACTACCATGCAATTGCACAATAGATGGCATGGCAAACAATTCTGTTGGGCAAAACATATTTGCAGCGGGTACACCAAAAGCAACCTCGATTTGGCACAGATGGCAAAGATTGAATACGAAAAAAAAATCTTTTCCACCTGCTAGGTAGGGCATTCATCGTGTACAAATGTTGCTACCTTAGTATTTTGAATTTTCTTGTTGTTGATACTATTCATTCTATATAAGAGAGTAAATCTCTCTTCTATAGAATGAATAGTATCAACAACTTTATCTATTGAGTGTGCGTTTATTCATTAACAATAACATTTTATAATTTAATGAAAAAGTAGTTAGATAATGACTTTGCTCACAGCTCGATATCCTAGTCATCCTTGTGATTAATTAATCATTCCTTAAATCAAGTTTTTACGTGAGGATGCAGCGCAGGCACAATTCTTTTTCTTCTCATAATGATTCGATTTCAATATGCATTTTTACTCTGCTAGTATGGTCATTGTGGTTGGCCTGTCATCTCTTAATTATTTATATCTTATTAAAGTGTCGATCAGTAATGTAGGATTTAAGAATTTGTTAAATTTATTTAGACAGGTCTCGATGCAGTTCCAGCCGTTGGTTTGGTGACAAACTTTGTCGAAAGCTTGAGCTACACTAAGAAAATACCGGCTATTCTGTGAATTTGTTCAACGGTAGAGTGATGTGAGCCTACTTTCGCAGCAGTTATTTGAGTCTGAATGCTTCATTGAATATTTGAACTAATTTAAGCAAACTTTCGAGAATGGCTTTTACAGTTGAACCAGTAATTATGTCAAAACTTGAAGCTTTTCTTTTACTAACAATTATTACTAATTTTATTTTTAGTTCCAATAGTCTCGAGACGAAGTTAAGAATAAGATCATCTACTTTATTTACGGTTGCTGTATTTTGATTTTCTGCTAATTTCGGTAACGATTAAAAGACTCCAAATGGGCAGCAAATAGGGAGACTTCTGTTGTTATGTTTAGCCTAGGATAGCTATGAAGAGCCAGTCATGTTTAGCCTAGAGACATGCATTTTGTTTTTTTTAAACCTCTTCATAACTTTTCGAGGAATAATCATAATCTTTTAGTTCAGAGAGATCTCGGAGTCGCTCATTAATGGTTTCGTTCTTTATTGCGTTTATTAGTAGTTTTAATTATTTGCACATAAAATGGGGGATAATTTTATGTTACAGAACCCGAGCCTGCTGCCTGATTTTACGAGTTTTTATTTTGAATTTTACGAGTTCTTACGAAATGGTCTCTTTCCCTAGTTCTCCGACCTCAAGAGGATAATTATTTTTGATATTGGATTTGGTATGAGAATCAGGCTGCATCTTGAACATGCTGCTGGATAGTATTATCTAAGGATTCTAGGTAATCGTACAGCAGCATCGCTGTTCTAATTGGTGCTCGATGATTTATTCACTTTCCACTAAACTAGGAAAATAGGTCACAATTGGTTCTATTATTTGTTAATGTAGATTGTTTTCTTTTTTAATTATCAATGAACTGAATGAGTCATGATCCCACATGAATGCTCGAATGAAAGTCCTTGTCTGTTTACGTTTGGAATTTTAGAGGACTACGCGAGGACTTTTCTAGAAAACCAGAAAACCTGGTTATGAGAAATGTATATATCAAAAACCGCTTTATTTCCGAATGTTTTCAACCCGCCTGCGAGAACTAAGTAACAAAATCGTCAATTTGCGGACTGTTTATGGGCGGAGGATACGAACTACCTAACTCTGCATCAGGGTTTGTGCAGTAATTTAAATAAAACTGTTTTTTTAAAAATATAATCGCTGGTCCAAATTAAGAAGGTTTTAAGCTTTTTTAAGAAACGAAACGTATTTTTGGAAATTAATGTAATAGCAAACTATTTGTTTAAACTAACATTTTAAAAAGATTTATAAAAAAAACCATACCTAGATTCGTAAATCGTCATATTCGTACTGTTATCTTGAGATACACAAAATAACAAATGGAATTATATTTTGGTTACGTTAATTATACGTAACTTCCGCGTAAAATATACACATATGCAATAAAAAACTACCTATGTAATTTTCAGACAGACGATGTTATTTTCATGCATTAACCAAACAAAGTGATTCTTGGTTTCATAAAGTAGATTACTATTCGAGTATGTATATATTTTGTTCAGTGTTTATATAAACATACAAAGATAATAATTATACCTATATGAAAATTTTAAGAACAGCATGTAAGAAACTTTAATATTTTGTGGTATATTCATTATAAAAAACAAACTAAAAACCAAAAGTTAAGGTTGAATAGTTGCAATATTTTTTTATCATAATTATTTTTATTATGTTGTCAAAACAAATCATCTTTTAGGTGGTGAGTTTAATTTGGCATAATAAATATTATTGCTCAATCAACCGTGTGAACCGAAGTTTAATAATTTTTATTCATTAAATTCGGTGTTATGATTATTTTTTTTTTCTGGAAATATCTTTATGGTTATTAGGTCAATTAGTGTTAACTGAAGTAAGTTTATGCAGTGAGTTAGATCGGCTTTTTTAAGGGTACTTTTATTGAGCGTTTGTCTGAAAAAAATGATACGTTAACCATGTTTTTGTAGTGCATCAATAAGAGATTTAAAATAAATGAAGGTGATACCTAAGTTATTATAAAATATGAAATTTCAATAACGCCACTCAATGATTCACGAGAGAGACCATCGATAATTTTAAATTTAGGTCAAGTGATGAAAGTTACTTTGGTTTTTAAGTCGATGATTCAATTTATATTGGATTGGTGTAAAATTATCTAAACCTAAAAATGTAAGTACTTACATTTCAAGTAACAGAACGGTATCTGTTTTTGTTTCGTAAACTCCATGTAATTTGACAATATGCTTTGAATCGGAACATAAAAGTAAAACTGCAATTTCGTGTCCAATATCTTTAGTGTAGCATTGCCCTCGACGTCTACGCTTTAGGAATTTGGCTGCAAATTTATTTCCGGTTGATATTTCTATTGCTCTCCTGACAGTTGCGAATTTTCCTCTGTAAATAAAAATAATAACCAGTTAGTGTATATTTGTCAGTAACATCCCGACATCCCCACGTCGAGCAAAATTTAATTAAAACAAATATTACATATTTCGTAAAGGTTTTGACTGAATCGTTATGTATATAAAGTATAGAGTATATACATATGTAGTTTGTTTTATTTAATTTATACCTTTAAGATAAAACGAAGGAAGGCGTGAATGGAAATAAATGTTAACATGCTAAAAAAAAACCTTTGATACACACAATATACTCAAAGCTTTTCTGCAGATTAAGTAAAAAACTTTCATTTTTAGTTTACTTTTGAGACATAATAAAATAAGAATTTCATATACATACATGGAAACATGATTATTTATATTTATACACATATATGTACATATTTACAACTATGTATTATATTATGACATGGTTTTTTATGTTAAGTACACAACAAATAGATAACATAAATTTTCCTATCACGATGAAGATGATGATAAAAATAATAAAATAATAATTTTAAATTAATTGCACAATACGTAATTGTTCTTATTGTTACGTATAATTGAAGTAGATAGACTCCGTTAGGTTATTTCGGCACGTAAAATTAAAAATAAAATATACATATTAAATTTATTATCGTCTAATAACATATTTTTTGCCAAAACTATTTATTATAGGTATATAATTACAGTAATAAATACAAAATTTTTCGTATAAATTTTATTAAAAAGAAAAATAAGAAATGCGTGACGTTTAATTTTAATAAAGTTTATAAGAGATTTATATAATTCACATACATACTAATACTATACAATAGTATGTATATCTTGATTTATACGCTTGTATTGATAACCCTTCTCGTGGTGCTACCAATACATTACAAATTACTGTATTCAATGCAAAATACCGAGCATCATAAATAGGGTTAAGCAAAACAAAACAATAGTAATGCTAATGATTAACATTAAGATTATAAATGAAAATTTATGAGATTTACAGAAATTGTATGAATTTACTAAAATTTATGCGCGCAAAATAAAATTAAATTATAGATCTCTTTTAAATAAAATATGTACGGGTATGTAAGAAAACAAAATTATTTAGTTTAACTAAAAATTTATTAAAAAAAATTAAATAAATAAGGAAACAAATTTTACTTAAAAACGAAGAATAAATCTTATTACGTATTCAATTTTAAACGAGTATTTCAACACTAAATTTCCCATTCGTCATTTTTGTTTTTGTATATTAAATAATTGACAGGTTTCGTGGTATTTTTATTAAATAAATACCAGTATGAATATACGAATACTAGGTATGTACTGTACATACTCGTATAACCTTAAGGGCAACGTTTTAATGTTGAATGAATTACATGCGTTGTTTTTGGTTTTTGATATTAATTATATAAAAGAATAAGATTTATTTATTTTTTGCTGTGATTCATTTTCCACAATATCCATATAAACGTATTTTATTATACACATTTTAAATATATTTTTAGAAATTTTTGGACGGAAATGGTTAAAAAACTAAATTTGATTCAAACCAAAAATTCCAAATGTAGAATTTAAAAATGATGATGAAAACAAAAGAGAATTCATAATGGCGTACTTATATTGATGCATGCACGAAATGGATATTGAATACGGTTCTGTCTATTCGGTTGTGCCTTAAAGCAGAAATTTAAGCGTGTAGAAATTCGTTGCGAAAGAAGGAAAACGTTGAAAGGAATCATGTGACCAGAATCAACTTAAATATCAGTCCTGCTAACTCCACACATATAAAATAAACAATAACTTAGTATAGATGTATTGGAAATTGTTTTTCCATAGTAATTTTTTTTTAAATAACTATGTAATTATAAATGTGTTGGTGCAGAAACAAAAAAAATTAACAAAAAAAAATCGCACTGTTAGTGTAACCAACACACTTTGTTAGTTTTTTTTTAAATAGGTATGTGCTAATGAGAGAATTAAGCACAACTACATTTAAGAAGATTCTGATGTGACATAACCTTTTACCACGAAATAAACATAAACTAAGAGGAAAGTCAAAAACTATGATGGCACAAAATCGCGCCCCAGAAGTATAATGGATACTCTGGTCGTTGTACACGATTGTATGGGCATGAAACGCATTGCTGCTCGACCAGTTTCGAAAGACCTGAATTTTCTTCAAAAACTCGATTGCATAAAGGTCGCTGAAGAGATGCTAAAACGGGCCAATTCCAATCCAACATTGATTATTTCGTATTACTTTTACTTTGAAGGCGATACAATAAATTTGAACGAATAATAAATATGTTATGTTTTATTGGCTAATTCCAGATACTTTTTGGACAGAATATACTTTCCAATTTTTTGGATAAATCTCGGCTCTAACATGGAATAGAATGTTAACAATTTTTATTGTTAATTTTTACTTACTGATTATACTTACTGATTAATCAAACGGCTCGAATTTGTGTTATATTATTTGTTTCAAGTCTCGTCTATACAACCGCACACAGGTAAGCAGGCACTAAAAAATGACCTCGGCGCGTGCAAAATTAAAAATTTAATCAAAAACATTTTACACGAAAAGTAAACAATTAGTTTTTAGTTTATAATTTTTTCTTGGCTTAAGTATAAACATAAAACCATTCATTATCCAATGAACCTGCCGACACACGAAAAAGACAAAATACTGCATAAACATAAAAAAATATGTTTAAAACTATTTCTACTTTTATAAATAAATTTTTCACGGATTGTTGTTGTTTAATAATTTATTGATGTTTTTGCAATTAAGGCATTCAATTTCTTGTTAAACATGTTTCAAATTAATGATCTTCTTGAACAAAAAGAAAATTTAATTTACGTTAAGAATTGAATATTTAATTGGACTATACAACTTTTACCCAATATTACTACTGACTTAATTACTGCTGGTGCTACATCCTATGAAGGAATTTGCCCGCTTCAACGATATTTCTTCTGATATTACGGTTCGCAACAAGGGGAAGCCAGATACGATGATCGAGTGCGTGCTGATCCTTTTCCACGTCCTCCACCTCTAACTAGCAGATGGTCTTCCATGAGCCACCCCCTTTTACTTGTGCCGACTCCAAGGTTCGCTTAGTATAGGTGCTACTAAAAGAGCCTTCTAAAGGAACTAGGAATACAAGGTAAGTAATAATTAAAACTAATTATAACTTAAAAATAAGCACGTTGTACGTTATAATTATTTTTTATAAAATTTATAAATTGAATTAGAATTTTGCAATGGCTTAAAAATGTGCAGCTACTTAAGTGTTTGGCTGTACCATGTTGAGAATTATTTGGCTCCTCAAACGTTTAGCCTACACTTTTTCGAGAAGATTACCGGTGGCCGCCACGAGGAGACAGTGTAAGCACTTGTTGTTGCCCGTATATTGGGGTATCATACATATTTCACTCTATATAGTAACATATCTATAATCAAACTAAAAAGCTGCGCAATATGAGCGAATTTCACTTGATTATTTTTATACGAATGATAAGAGAGAGTTAAAAGAGGTTTAAGGAAAACGATTAACTTTAAAATGTACATCAATTATAAAAGAATAATTAAAGTTATTAGTAGCGGTTAAAGCGAATTCACATCTGCAGATAATCAAGAATAATGTTAATTGTGTTACTAGCATGTTTTTTTTTAAAAGAAACATTACGTTCTCTCACCGTAAGGTAAGATACGATTTTAATTATCTGCAAGCTACAGCATTGTTAATTAATTAAGTATTTAAAAGTTATCTATAAATAAAATAGGTCTGTCTTTTTGCAATTTTAAAATAATTGACTGTTTTTTACATTTATTATGAGATAAGTAGAGATACTCAAGTGTTTTTAAAGTTGCGTCTAAAGTGTAAAAGGTACCCGGGTACTCAAGGTATTGATAACTCTTCTTCTCCGATAAACTCTTCTTCTTCTGCTGCTTATAATACTAGCCTCAAAGTGATTGGTGCGAGAAAGAAAAAACTACGTGACCATGACCTTATAGCGTGTAAAGCGGATAAAGGCAATACAATTACCGTGCTCACAAAAGTCGATTACTGCAATAAAATTTCTGATTTTATTACAGAAAGCAAAGCAATAGAGCTTGGCAGAGATCCAACTAAGTCTTTTAAGACTTCGGTTAGTAAGTGTATCAACCAATGCCAGAAGTTATTTGATGGAACTGGTTGGAAGTACTCTGTCATGAATCAATCTGCCCCGATCCTTTATGGTTTACCAAAAATCCATAAGGAAGGCATTCCGATTAAACCAATAGTAGCGTATTGCAATGCTCCTGCCTACAAGCTATGTAAGGGTTTTATAAATTTTTTCAATTGTCATACTAATTTCTTTTCGGCTTACTCGGTTAAGAACTCGGTAGAATTGATTAACAAAATTCAAGACGTCGACATTCCGTTACATTCAAAACTAGTTTCATTTGACGTTGCCAGTCTTTTCACTTCTATTCCAATTAATACTTTGTCCCAAATAGTTTGTAATTACTTAGATAGGGATGTTGTAGATGAGAGCTTACGTCGCGAACGTCGCGAACTGAAGTTAGTTTTTGAGACTTGTATTAAACAAAATTATTTCTGTTTTGATAATACATATTTCAAATTTGCTGATGGTCTACCCATGGGCTCCCCTCTGTCACCTTTGTTGGCTGAAATTTTCATGAATTTAATTTTTTCGAACAAATGATCATATCAAATAACAATCCTTATTTTCGTCATATAATCTTTTTTTATAGATATGTTGATGACATATTATGTCTATGGAATGGAACTGATAGACTATTAGACTCTTTCCTTACTTGGTTAAATTCTCAATATCCCACCATTGATTTTACGTTAGAAAAAGAAGAAAATAAATGTATTAATTTTCTAGATATAACAATAACCAGGATTAATTCTACTTTAGACTTCAAAATTTATCGGAAACCTACGTATACAGACGCTGTTATCCCTAGTTTTTCAAACCATTCCCATAATATTAAAATGTCAGCTTTCCACTCACTCATAGATAGACTAATAAACATCCCTCTGTCAAATTCAAATTATAACACTGAGCTTAACATAATTCTTCAAATAGCAACCAATAACGGATATGCAACTAGGACTATATTAAAGTTATTAAATAAAAAGCTAAAGCGTAAAACTCTAACGGGTATTTATCCACTGGATAGTCCAACGCGGATAGCCCAAATTGGCGTCGCTTAGAGTATATAGGAAAAACGAGCCAACGGATTAGCAACATCGTGTCCAATTATACCAATATTAGTTTTGCTTTTTATAATAATAACACAATAAAGAAAATGATTTTTAACAATAAACCTAGAGTTGATCGCCTTTCCAAATCTGGTGTCTGTAGGATCAATTGCAATGATTGTAGTTTCTCCTATATTGGTCAGACTGGGCGCAATTTTGGAGTTAGAGCTAAAGAACATTTATCTGGTTGCAATCAATCAACTTTCCATAACCATTTAACTTCAGAAAATCATACATCTAGCTTGAACAATTTAGACATATTACATATACAACCCAAAGGCAGACGTTTAGATACCTTAGTATCTTACGAAGTTCGAAAATCAATATTTCTTAATCATAATATCCTTAACGAACAGAGAGAAATCCGGTTCTCACCAATTACAGACCCCGCACTTTTCTATTCTCACGTACGCAATAATATACCTTGAATTTTGTTACTCAACCTAAGACTCATCGCCTACCTGCGCGATCCGTAGATTAATTTTTATTGCTTATTTTTTCCCCTCCTTCTTTTATTTATATTTTGCTTTTTTCTACTATATAACAAAATTTTTACTAATACAAATCAGTAGATACTCCTGATGATGACCTAACAAGTCGAAATCGATATTCAAAATATTCTGCGAAACAAAAAACAAGTGATTAATAAAAATGTGTTTATTAAGTATAAGTGTGTTTCGCAAAGTGCCTACGGCAAATAGCGTAAAAAGTGATCTGAAGGGAAATGGTAGTTTACCAAGATTGTTCTTCGATTTTAGCTTAATTGAGGATTGGGCTCAAAATTCATAAATAAGCTTTTTGCGCTAGAATTTTCAGAGCCTACTATGAATCGGGGTGAGGTTGTATTTTTTCCTGTAGAAACCCACACACAGAACTCTACGGGAAAGATAGGTCCTGAGTTGAAATTTTTTTGGAAAATATGGACTTTATTGGTCGAGAAGAAAAGTTTTTTTTTAATATAAATTCACTTCATTAACCATTAGTAATAGAACAAAAAAAAAAATTGAAACATGCACCATTTGCACCAAAAAAATCTGACTACTATACATTTAAACATTTTTACTTGCACACAAAACATACAAAACAATTTCATGTAACTTATTTCAGTTAAATATTAATTCACAAACATTTTAAAGCCGTAAGATTTTTTGTGAATGATTCTTTCTACGTATATTTTTATTAATCCCTCATTATTTATCACATAATAAGAAACGGATAACTAGATTATTGTAGAAAGAAATCTCTTAATGATTTGAGTTGAGAAATATAATTTATGAACAACTGGTATAGAGTTCAATATGATTAATGATAAAAAATGATTAGATAACGCGCACTTGACCAAATGATTTTATCTAAAATATGCATTGTGTTGAATGAGTGATGAAATTATGTGTATCACACCTGGATAATCCATCTTCTTATTATTAATTTTTTGTAATAATTTGATGAGATAATTTTTTATAATTTTATAACGGTACAATACAATTTACATTTCTTTGGATATTGATTAATAAAAACATAATATTTTTATTGTCGATACTGCATTTAACTTAATAGTATACAAGAAAGGGTTAAACGAAAAATTTAAATAAATATTTCAAATTATTTTATAAGAAAGTCTTGTAAATAAATAAATTAACAAATTTCAATTTTATGTTGATACAAGACTTAAAGTCTAAGTTGAAATTTATTAAGAGGTGTAACAACCTCTACTGTATCAATTGTGCAGGTATAATAAATGTATTTTATTTCTTAAATTATAAGAAAAAATACAAAATTGTCACTTATATTATCGAACATCGTGTGAAAGGTTAGTAATAGTAGTTTACAAGGATTAGTTCTCTTATTATGCAATGTGATCGGTTGTGAATTGGTATCTTGACAATCGTCATCGCTATTTGAAAGTATTTTACGTTTTTTTACTTCAATACATCGCTACGCCATGTTTATCTTTTATAATTCATTAGACCTGTACCATCTCAACGCAATTAAATAAATGAAAACATTGTCGTTCAAAAGTTCATCCTTCAACGGTGAATTTATCAAATAATTCATGTTTGGATTTTGTTTTTATGGATGTAAGAAATGTGTAAATAATATATAAAAATAAAATGAAATAAACAATTTATATACATCGCGTTTTGGCATAAAATAATTTATGGTTATTATAAACTTTTGACAAGAATAAAATTAAGCAAGAACGAAAAAATTAAAAGTCCCGTTTTAAATATTATTTTCGAATATTATTTATTTTGTAACTAATTGGTTTAGTTGGTGTGCATATGATAATTTTTTAGTATTCAATTCTTTTAAATTAACTTTTAAGCCTATTTAATGTCGGATTGACAATTTGTACATTTTTGATTCAGCTTTAATGTTTTTTTACTAGATTAAAAACTAGAACACAACTGGACTAAGCTTTTGCAAAAATGATTTTCGACTAGTAAAGCGGTACATTTTTCTTCGACCCAGTTTATGGACGTCCATATTTTTGTAAAATCATGTTTTAAGTTTAAATTTGAAATGTAGTTGGAGTAACAATTCCTATATTATAATGTAATTGAAAACTGCCTTTTCAGGAGATAAAAAAATACAGCGTTTAAAATACGTAATATACTTTTCACTTATCTCAAACATGTTTGACAGTTGTATTCTGACAAAATTTTAATTTATTACTAAAAAGATAAAAATAATTTGTAATTATGCTTGCTAATAATGAAACTGGTTGGCAAGGCCCCGCTACCTAATCAAAATAAAAAATTAAAAAATCACTGCCTTCCAAACATAAAGGGTCTAAATTTTATCTAGCACATCTTATTTCATCTTGTAGAGCACATGCATGGCAGTTAAGTCGAATCTTGAATTGAAAGTATTCGTATGAGAGGCAGGAAGAAAGATCGTAGAAATCAGCATTATATCCTCACCTAGCAGAAAATATACGATTTAATATATACCAATCAGCAAATCCTTTCAAGTTTGATTTCTAAAATTACACTTAATTAACTAAACTAAAATTTCAAAAACTTTTCAATTCAACTTAAAAATCGTAATATTAGGTAGGAAAATTATAATGTATTACCATTAGTGAGATTAAACTAGTGTGGATAAAATTTAAAGAACTTACGAGAATTTACATAATTTTAGAGAAATAACGGGAAATCTACTCGTCTTAAACTACATATTTGAATTTGTTTAAGGGTGTTGACAAAAACCATATGAAATTACTACCAAGTCGAGTAGTCATCTTTCACAAAAGATTAAAAATCACTTGAAGTGAATATTAAATGAGTGAGAAATTTTTATAAAGATTTATTTTATCTATATGACGAAACTGTTAACAATCGGACAACGTTTTGATTTGACCATGAGAAGTAAACAATAAAAAAATACTTCAACACAATTCTTGTTCTAATAAAAATCGAATAATTGAGAAATAATCACATCCTACATTCCATACACTCCCAGTTTATTTTTTTTTTTTGGATAAAACAAGAATATATAGTAAAAAAATTAATTTTAGAGTTTTGAGATTAAATTCAATGATTGGGGAGATTAGAAGGTATGTATAGACGTAATATGTCAAAAATTTCGACAAAGGAACTGCCTTTAGAATGTAGGTTTTTTATAGCCAAGAACTGGAAATTTGCAGGTTTTTTATAAACGTATTATAACTTTACAAAATAAACTATCTGCGACATACTGAGAAACGCGTGAGACTTTAAATATATTGAACTTTAGAGATTTAGTATGAGTAATAATAGTCCATTGCTTACGTACATTTGATACTCTGATTTTGGATTGAAAAATGAAAAAATTAAATACACATTCGATTAAAATTCAGCAGCAACAACATCCAACTATGATCGTGTGAATAAGAAGTCACTGGTTGCTATTGTAACTATATATTACATAAATAATGTCATTTTGCAAAGCTATAAATCGATTTTAGACAGAATAAAGAAATGAAATCAAATATTTGAAATTCTTTTCCTATATTCTATATTCAAAAGAAACAAGACATTGTATCGTTCTCTCGAAGTGCTAAAGAAATTTTAATTGAATGACAATTTTGATTTCTATCGTAGCTACCACCGCTAGAATTTGTTTACTGTACGTGCATATTTTGTCGTCTGGTTAACAACATACAGTATAATCATATATGCAGTTGAAAGAATTAACAAAATAAAAAAAAAAAAAAGATCATGCGATCAGGAAAATTTTATTTAGTCGGTATATTTCGCCCGCTTCGATATATTAAATAAAAATTGAAATACATATAAGCCGAAAAAATCGTTTGACAATGTTTAATACATTTAGTTCTTTGACGCTTTGTTTCACAAAAATATTACATATTTTCATATATTCAATCGTTTGCCAACGGAGCGGCAAACATATTAATTGTATACGTTGTATTGTAGACCAGAAGTTATGCTAAAATATTTTGCAACTTTATTGATATATTTCTGTACCAAAAATCCAAAGTCGCCTAAGTATATTTTTCATAATATTGAGAATTTACATTTGAAGTTTTATTATTAAAATATAAATGGCATTATTAAATTTTAAGTAAATTATGTTTATGTTGCTGCAGAAAAATGTGTACTAATATTTTAAACAAAAGGATCGCTTAATGAAAATCGAGATTCGCTTAAAAATCTGTAGCTTCAAATTTAGCAAAAATAATCGCTTAAGAAACTTTAATTATTGATGTGAATCAATAGAAAAAAAGAAAAACGTTGGCTTAAGTTAATGTTCTCAATCATATAAGCATTCAATCATATATACGTTTAAAAGTGTTTAATTTTTCTACATAACTTGCTAAATATCATTAACAAGTCTACAAAAAATGTATGGACTTTAGAGTTTTGATAGGTCCTAGATTTAGAAAAAATTTTGGCGCCGCAAAACCAAATCCGTATCAGCATCTGCTCTTCAGTTTAGCAGACGGTTAAGCGGCGTTTGTCTTGAAGCAAGCGGCTCGCTATACAAACGTGTTCAAGATAAGACTGGGTGCCTTAATTAAGACGTTTCACCCACACACACGAACAATGAGTTGAGCGACGCGCCACCTCAAATGTCCCCCGAAAATGGCCTATGAATGTCAGCGGCAAATGCAATTGGAGTACTAAGGCTACCAAGATCACATAATGATTGGTTCGACGATCAAGTGGAAAACGGAAAGTTGAAGGACTGCTTTGCTAATGACAGAAATCTTTCTAAGAACTTCAATCCAAGATGCATTCTCTCAGGAGAGGAAGTAGACGCAGCTATTAGTAGAGTAAAAATGGAAAAAACATTCGGTCTCGACGGAATCTCCGCAGAATTATTAAAACACGGATAAGTAACTTTTGTACCTTATCTTTATGATCTGGTGCCTGTTTCAAATCTAAAGATTACTGTGGCCTAAATAGCCCTTGATAAATACCGCGCACAAATTGTTTACTAATGTTGTACTTGTCAGAATTATCCTCTTGGCGAAAATATCATCGGTAACCACAAATGTCGTTTTTGTCCCAACCCGATCAACCGATGAAATGTTGGGAGTACAATATTAGCATTCACCAACTCTACATAGACTTTCAACAGGCACATGTTAGCATAAATCGCGAAAGTCTTTGAGCGCGATCATATCCCATGGTATTCCAGAGAAGCTTGTCTCTGTGTAAGCTAACAATAGGCACATTCGATTGAACTGGTTTAACTGAATAATCTGAATTAGCTGAATATATCACATCAGTTTACCTCAGTTAATTCAGATTATTCAGTTAAATCAGTTCAATCGAATGTGCCTAATATCTGGCTCAATGTGTGTCTGACCCCTTCGAAATAACATCTGAATACTATTTTTGTCTCAGGAGTTACTCATTTAAAATTAGACAAGGAAAACAAATCGTGTTCGTACATAGTGTATAATATACAATTATGTATTTGCATTTGTTGTTGACGTTCTTAGCATTTGTGTCATTTTTATGAGGGAAAGTACCAAAATAACGCGATATGGGCGAATCGGTTTGACTTTTATGATGCTTATTCCTCCTCATCTTATTTCGTCTTTTCTCGAGCAGTGGAATGTCATCGGTTAATATATTAATATAAAGGATAAGGGAATTAGTTCGTGACCTTTTTCCAGGTAGATGGCTTTACATTCATAAATCTCAGTAACCATTGATCGTATCGGGCAATTCTTATGTGTGTTTGAAAGGTGGCATTTTAACTTGCACTTTGACATACATACAACAATTTAAAATCGATAAAGTGTATAAAAAGTTACAACATTTTAAACAAAGAGATAAATAAGGAAAAAATTCGATATCTTTTGCAATTTTATTTCGGCAAAGGTAAATACGCGACTCAGGCTTGCGAAAAAATTTGTGCTGTTTATGAAGAAGGTGCTTTATCAAAACCAGCAGCAAAGGAATGGTTCACTCGCTTTCGTTCTGGAAATATGGATGTCAAAGATGCATCTCGCTCTGGTCGACCAAACACTAGAAAAGTCGATGAAATCATGCAGAAAATTGAAGAAGAGCGGCTACATGCAGCCATGCAATTGGTAAAGAACTAAATATTGATTACAAAAGTTTTAAACTATTTGAAAACGGCTGGATATAAAAGAAATCTTGATGTTTGGGTACTGCATGAATTAACAGTTATAAATTTAATGGACCGGATTTCTACTTGCGAAACGCTGCTGAAACGAAACGAAATAGAGCTATTTTTAAAGCGAATGATTACTGGTGATGAAAAGTGGAAAAGATACGACAACGTGCAAAAAAGATCATGGACGAAACGAGGTGAAGCTTCCCAAACGGTATCAAAACTAGGATTGATGCCAAGAAAGGTAATGCTGTGTATTTGGTGGGATTAGAAAGAAATCGTGCCTTACGAGGTGCTGCCACCGGGCCAAACGATTGGTTCTACTCTTTACTGTCAGCAACTAACGCGGTTAAAGCAAGCAATTCAGTTAAAACGTCCAGAATTGATCAGCAGAAAAGGCGTTGTGTTCCATCATGATAACGCTAGATCACACACATCATTGATGATCCGGCAGAAACTGAGAGAACTTGGCTGGGAAGTTTTGATGCATTTGTTCCGGTCCATTGTCTCGATTTTTCGTTTCTAAACCACAGCAGATCTACAGTGATGGGATCATGGCCTACCAAAAAAATGACAAAAGGTCACCGATCAAAATGGCACATATTCGGTTTAATAAAGTTCATTTGAAATAAGAAACTTCTTTGTTTCAATGTTACCCAAAAAATCCCACGAAATATTGCCGCTACCCTTTATTTTTTCGATAAACTCATTTTATGACGTGCATGCTTTCCGGTAAACTCATTTCGCTAACTCATTTGGTACAAAATCGACACCCTATGTGCGACAAGGAGATGCACTCGCACCTGTGCTGTTTAATGTGATGCTCCAGTTCATATTAAGGCATAGTAGTATTGAAACTTCGCATTGCATATGCAATGTCAGACCAAATTCTTGGTCAGAGACCAAATGATGCCAACGATGGTTTAATACCGAGAGTATCGGGAAACGACTTCTACGCACAATCAAGGTTGTTGCGATTAACCGCATCGTTCGCAGTTGTGTAAACTCGCACTTTACAAACCACTTAGCAAAACCACTGCTAACTTTCGGAAGTGAGAGTTGGAGCTTGACTACTAATGATTGTATATTACTATCTTCTTTTGAAAGAAAGGTTGCCTGATCAATTTATGGTCCCGTTAAGGTTGCGAACAGTTGGTACAGATTACAATGAATCACAACATCGAAATTAAGCATTCCTTGGAATTGCTATATCATCGGATTCATTAAATTGAACCGAGTTAGATGGCTGGGCCACTTTCAAAGATCATCATCAGAGCGATCTTCAAGATCTGGATGATGACGCCGGCGAGCACCGTGCAGACGACAACATTCCTCCATGGGATCTGAAAGCTAGAGAAAGAGACAGATAGGAGAATCAGAAAAAACCGGAAAAAAGGAAGAGTCGCTTAATGAAAAAGCATGGACTTTTAAACCGGACCGGACAAGTGGTTAAAGCTTCAGCACTTGGACCTGGAGGTCCTGGGTTCGAATCCCACCAGACGCTAGATGCAAATCGAATTTTCATCATCAATTATGATCGGTGATGTTAATAAACACAACTAAGACCCTCTGATGGAGTGCAGAATTCAGCGCCGACCCACCGTCCATGTCAATGTACAGGTTGACATGGAGCTTGCAGTGTGCAGGTGGTATACTGTAGTTGTGTGAGTAGGTGAATGGGTTAATGATGTAGCGTGAATGCGTGGTATCACAATGGGCCAAAAATGGCCTAAGTGTACCACTGAACCTAAAGCTAAACAAAGTAACGAAACGGAGAAAAAATTTCATCAAAAAATTCGTGGATATTTCTATTATTATTCTATTTTTTAAAGCGTGATAGAATAAATTTACACAAATAATTTATTGTCATTTGTATAGTTTTCTTTTTTAATGTAATGACTGCGACATAATACAAAACAAATTAATTTAAATATGTTTTTTTTTTTTTTTTTATTTAATTGGCTCTAGCTCCAAATTTGGTGCCATTTGGCCCAGTTACAAATTACAATTTTATTTTACAATTTTAACAGTTTTTTTTTTCAATCATTCTCCTTTCGCTCATCGATCCCCTTTCATACTTCTATCTGATTCATTCTAATAAAATTATACACATTCTTATAAACGTTCATTCCCATTCGTAATAATTCTGTCAAATTCCTTGCACTCAAGAGAACATCGAACATTTGTCTGCTCTGATTAAAGGCAGAGCATTTTAAAATCAAATGTTCGATGTCCTCCACAACCAAGCAGCTGTCACATAATTCACACTCAATCAAATTGCGTTTCTTCAAGCATGCTTTCCAATTTCCATGATTCAGTCTCACTCGTTCCATTGTTCTTGTCATTCTAGTATCTCCCTTGAGTACCTTAAATAAAGGTTGCCTCAAAGGAGCACTAACCAACTCAAAGTACTTCTTACCTTTTTCAACAAACTCTCCTGACATTTTTCAACAAACTCTCTCTCCCATTTTCTCCACAGATTCACCTGAAACATGCGAAGTACATCTCTTCCATCCATGAATTCATATTCATTTACCTCCTCAACCAAACAACCCCTTTTTGCAAGTATATCGGCTCTTTCATTACCTTCAATCTATAGGTGTGAAGGTATCCATTGAAGAATGACCTCACTCCCACACGATTGAAGGTACTCATACAACATTTCCACATACACATTACCATGAGTTCCCCCACCCCTACTAATTAATTTCAATCCACTCCGGGAGTCGGAGAATAATACTACTCTCCTCCTCCCTTGGGTCATTGCCAACTTGATCCCTTCCTTAATTCCAATCAACTCTGCATTCATTATACAGATGCTTGCATTCAACCGTAGTATTTTCTCTTTTGTTATTGACGGAATAAAAATTCCTACACCTACTCGATCATCATTCACACTAGCATCTGTATACACTCCCACATCGGCAAAATAGTTCATACGGATTTTTAAAAACTCGCCCTTAACCGATAACTCATTCATAATCGCTTTTCTTGTATCACCAAAATTTAAACGCACAATTAGATTGCTCGGAGGGACTTTCGGATTTACAGGTCGAATCTTGGAAAATACATTAATACTTTCCAAAATCACCCGTGATCTTAATGTCCTTTGGTAGTCCGTCCCTCTTTGCAATCTCTCTTTCATTTCATTCATCAATTTATTGTCCTTAGTCAACATTCGCACCGTCTCTCGCATGGTGATCCACTCCCTCTTATAATTAAGAGATGAATCACCCAATTCAGACCACAACGTGTGTATTGGGGTTGAATTAATCGCCCCCAATACCACCCTGGCACAGGCATTCTCCACATTCACCAACTTTTTAAAACCGACTTTGGATCCATCACCATATACACTCAGTCCATACGCAATTTTCGATGACACTAGCGCCTTTCGTAACATATCAGTCACACCAGGATGAGCTCCCCATTTCGGTTTACTCACCCTTCCCTTTTGATTATATTCAATCTACTCTTGCAATTATCGGCTAATTTTTCCATATGCACTTTGAAACCCAATCGCTTATCAATCCAGATTCCCAAATACCTATTCAAATTTACACACTCAATTTGCTCATTATACACTTGCATGTCAACCATACGATTCGTACGAAACGTCATACGACAACACTTTCTCGAATTTACATGCAAATTCATTTCAGTCAAACATTCTGTTACCTGATTCACACATTCTTGAGCTCGACCTAAGGCCTTCTCGATGGTCCTCCCCTTGCCCATCAAGACAAAGTCATCAGCAAATTGCAGAATGACCTTGTCCGAGGAGTTAAACCTATGTATCGAGCTCGTGTAAAGGTTGAAGAGAGTCGGTGAAATTTTACTGCCTTGGGGGAGGCCTATATTCAGCGCTCCCTCCAACCTGTACCCTCTAACACACAAAAGTAATTTTCTTTCATTCATGAACTCATAAACCCATTTGCAAATTTTCCAAGGAAACCCCAGGCCCATAAGGGTCTGATAAAGTTTCCCCGGAACCACGTAGTCATATGCCCTTTCTATATCCAAAAATACCGCCACAACATGCTTCTTTTCCTTTCGCACTTCCCACACAAACTTTTCTACACATTCATTAGCAGAGTGGTTGCGACGGAACCCAAAGGTGGTTTCCGGCAACAAATTACCCTCATTCACAAATTTGTCTATGCGACCTTTCATTATACCATTCACAATTTTAACAAATACATTCAACATACATATTCCTCTGTAATTTGTTGCCAGATTTCTGTCCCGATCCCTTTTAGGAATAGGTACCACCCTGCTTTCCTTCCATTTTTCCGGTATTTGAATCCATACTTGATTGAGAATTCGAAGCAAAGCCACCTTGGCTTCGAATTCCAATCTGCCAATCATTTTATAACTCACCCTATTAGTTCCGGGAGTCGTAGCTTTGGATGTTTGTAAGACCCCTCGAAAGTGTTCCCATTCAAATTCCTTACACATGTCGTTCATAAATTCACTTTCATTATCAGGTAATAGAACTTCATATCTATCGCTCAAATTACTACGTACATCCGTCATCATTTGTAAAAAGATACCTCCATTCTCTCTGTCATCTAACACTGCATTTCTGCCTTGCACTCTATAACCTCGCACTCTGTTAAACTTATCCCATACATCCTTAGTTGTGGTCGTATATGTCATTTTGGACACATATTCCCGCCAACTTTTCCTCTTCGCTCTACGGATAGCCTTTTTCAATCTCGCATTCATTCTTGCATAATTTATTCTGCATTCATAACATATACACCTATTGAACTCTCTCAATGCTATCCGTTTCCTTTCATACCAGTACTGGATTTCTTTATTCCACCAACCATTCACCTTACGTTCATTTCCTCTTACATGTATAGTGCACATTTCATTCACGCTCTCTATTTCATCCTCAAGTTGGTTAACCTCGTTTGCTTCATTCATTATGAGAATCTCATTCATACGTTCGACCCATTTCTTACCATTCATAATGACCTTACGGTCTATATCAACATTTATACCACCTAAACACATCCTGATCAAATAATGATCACTACCCAAATTCTCATCCGTAACATTCCAAGTGACTTGGGCCGCCAACCTGCTAGACATTAATGTTAAGTCTATGGCACTGGCTGTCGACCCCGCACACGCCATCCTAGTTGACCTACCATCATTCAGGATTACGAGATCGGAATCCAAAATAATGTGAGTCAACAAGTTTCCCCAAGCATCATTTCTTTCACACCCCCATACTCTCGAATGCGCATTCATATCACCCCCCAGAATCACGTCACTTTTTCCTTCCACCCAGTCAAACAAAATTTGGAAATCTCTCAGGTTTTTTTCTCTATCACTCACTGATTCAATTGGAGTTGCATATACACTCACAAATAGCAAATTTCTGTCCAGATTTCGAGTTTTGGCTGCGATGACTTCGATGCGCTCGAATGCCGGTGTATCGCACTGTATCATGCTGATATTGGTCCGTGCCAATATCGCTACTCCGCCGAAGCCATCGGCCCTCGGTCTAGACAGAAAATTGTACCTACTTACACGAAACGTGTTACCCTCACGCTCCCAAGTTTCACACAAAAGCATTACATTAACATCGTTCTTGGCTAGATAAGTCCGCAACATATCGCCATTGGCATACATGCTGCGGATATTTATCTGACCAATTTCCATGCATTCATTGGATCTTATCATTCGCACTTCCATTTAAAAGAAAGGAAGAAGGGGAAAAAACAATTTAAACCAAAAAGTAACACTTTTCCCTCCTTCCCTCTAATAATCATCATCACTCATACCTTGATCATTGTTTTGTGTAATCTGCCTGTCTTTAGGATTAAAAACTACATATCTCCTTGATAATACATCTTCGCTGTTCTTTTCTGCCACTGCTTTGATGACAATTTTAGTGTTGCAAAGTCCTGGCTCTTGTGTTGTAATGTTGTTTAATTTTTGTTTCGTCATTTCTTTGTTTTCAAGTACTGAAGTTTTATCTTTATTTTTATTGTTGTTATTATTATAATTGTTATTGTTGTTGTTATTATTGTTATTGTTGTTATGATTATTGTCGTTGTTTTCATTATTGATGGTGTTGTTGCTATTGTTGTGGTTTTTGTTGATACTATTTGTATTATTATTGTTGTTGTTATTATTACTGTTGTTTTCATTATTGTTGTTGAGTTTATTGTTGTCGTTATTATTATTATAATTTTTATTTGTATTGTTGTTACTGTTGGTGTCATTTTCCACATTTACTTTATTTCTTTTAAGCATTTCACTATAGGTTTCTTTTTTATGTGTGTCCATCGCGATCTATTGTTTTAATTTTAATTATTTCTGCCTCCATTATGAATATCGGGCAATTTTTGTCAAATGCGGTGTGATTGTTTGCACAGTTTGCACATTTTATGGGTTTGCAAACTTCTTCCTCGTGTCCTTCGTTTACATTTTTCGCGCATTTAGGACATGTTCTTGGACGAAAGCATTTAGTTTTCATATGCCCGTACCGTTCGCAGTTGTGGCATCTCATTGGGTTTGGGATGTACAACCGTACATCCAACCTCAAAAAACCCGCTTTGGTGTGATTCGGTAACTCGATTGTATTGAATGTAATGATATGTAGTGGCGTATCTCGTAGCTCATTATTAACTTTTCGTTTTATCCGTTCCACTTTGATCACATTTTGAGTTTTTAATTCTTTTCCAATCTCCTCGGTCCCAACATACATCAAATCATGACTATAAATAACACCTTTGCTGAAGTTCAAAAATTTGTGTTCTTCTACTTTGACCGGCATGTCTGCTAGTTTAGTGGCCTTCATTAACGCTTGAAATCCTTCGTCTTTGTTTGTTAATACCAAAAGATCCCCGCTACGTAGTCGCTGCGTCTCCTTGATGTGTGACGTGATCATTGATAACCCTTTTGCAATCAAGAAAGGCGATACTCCTCGAAAGCTGTTGTCACTGTCAACCTTCTTTACCACTACATATTTTTGGTTAGCTTTGTTTTCTTCAAAAAAAAGTCGTTTCCTTTTGTTTTTATTTTCTTCTATTTGAAGCGGACTGCTGCTTCCCCTCATATTCATGAGAGGCTGGAACCGGTTTTTGCTTCTAATCGACATCCTGCCCGTAGGCAGTTGTCGGGTAGATTTTAAATTTCGGTGCCCTGGTGCAGGTACATCCTGTCACTCAGCAAACGAATTGATGTAAGGTTCTGGTGAAGGGACACTCTGTCACTTAAAAAACGAGTTGACGTACGGTATTACCGTTGTGTTTGAGCACAATAAAAACCAATTGTACTATAGTTAGTTGTTGTTGTTGTCACACACAAATTAATCACTAAAATCACTAATTCTTATTGTTTCTACTACTTTTATAACTAAATATTATAATCACACACCACTTAACCGATTTAAACTACCCGATACCAACTAATTTATGACTAAAACTATACTATGGCAAAAGAAAAAATTTATTCAAGATCGCTGTCAAAAAACCACTCTGTTCGCAATGAAATCGAAAACGAGAATGTAAATATGGTTCTGTAAGTTATTATACAACCCTTTAAAATTGCACTTACCACGAGTTTTTTTGATGCAATTTTTCCCCATGTTTCGTTATTTAAATCATTTATTTATTTATTTTACAAGAGGACTACACAACCTATTTTGAGCATGGAAGCTCATTTGTAATGAATTGTACCGCCCTTAAGTTTTGAATATGAGATTTATCGTAGCGATCCGTGACCTTGAAGCAATCCTTGATTATTACCGACTTGAGCAGAACGCCTTTTTTCTCTTCATCACCTTCAAAAGTTCTACAACTCCGCATAATCTTTGCTTAAAGCCGTTTAGGCGACTGCTTTTTCGGTACAGAAGGTATTACCATAATATTGGATTGAAAAAATAATAATTTTTTTTGTCAAACAGTATGTAAAAAAGTATGTAAAAAAAGATCTAGACCGTATGTAAAAGTTACAGTATGTAAAAAAGGTCTAGACCGATTTTAGATTTCGATATAAGATCAAGAATATAATTATTTAATATTACAACCTTCAAAAGATTCGAAATAAACACACGATCAATTGATGGTGAAACTAATCGCCACTGAAACGAAATATTTTTGGTAAGTTTTATTGCACCCGTTATGTCGCTCGTCTCAGACGACTTTATGGCTTTGGGACTTCTTTACCTACAAAAGCCTAAGAAATAAATGGCTTCTAACTAAGTTCCGACATTTGATTTCAACACCTATTACCACACCATACATTAAAAAAGTGTGAGTGAATTAAAAAATGTTAATCCGGTTTAGGAAATTCAATAGTATCATCCGTTAAAATAGAAAAATGTTTCAATTAATATTTCAAAACTTAGAACCTCTGCTATACGATTTTACTTTTATTTTTATAATTTTCAGGTTGTAAAAAATATAACGCACATAACCACCATTCGCTCATTAAAAAAATCTAGTTTTTCAAATATAAAGAATTTTGATTTTTGATCATTTTTAGCGTTTTATTTATTTTTGACCAACTAAGTAACGATTACGATTTTTCAGATATTACATAGAAATAGAAATTAGATTTCTTATGACCTACAAAATCATGCCAAATTGAAAAAGGTTGGTGCAAAATACATAATAATTTTATGATCATTCCTGCACGAAAATCGCTTAAATGCTGACTACATAATTCGCTGAAGGAGCTGTAAAAAACTGTTCCTCTATATTTTTGTTAATTGGACCATATTCTGAAATGATTAGCGTCACATTTCTGAATTTCTAATGGCCTAGAATAGCGTTGACAGACTGCGCTTTCATAAACCTGATTAAGTGCATTTTTGGTTAAGCGACCTTTATGCTTTAGTAATCCGAGTTTCATTGAAGCAATTTGTATGATCTATGTATATATAAAAGACAATTTCATGAATCTGTTTGGGTCGAATGAAGTGCCTAGCCGCTCAACCGATCGTCTTGAATCTTTACCATGTATGTTTTGCATGCCGAGGACGAATCTAAGATATGCTTTTATTAAAGTTCGTAAAAATGTTCGAGTTTTTTCTTAATAACTAGAATAAATTAATTTTTTTGCCGTTTATATCATATTTGGTCCGGTTAGTTTAATAATATCAATATAAAGCTTTTACCTCCCGAACAAAAGATCGTTAAATTTTTGGGGTTTTCATAATACCTCAAGCCGATTTGTATCATATTTGGTCTAAGTGAGTTTAATAATACTACCAATAATTATAGATATAATTAACATAAATGAAAAGCATTCGGATACCTCATGAATGAAAGTTCATTTAAATTAATAATCCGACTAATCAAAATACTTTATTATGCAATGTAAATTATTAAATGGGTGCAAGACTCAGTCGTAATATAAATAAATACCCCTATTCTCATAGTGATGCGACTATGAAATTGCTATTCTCTTAGTCGATTCATGTGAAGTGATACGACGAACAGATGTGATACAACGAATACATGCAATATACGTGTTACATATTTAAAATGATCATTTTATTATGTTTTTACGTTTTAATAAATATTTTATTTTTATACTTTTATTTATTACTATTTTTAAATAACACAAATATTAATAATTAAAATATAAAAAAAAAATATTTGTTAAAATTTAATGTGTATAATTATTATTATTTTATATAATAAAATAATATATATTAATTTTAAATAAAATAATTAATATTAAATAAGATAATATTACATACATATATAGTATCAACATTAATATAATTACATATTCGTAATCTTAGGTTTTAGTAACATCTACCTTGCTTGCTATTCGTATCACCTGAAAATAGTAGGTGATGAAAATATATCATTTCAAGTGACACTTATCACTTCATACGACTAAGAGAATATGGCGTCAAGTGATAGTTATCACACCAAACGATAACATCACTTCAATCGACTAAGAGAATACCAAAATGCGATTATCACATCATGTGATAGTTATCACTTGTATGAGAATAGGGCTGAAAATTTTATTAAAAAAAAAAATTAATAATAAAAAACACTGTATGCTGAGATTTGAAAAATTGTAAAACTTTGGTTCATTATTAAACGAAAAAATTATCAAATTTTATTGATGTACTAACACTTTTGAAAACATCGCAATTGTTGAACATATAGCATTCAAACTCTCATTGGAAAATATGATATAATTAAAACAAAGTTAACGAAAAATCGATCTTAGAATCGGTGGTTTACTTGTTTCGTTTGGAGGGGGACACAGCAGACGTGGCGATAATTATGACAAATGAGGTCTGGCTGTGCGGAAAATTCCCTCTCTGTGAATTAGTGGACTGTATGTTGATTGATGATAACGCACTTTTCACAATAAATACTCGTATCAAACCCGGTATTAAACTTTATAGATTTTACTTTTAACTTTAATAGACCTTTATTAATTTTGTAATTTTTTAAACTTTTTATTTGTTTTAAATTAGTCGCAAGACACACACGGAATGAATCCATCGTTCGATTTCTAATTTGCCATAGATGAATGCAAGATGACATTTACGCATGAAGTTAGCTTACAGTGTTCTCATCTTGCAAAATTCAACACCGAGATAAATTATCCAGTACTCATAAAACTAAAGCTAAGTATTCTTATTGGTATTTGTTTACATGGAAATTAATACATGATATTTCTTGTTTCGGAATGAATCGACCTTTCCAGGACATTATGGATCTTCGTATATATATTTATAAAATGAAAAAATATTAATTTGTGGTGTCTTATTTCTAAGTGGTGAATGGTGGACGTCTCGAACAAGCAGTTTAAAGCTAAGTATTTTCATGTTTTAACGTACAAACTTCTTTTAGATACTACTTTTAGAATATGTGTTCATTGTAGAAAGGGCACCTGATATTAACAGCGTACTTAAATAGGGTTCTGACGTAACCGAAGTACAATATCTTTATTGTATCAATAGTTGTTTTCCAATCGACCACCGCAAGTACTTATAAACACTTTAGGTTTGTGTCTTTGCTAAAGTAACTACTCAAAACTGTTCTACCTTTTTATTATGAGTAGTTGAAAGCAGTTATGTGTGTCAAAAATATAATTGGATGACGTATGTGAAGCGCTAATAAAATTCCGGCATAGATATTTTTTTATTAAAAAGTTATCACAAATAAACTATACGTTTGTAGGTTATGTTGTACAAGTACTTGCGGTGGTCGAGTGTAAAGCAACTAATAACTGAGTTTTTCTGTAAAACAATTGGGTTGAATTTGTCCAATTTTAAATTAAAAATTTAATTTCTTTTAAACTAAATAATTTAGATTTAATAGTAATCTATGTATAACCAAAAAAAAAACGTCGTAAACGTTGTATAGTTTTCTTGTATACTATCGCTGTTCTGTATAATTTTGTATAATAACCGAGCAGTTCAGAACTATATAGAACAGCGATATTACAAGAAAACTATACAACTTTTATGATGGATTTTTTGATTATACATAGATTACTATTAAATCTAAATTATTTTTTTTTTTTTACTTTGGTTTTTTCGATTACAATCGAACCGTAATGGCTGTTTGTGATTGTTCCGTATATTGGTCTATTTCAGCACTCTCGAATTAAATACTCAACCGTAGGAAATTCTTCCATTTAGCATCAAACTGTATGACAACGACTATGATAATCGACACCTACTTATACACAATCAACTTCCCAACCACCCCATACTTTTCTTTCCAATAACGCTTGATCGCGGATAAATTTGAATTTTTGACTTATAGATGACAAATGTGTAAGAACCACAACAATCAGTTTCAAAAAAGTAAGATTATTGATTTGAAAAAATCACTCTTCTCATCAGGTCGCGACGACTGACGTTGTATTATTTTACATTGGAATATTGTCTATATATCGAACAATACCATGTAGTTGTACTACTAGCGAATTACTTGTAAGCAATACGAGAGTATGCTTATTGAACCTATTGCTGATTTATAGTATGCTACGATCGGAAATAATGTTGCTTGTGGTGTAAAATAAAGTGCTGCTTGTACTTCATTCTGAGTGGCAAATTTTCCGAAAAATCCAAAATCACTACATATTCTCTTTCTTGTAAATTATTTTTTACTGGCTTTAGATATCTTGACTGTTGTTTGGTCAGGCTCGTTTGCGAAGTGCTGCTAGGCCAAATTTTGAAGATTCTTCTTTTGAAGAAATATATGTATATATATATATATATATATATATATATATATATATATATATATATATATATATATATATATATATATATATATATATATATATATATATATATATATATATATATATATATATATATATATATATATATATATATATATATATATATATATATATATATATATATATATATATATATATATATATATATATATATATATATATATATATATATATATATATATATATATATATATATATATATATATATATATATATATATATATATATATATATATATATATATATATATATATATATATATATATATATATATATATATATATATATATATATATATATATATATATATATATATATATATATATATATATATATATATATATATATATATATATATATATATATATATATATATATATATATATATATATATATATATATATATATATATATATATATATATATATATATAGATATATATTAGGGTGGTCCAAATTTTCGAAAGTTCCAATTTCTAACGGGACACCCCCTAGAAATGTGAGGTTATGCTAAAAACTTAAACAGAAAAAATTTTGGGTCGATCGAAGGTCGTTTAGAGGTCGCGACTTGAGCGCGAAGTTCGATAAAAACGGTATTTTTTTCGATTTTTCACTTTCAAACGAACAGAAAAATTATTTAAAATTTTTTCTCAGACTAAATAAAAATTGCGGTCAATAGAGGAGATAATTACCTTTCCAAAACATCAAAGATATCGAAAATCGGTTAACAAATAGCGAGATTATTGCCAAATTTCCAAAACATAAAAACAAGTCAAATTATTACTATATTTTTTTTTATTATTAATGCATAATGTTTCTTCTATACAATGATATTATAAATTAATTTTTAGTATTAAAATAATCAATCTAAGTTGATATTCTACCCATTAAGGCTGTTTTGGTGTATGTTGGAAACTTCTGTGTGTAGTCATTTACGACTTGTAGTAAATATTGCATGTCATCTTCATTTCTTGTCAATTTCTTATTATAATCTTGTATTAATTTAACACCACGTTCTGCGATATCATTTACGACTTTTATTTGACTGATAATCTTCATTCCGTTCTTGAAATTATCATCCCGAGGCCACATATCCGGATTTTTGTTCAAGAAATCTGTAGAAATATTGAACTTTTTAAAAAGATCGCCAGTGTTTGGTGTAACAAAATCTGCTAGTTGTTTCGTAATAAATGTTTCTACATCATCAATTTTCAACTCGACGCGCTTAATTGACTCAGCCTCTACATCCCTCTTCATATCCAACTGTTGCACCATTCTTCTTTTCTCCGCACTAGAGACGTTTTCGTCGAAAAAAGAGAATGCGATGCTTTCGTCGGATAAATACCACAATTGGCCACGTATTTTATTCAGTACAGCCATCGCCAACTTTTCGTCATGTGTTTTGTACAAATAAATATCTCGTAAATAGTTGAAATCCAGCTGTGGTGCTTTAGCAGCTTTTGTGCAATGGAACCAAATTTTCACATAAAATCTTACGACAAAAATGCAAGTGTCCCGTAAATTCTTCTGTTCTTGTGCTGTTAACTTAAATTCCTCCCGAAAGATAAATACTTTCAATACATAAATGGCTTTGGACATCCAGTGAGCATGATGCATAGGCCCCGGCAGGCGGAAATGGACATTTTCAGTTGGTATCATGCCCAAAAAAATTAGAGTAATTTCCAATAATTCTTTGTAGTCATCACGAGCATGTTCTTTTGCCAATTCGTTGTTACAAAAACCCGCTAATTACGCTTTCACATCATTTAATTGTATATGAACGTTGGGATCATCTATGCCTGCTTTAAAATTATTCTTATTCAAGGAATTCCAGTCATTCTTGAATCTCACAAATAATGGAACATTTACTCCTGATTTATTGCCCATTTTCGATTCAAATGCAGCGCGTAATGTAATTTCACATATGTGATGTCGACAAAGAAGATATAATAAACTTCGTTCCAGTTTCTGCTCTAAAATAATAGCTGCTCCATTTAGTCTTCCAGTATTTGAATATGTTGTATCGAAGCAAGCCGCCACGACATTGTCAGCTATTCTCCAATCAATTAAGCTTTGGAAAACAGCCTCCGCCATTTCCAAACCAGTTGCTCTTGATATTTTGGGAACGTCCAATAATTGTTCTCCATCTATATGGGAAATAATCACCGGCAAACGATCCACGGTCTCCGTTCCAGATAACTCCGGAAGTAATTTTCCATCCCAATGTACTACGCCTGTTGTAAACTTGAAAGTCGATTTAATTGATTCTGCTATTTCTACTCTATTTGTTTCACGAAGACGCTTCAGTGTTGTTCGACTCAAAACGAGGTCATCAATAGAATGTCCAAGACTTTCGGCAACGGCAAAGCTGACAATATTCTAGGAGTAATGAAACATTTCCTTCCTATAGAGGCTCCTTCTGCGCTTAGCACGGGCAAATCAATATTTTCGAAGCTCATGTCGTTATCAAATGTCCTTTCGCTGTCACTCTCCGATGATGAAAATAATGTTTGTGAGTCTATTGGAATTGATTTACGTTTTTCTTCAAGATGTCTTCGTTTACGATTTTTTCTGCCATCAGACGTTCCGATTTCCGCTTTTCTTTTTCTATTTCATATTGCCTGACTCCAGCCAAATATCCGGGGCGCCCTTACTCACGCTGTGACAAGAGGAATCGCTTGTCGTATTCACTAGTCATCATCGATAAGGCATTAGTATGGGCGATATCGAAAATATCATCCAGTTTACTAGTAAAGGCAATTTCTCTTTCGCGGTAAACTTTTAAAGGTTTATTTTTATTCTTTAGAAGATTTTTCCACTCATCATGCAATTGTTCCAATTTTTCAATAGAATGTTGTTCCTTTTTCACTGGAATTCGTGCTTTTACCCAAAAAATAGACACTTCCTGGATTGTCAGAGCTGCACTTTCACGAATAGTTAATTTTACAGTACGGTGATTGTAAAAAAAAGACACAACACTTGCTTTTTTGATGGTAACTTAGCACCAATAATTTGACAGTACTCATACCCAAGAAGATAAATTTCTGTAGTGGACCGTAAATTAGCTGTCATTTTATCAACTGTAATAGCACTTTCTTAAAAATATTAATAAAACTGTTAAAATGACTAGATTTAATTTCTACAAATTTGTGTCCTTTTCTCGAGAGATTTGGATTTAAACTGAAATTAATTTGCATTTATTTTGTTTATATAGTATATGATACAATGAAATATATTGGCCATATCAGATCATAATTAGTGCAGTAGGCGGATTTAAATGTTAAATACAATAACTAATGAGTCAAATGAGTCATAAGGACTTAACATAGTTGGGTTTTATGATAATGGCATCATTAATCACAACTATGGTAACTTCTCATGACTCATACGGTTTTTATGACATCATAAAACATTCCTTTGTTTATTCTTTATACCTCCTTTTTATTTATTTATTTATTTTTTTTTTGTAGTTTTGAAGATAATTTCAAGGATTTAAAAAAAAATCGTTTATTATTTAAGTTTTTAATAGTTTCGAAAATTGGCAATAATCTCGCTATTTGTTAACCGATTTTCGACATCTTTGATGTTTTTGAAAGGTAATTATCTCCTCTATTGACCGCAATTTTTATTTAGTCTCATATATATATATATATATATATATATATATATATATATATATATATATATATATATATATATATATATATATATATATATACAATATATATATATATATATATATATATATATATATATATATATATATATATATATATATATATATATATATATATATATATATATATATATATATATATATATATATAATACATACACGATACCTTTTATCGTGTAATTTCCAAGTAAACACTAATAAAAGAAAACGTATTTACATAACATTTTATATTCTTAAACGCATCGATCAAATCAGAAATAATTATTATAACAATCACATAAAGAGTTTTATAAGAATGAAGAATGTTTATAACTGTTGCAAAATTTATTTAAATTTGATAACTTAATTTTTACCGCGATTGACTGATTTCGATTATAAAAACTAATCAGTTTGTTATTTGAAAAATAAATAAAATTAGAATTATCAAATTGTAAAATTAGGTCAAACATTTTATTGTCATGACCGGATTTATCATATATTTACCAATAATAGATATACAAAGATAGCGGATAATAAAAATAAAATGCGAGATAAATAAATTGTGAGATAAATCCTGACCACAACCGAAGTTCCGAAGATAATTCTAAAAACTAAATTAACAAAACTATGTAGATAGATGCGAAATAGCAAAAATAGTAAATAGTTGTAACAAAAATAGTAATATAGTGTAAATGACTAATGTTGCATAAATGACATCGGAAATAAAAAGCATCATACTCGCTCCCGAACTCAAAACCAATCAAATTTCGTGAAATGCTTTATGCTTTCGTGTGCCTACTAGTTCCATAATAATTTTGGTATTTTACCATGGTATTTTTTCTAAACTAACAATTTAATATATGATTTATTTTCAAAGATTACAAAGGTGTAAGATGTTATGCGTACCTCAAATGCTAATGACGCCATTCAAATTTATCGTTGTATCGCCTTCAAATTAAGTCTAGCCGTTTATTAGTGCCTGATAGATTTATCCTGAGCACCCAATTTTCTATTAATTCTAACTTATATTAATCGCGCTATTTTTGCATGTAATTAATTCATTTAACTCTAAAGTATGTCATGTACGCAGCTTAATACGAAATAATACACTTATGCCAACGAATAATCCAATCATTAACACATTTTTGAAACGCATTTTCCGGAATCGACTTCAGTTCTTGCCGCGAATTCTCTTTAATAATTTCTCTTCTATGGACTGAAAACGGGTGCCTCGAGTGGTAAATTGAGTTTTGGAAAGAGAAAAAAGTCAGCCGGAGCAATATCAAATGAATATGATGGTTCTTCGATGATATTTATTGTCCAGCAATTCGTTTGAAATACAATTTGTTTAAAACTGAAACATGAAGCATGAATCGAAAAAAATGTTTCAAGGAAATGCTACGTACTTTTAACCGTAGAATCCGAATCTGCAATAAAAATTAGGGGTTCCTATCTTAGTTTCCAAGTTGCCCCCCACCCCTCTTACAAACAGGGGCGGGGGTCCTAATTTTAGCACTAATGTATTTCCCCTCCAGAATGATTTAATTTTGATAATGGTCATTTTTATTGTAGAGGGCTTATTTTCCGAGATATTTGAAAGTTTCAGCTTAAAAAACTCACCCAGTATAATAATTGTCGTACCTTGAATAGGATGCCCTTGTACGCGTTGTTAGTTTTAAATGTTTCACTCAAGATTTTTTATAATCACGTTTTATAATCATCGCACTGTGGCAGAAAAGTATGGCGATAATTAATACTAAAATATAGTAAACTTCGAGATTGCCTTCGATTTTACGAGATATTGAAGATTTATTACAAATCAAACAAATGTCTGATACAATTTTTGCCTCAGTTATATAATATGGCTTTTCTAATATTGGTATTGATAAAACAATAATTCTATCTCCCTTCCACTAATCCCCGCAATTAATTTCCTGTGTGCCACACAGGACACACTTACGCCACTTTCAAGATAAACATGTTTTTTATATCGTTAATTAGCAAAACTTATCTCGAACAAAATCTGACCAATTCTCAACATATTGATTGGAAATTTGTTTAAAATAAGAGATACCGTTAAATTATAACTATAATGTTATCATTAACTTGCTTTTTTTGAAAAAGTGACTTATGCCGCCCCGGTGGCAGCATGCTTGCACCAGCGACCGCAGGTCACGGGTTCGATTCCCGGTGGTGACAAGGTAAAATTTCATGGCTGGTTTAGGATCAATGAATTAATCACTCATTATCCGAAATGAAAATATGATTATGAAACCTCATTTGAGGCGGCCAAATCCCTTGATGGGATATAGTGCCAGAGAGAGACTTATGCCACTTTCAAAATAATATGTTGGCTCATATGTTCAAAAAGTAAAGAAAATTTTGAATTTCGCGCGTTGTAGTAGTCCGATTCACATGATTTTGTAATTGTTGTGTTGGTCAAACATGTCCGAAATGTATCTGAATATTGGATGTCTGTCGTCACGTATCAAAAAGAATATCTGTATTTTGGTAGGATCGGCGAATGTTTTCATTTATAAAAAATAGGTCAGAGAATTTATATTAAATTTTGCTATATGAACGGAATAAAGTGTGGCAAAATTTTAGAAATGTTAAATATTGGGTTTGGTGAGTCTGCTATGAGTAAAGCAAGGGTTTACGAGTAGCATAAACGTTTCCAAGAAGACCGTGAAGATGTTGAAAATGACGAGCGCACTGGACTCCCCGCGGCACTTTAACCGATAGAAAATTGCAAAAAGTGAAAGGAATGATTGTGAACGATCGCCAATCATAATTAAAACAAAAAATCCGAAAAATGTCCACCGCTTTAACAAGGATAAATAACATTCAAAATACATTGCTAACAGAGCTATCTCAAAGAGGGGTCCAGCAGTGTTTCGGGGATTGGAAAAAGTGGTAGCATAAGCGGGTAATATCTAATGGGGACTATTTTGAACGGGATAACTTTGATGTAAACGAATGAATAAAACTCTTGCCAAAAAACAAAAATTCCCGTTACTTTTTAACACACCTCGAATGTACATTTCAATTTAATCCAGCAGTGTTTTCACATGGCTTAACATTTTACAAACGAGAATTTGTTTTATTACTCCTAGCGTACCAAAATAAATATACAGCACGATTTAAAATTTTAAGATTAGCAAGTGTTTAGCCCTTGTTTGTCTAATAAACGGTGTAACGGCAAATCCAAATTATGTGTGTACAACTAAATCATCCGTATATAAAAATGTTAAGTAAATACCTTTTTAAACAATAACCAAGCAGACAACCATTTTATTGCCATTTTATTTTTATTTTTAAGTTCTAAAATCAATGAAGTATTGCGACTTACCACAGAGATGTAAAAATATCAAGATGTTAAATATTACTTTTTCGATCATTGGTTGACCACATAAAAATACTACAAGAAACATAACCTTTCTTATCAGTATATAAAAAAAATCTGCTACTATGGTATTTTTGTCTTTCATGAAGATTATTATTAACAAGTTTCTGACCACTATATAATTTCAAGTAGTGCAATTTACTGTATATGCCTATAAAGAGTTAAATCTTTACGCACCTGTACATAAGAAGAAAAACCTAGACTTGATCGATAGATTTCCCTTTTGTGTTTAACTAACACAATTGTGTGGGTACGGCAAAAGTACCATGTCAAAAATTTATTTTTGTATGTGTTTTGAACCAACTTACATATTTGTGTATTCCTTTCAAACTAATTTTCGTTCGAAAAAAAAACACTATAACTATACACACAATTGTGTTGGTTGTACTTCAAAACAAGTGAAATTTTTTATCAAAAACGCCATCACATACTATGATTTTTTACTCACGCATTTGTGTGGTTTGGACTTTAATTGAGCCATTTTTTTTTTTTTTTGGTTGAAAAAGGTATATATAATATTGAATAGTGTGTGGGTAGATTTTATACAAGAAGTTTAATTTTTTTCGTTTTCAGATTTAATTATCAATTTCATAGTGCGCACGTATTACAAGTAATTTTTGCGTGATGTATTATTCGTATACGTGATAGATGATGAAACACTCCATACATGCTGTCAGAATATCTAATTAATAAAACCCTTTTAATTATAAATTAAAATAAATAATAAGGAAATTTTGTCGTGTAGGAGGCGTATGTTACGCACAATTAAAAGAGATATGATGCAGCGTTAAAAAACAAGACCCAACCTTTATATCTGTATTGCTCACTTTAAAATCTCATAAGTCCCATTGTGATATATTATGAAAATGTTAATTACGTTACAAGTTGTGGAATTTTCACATAATTATAAATTCCAGTATAATTTTTCATTCAAATCGAGTAAGATTATTTTTTGTTGACTGAATTATGTAAACAACTGTATCTACTATAACTTTACAGTTAACTGAATTAATATTACGAAAATACATAAATAACAAGCAAATTCCTATAACTATTTTCCATTAAAAATAAGAAAAACTATTGTTATTTTTTATTCTGTTGGAACTTCTTACACAGTGTACGGTAGACGTATAAGCGTATGTATATGTATTTAAGACAATATGTACTTAAGAAAACTTTATAATAAAACATGGAAGTGAATAAATTGGATAAGGGCATATAAATAATATTCTATGTGTACATTGTACGTTTAATGCTTGTTTACTACATAAACAAAAGTAAAATATCTCACGATTATGATTTAATGATAATTCAAATACAAAACATTAACGCTTAACATTTAAGTAAAAAATAAACAAAAGTTAGCACTACATATAATTAATAAAACTATAGAAAAATAAAGCTATCGATAAAAGCCTCAACCAGTCAGACTTAAGAGCTTAAGTTACACGCAGATTGTACCACTCCGGTTAGTGCTACAATCACAAAAATTGTATAGGCTTCTCGTCACAAATAAACTACTAACCTCTAAAATTTTGGTGGTCGTACCGCTCTCCTAAGTGGTCCAAAACGGAGCACAACTTAAGCTCTTAAGTTTGACTGGTTGAGGTTTAAGGCAGCTTCATTTTTCTTTTTCTAACTATAGTTTCTTGTAACTATAGTTTTATTAATTAAACTTTCTTTTACTAAACGAAATATAAATTTATAAGTACATTTTGCCATTGTTGTACGGAAGCAGTACTCGCTAGTCGCAATTTATTCTTAAAATAAAATTTGTATGAAAGCAAAATTGCATTCTGAGTATGTACCATGACAAAATTATCAATTATTTACAACATGCATACAACACGAAAAATATTTATAAATTATATAAATTATAAATTAATTATTTATATTTCGTTTGTATGAAATTAAATCGAATTTTATTGTTGACAATCTATTTTGGAAGATTTACTATTAGTTTTTATATTCATTTTTATTTGTTATACTTATACGAAGGATCCACTTCACTTTGATCCACAACAATCTTTATAGAATAAAATTGTTTATGCTAAATGGTGTTGACATCTGCAGAGACAGAAAAAGACAGTTTAAGATATTCTAGAATTTCCACAAACAAAAAAAAATCTTAAGTCACGATTCCTAATTAAAAACATAAAATTCATTCATAGTCCAGGAGATTATGTCGAGTGTACTGTCTAACATAAAATTATTATTGATTAAATTTGCAAAATACTATTTTGCAGTATTTGTAATAAAACGTAGAGCATGATTAGGACGGCCCATAAGAAAACTGGCTTTTAAAATATGTATGATGACTTGTTTTTGTTGTACTTGAAGACTATTTGATTTAAGTTATTTAATTGACCAGACAAGTGGTGCAGTGGTTAAAGCTTCGGCACTTGGACCGGGTATAGGGAGGCACTGGGTTCGAATCTCATCAGAGGCTAGACCAACGCGAACTCGATTGGTTTTTATTTTCATAAACGTAGCTAATATAGAACTAGTTCTCTTTACAAACATAAGTCACAATGGAATATAAACTTCAATTTAAACTTTTAAACCACCTCCAATTTACCAATTATCTTTGTGTAATAAAATGCAGACACATAAAAAGCACTGCTTGAGGGGTGCGCTGGTTATACAAGCTCCTCGCGCTGCACCCTGGATAACGCTAAAAGTATAACCCCGCGAGTACGGGCGCGGCAAAACCCAAGCTACTTGCCTTGTGGAGGAAATACCCATGGCAAATCCTGAAGCGTCTGTTCTCCATATTAGGGGCGGCTTCTTTCAGTGTCTGTTCCCCATGTTAGAGGCGGCTGTAAAAAACCTTGGAGTAGGTATAAAATGCTAAGGGATGGAACCCAGAACTAAATATTCAATGGAGTCAACCAACCAAAACAAAGATACGGTGCAGGGAATCGGATGCCCAATACCGGCGGCTCTCGGGAGTGAGCAAGCGGGCTCCCAGTCGTCGAGATCTAGCGACCGCAATGATGTAGTGATTCAAAGCTTGGTTACTACACCATATACAGCTACAAGCAATATCAATGAAGTCGTCCGCCCGGTGGGTGGTTCATCCAGTACGGCTTACGGAAGTAAAAACACCTTTACGGAATGGGACAATCCTTTCTTAAAAAGAGGGATGGTGACAAGATAACCTATAAAACCGTCTACCGCAAGTTCTGTTAAACTATCAATTTCAACCCCAATGTTGAATATCGAGCCAGAAGTGGTAAACGACTATAGCGGGTGTTAGCGGGTTTTTAATGTTATAATTAATTAACACTCACTATATTAATATTATATTAACTATTTATTATTTATAAAGTTTTCGTATAAATTTATAACAGTCCCCAACAATGGTGAACGATTGTTCGCGGCACTTTTCACTTTTCTTTTATTATTTTTGAGACCGTGTCTCTTTGAAATTCTAAACGCGACTATTCTTTTTCGTTTCTGATTTCCGGGTCGTCGATAAATATCTCGATATTTATCGATCGTCGATAAATATCGAGATTCGCGGAATTACTTTTGTAGTTGGCGAAATAGCTCTATTCAGCAAAACGAGCAATGCCTCGTAATTAAGCGGCGCGGTGTATAAATAGTTTTGCTACGAAGAGTGCCATGAAGTGAAAAGGATTTTTAATGATTTTTGAGCCGCTACATCACTCCCCTCCTGGATCGAAAACCGTAGTGTTTTAAATTAAATGTTACCGTTTTTGGAACACTACGTTTTTCGACTGGGTTTACCACAAGTATTCCGTACGCTGGCTTAAGCCTGTCGATGCCAATTGTTGTGGATTTTCCATTTACATCCACAACAAAGAATTTGCGCAATTTGCTGGTTACTGGATACGGTCCAGAATAGGGTGTACTCAATGGACCTCTGACTCTATCCACACGTACGAATACGTGTGAACAGGTTTCCAGATTTTTGGGAATGTACGTTGCCTGTTCAGGTGGATGTCTTGTGTCCGTAGGAACTAGGGTTCTCATGGTGGTACGAAGCTGATTCACGAAATCCGAAGTATCTGTGTTTGGGTTCGAATTTTGATCGTTGATGAAGAATTCACCGGGAACCTTGATGTTTTGACCATATACTAGCTCTGCTGGTGTGCAGTTGAGGTCTTCCTTGACGGAGGTTCGAATACCCAATAGAATCGTTGGAAGTTCTGAACTCCAATGGGATGTATTACATCGAGCTGTTAAGGCGGATTTTAATTGCCTGTGGAACCTTTCGACAAGACCATTCGCTTTCGGGTTGTATGCAGTTGTCCGAATGCGATGGGAACCTAGGAGCTCCGTGAGCTCGGTGAACAACGTTGATTCGAATTGTGTTCCTTGATCTGTCGTGATGAAGAGTGGGACACCATATCTACAGATATACTCATTGTAGAAGATCTTACTTACTGTTTTTGCGGTCATTTCTCGGATTGGATAAGCTTCTGGCCAGCGGGTAAATCGGTCGACTATCGTTAGAATGTAATGATAGCCATTCGATTGGGGCAGTGGACCAACCAGGTCCATGTGGATGTGTTCAAACCTGCCACTTGGTAGCTCGAATTTACCAAGTTCTGATTTTGTGTGGCGGTGAACTTTGGATTTTTGACATGGGATACAAGATTTCGCCCAATTGCTTGTATCAGTATTCATTCTTGGCCAGAAGTATTTTGAAGCAATAAGTTTTCGCGTAGCACGGATGCCGGGATGTGATAAGCCATGTAGACTATCGAAGATTGTCCGTCGCATGTTGAGAGGAACGTAGGGTCGATTTTTACCTGTTGAAGTCTCACACCAAATTTGCTGCTTGTCTGGTAAGTCGATCCGTTGCAGGTTTACGCTTGATTTCGGTGTGTGTGCTGAAATCAATTTCTGCAATTCGTCGTCGCGTTGTTGTTGTACGAGTAATTCCTTCGTGTCGAAGGAGAAGACGCTGAGTTCTGTGAGAAGTGTTTCACCAGAACGAGACAAACAGTCGCTCACCACATTGTGTTTACCTTTGATGTGATGAATGTCGGTAGTGAACTGAGCAATGTAATCGAGGTGTCGTAATTGCCGGGGACTACGTTCAGATTTTGACGCAATAGCTGTTGTAAGAGGCTTATGGTCGGTAAATAAAGAAAAATTTCGGCCTTCGACGAAATGGCGAAAGTGTTTGATTGCTAAATACATAGCAAGAAGTTCTCTATCGAAAGTAGAGTATTTAATTTCCGCAGGGGAGAGCTTCTTTGAAAAGAACGCTAATGGTTGCCAACATCCTTTGTTGCGTTGTTGTAAGACAGCTCCAACTGCTACATTGGAAGCGTCGGTAGTTATGTTGAACTGCGCGTCGTTCAACGGGTGTGCCAAGAGAGTGACAGCGGCAAGAGAACGCTTGACTTTATCGAAAGATTCTGTACAATCTTCGGGCCAAGAGAAGTTTCTTCTGTTTTTGCCTTTCTTGAGTAAGGTGGCCAAATGCCGGTGAATAGGCGATAACAGTTCGGCTAACCGTGGTATAAAGCGGTGGTAATAGTTCACCATACCGACGAACTGCTGTATTTGGCGGATTGATGTTGGTTCTGGAAAGTTTGAAATGACATCGACTCTGTCTTTCGACGGGAGGATGCCATCTTTCGAAATTGTGTGGCTGAGGAAGTCAAGTGACTTCACGCCGAAAATACATTTCGAAGCTTTAATATTGATTCCATATGCGGAGAGACGTTTGAATACTGACTCGAGATGTTCACTATGTTCCATCTCGGAACGGCTTGCAACGAGGATATCGTCGATATAAGAGTAGACGAAGTCCAGCCCTTTTAACACTTCGTTAAGGAATCGCTGAAATGTCTGGGCTGAGTTACGAAGGCCGTATGGCATTCGGGTAAACTCAAAAAGCCCGAAAGGAGTAGTTATCGCTGTTTTGTGAATATCCTCGAGAGCCATGGGAATTTGATGATATGCCCTTACCAAGTCTATTTTGGAGAAAATAGTGGCGCCGGCGAGTTTCAACGAGAAACTGTGTATGTGGGGGATAGGATATCTATCTGGGACAGTGACAGTGTTTAACTGTCGATAGTCTCCACAAGGGCGCCAGTCCTTGTCTTTCTTTTGCACTATATGTAATGGTGAGGAGACTGGTGATGATGAGGGGCGGCAGATTCCGATGTCTGTCATAAACTGAAATTCAGTTTTAGCAGCTTTTAGTTTAGTTGCGTCGAGTTGTCGCGGTTTAGCGCAAGGTAACCTACCTTGCGTGACGACGTAGTGGACTACGTTATGCTTCACTGGGAGGTTGTAGTTCGGAGCCTCAGTGAGCGATGGGTATTTCTTTAAAAGAGCGCCGTAGTCGTTGTTGACGCTGAAATGTTTTGGAGATGGCGTATCAACTTGGGCGATGATTGCGTTCACAGTGAGGGTAGTAAATGAATCAGAAAGTCTTCTGTTCTTCAAATCGACCACGAGACCATATTTGGACAGAAAGTCAGCACCTATAATAGGCCTGTCTACTGCCGCGATGATGAAGGGATGTGTGAACGAACGCCTGAGACCGAGATTAACCTTCAAGAGTTTTGTGCCGTAAGTGGAAATTGGGAATCCGTTTGCTGCGGTAAGAATGCAAACGGTGTCTTTAGCATGTCGGGGAAACTTGTTAACGGGTATCACAGATACTTCAGCCCCCGAATCGATCAGAAATTGTAAGTTATTTTCATGATCGTGGATGAAAAGACGGCGAGAGGAACCAATCCCACTGTTTGCCGTAGAGACAGCAGGATTTAGTGGTTTTCCGAAGGCTTAAAATGTTTGGAAGTAGCTTGTCCATGAGCTACCGGTCGGAAACTGCACGGCTGATCACAGTTGCGTGCGCGTGAGCCGAAACGACGGTGGAAGTAGCAGAGTCCAGATCGAGATGACGATCTCGACCTTGACCTGTGTCGGTAATTGAAATTCCGTCTGTTGTTTGGCGATCTTCCACGTGAACCAATGTTCATATTGGCCAGTGTTCGCTGTAGATCTGCCAATTGTTGTTGCGTCTTATCAAGTTGTCTTTGCATTGAAACAAGGGCTGATTCACCGTCAGCAGTTGCCTTGCTTGAGGATGGCTGGTTGACAGCAGCAATTGGTTTGGGTACTCTGGATTGAGCGTAAATCCAGATATTGTCGGCGACCGGTAGGATTTCCTCGATGTCGTTCTTGATATCCCGCGCCATTATCGCTCGTAAGTCGTCTGGCAAACGTTTTAGCCAGAGGTTTTTGAGTAAATCGTTGTTTACTAATTTGGAATCACCTGCTTTTTGTTCAAGCAGGCGATAAAAGTGGGACGGTTTAAGGTCTCCCATTTGTTGGAAACCGGAGAGCAACTCGTCAAGTCGTTGCTCCTCGCTAATAGTGTAGCGGTTGGTTAACGCGGATTTCAGTCGATGATATTTCGTGCCTGGCTGCGGGTTCCTGAAAATGTCCGTGATGAATTGTACCGTCTCTTGTGGTATCGCGCCGAGAGTATAAGCAAATTGTTCATCGTCGTCGACAATTCGGTGGATGCCGAACTGGTGTTCGACGAGGATGAACCAAGCTGCCGGCTGCTCGTTCCAGAATGGGGGTATCTTTGGTGGCATCTTGTATAACTTGGTTGTCCGCGATGTTGGTGTGCCAGCATGAGTGTCGTTCTCATCTTCTGACGATGAAACGGCTTTTTGTTGTTTAGGTGGTTTGTTGTTTAGGTGGCATTTTAAATTGGTTATTTTATTTTTCACTTCACTTTAATACCGGCGTAGCAGAAATATTTATTTTATTCACTTGTCTATCTAATCGTAGACTTAAAAAAAATATTCGAACGCGAACAACTAAATAGAACTATTTTTCCAACCAAGGAGTATAGCGAATACGAAAAAGGAAATGGGCAGATCGAATAAGAATAAAATCAGCAAAAATAAGATCAATAATTAAGAAATTGTAACGAGAAAAAAAAAAGAAGCGAAGTTAGAAACGAGAAAGGATTATTCAACGGAAAGATCAACGGAATTATATTGTTAATAGTGCGAAAATGAAGAAACAAACAATCGTACACTTACAGTAAATAAGCTTAATAATTTAATATAATGTTTGTAATGAAAATCTGTTTGTATAAAAAATTATTTAAATTCAAATTGTTTGAAGAAAAAAAAATTAATTTTATATAAAAAATGAAATGAACTGATCGAGTTTCGAACTATCGAACTTAATATCGCTAGCCGTCAACGCTAACCGTTGAGCTATGGCGGTTATATAATAAATTGAATAATATATAGAATATCGTAAAATTTATATAATAATATATATAATATCGTAGTATAATATTTAATATATAATTTTTAGTGATTTATTTATAACACTTTAGAGAATATTTTAGAGAATAAAAATTTGAATATACATACTATATATGTGTTTTGTTTAATAAAATGTTTAAAAAAAAAAATTGTAAAAAAAATATTTAATAAATGTAATTTTCTTTATAATTACTCGTATGTGTATATCCGTTAGGAATCCGTCTGTGTGATGTAGGGTAATGCATCCCGTTGTTTGTAATATAAGTGTGGCTATTTGTTGCTGATTTGTGCTGCCACCTTGATCTGCCGTCGGTTATTCCGTTTTATTGTAATTTTGCCGCATGCGAAATGTTGTTGCCAGCTCCCTGGCTCCCTCGATGGGCGCGATCGCCTTTGCGGGGGCAATTGGCCCAAATTTTTAAGTTTCGCGTGTATAGTTTGCATGTAGTTCGCGGTTTCCAAAAAAAAAAATTGTGTTGGATTAACCGCGTATCGAACTTGTGTTAGTTCTGTGCGCATGCACAGTTGTGGTACACTTATTCACTGCACTATACCCACGACTATAGCTTTGCGTCGTGTTTCATTTTTGTTCATGTGAGATTACGTTTTATTTTATAATTTTTATCACTCACTTCACTTTATGTGTGCCTGTTATTTTTTTTCGTTTTTTTAGCGTTTTAGTTTTTGTTGTGTATGTTTTATAATGTTGCACTATTTTATAGTTTATTATAGTTTTTATTTTATAAGATTATTTATTAATAGCACTTTTAGTTGGCACATTACGAGAAAAAAAATGTGCTCTTGCGCGGTTTTTCTAACGGTCGACTGTTTTTGATACCGTTATCCGCGCGTCGGGGTCACCAGTTATAGCGGGTGTTAGCGGGTTTTTAATGTTATAATTAATTAACACTCACTATATTAATATTATATTAACTATTTATTATTTATAAAGTTTTCGTATAAATTTATAACAGTCCCCAACAATGGTGAACGATTGTTCGCGGCACTTTTCACTTTTCTTTTATTATTTTTGAGACCGTGTCTCTTTGAAATTCTAAACGCGACTATTCTTTTTCGTTTCTGATTTCCGGGTCGTCGATAAATATCTCGATATTTATCGATCGTCGATAAATATCGAGATTCGCGGAATTACTTTTGTAGTTGGCGAAATAGCTCTATTCAGCAAAACGAGCAATGCCTCGTAATTAAGCGGCGCGGTGTATAAATAGTTTTGCTACGAAGAGTGCCATGAAGTGAAAAGGATTTTTAATGATTTTTGAGCCGCTACACGACCCGATAAATAAACTTTCAGAAAAGCACAGTAGCGATACAAGCATTAATGAGAGCACTAAACGCAATGTTCAATTGACACAAACTGGCATCGATCGCTATATTACAGTTAAACGGAAAAGGGATAGTCCAAAAACAGAAAACCCACTGATAACTAAAAAATCAAACGTCGTAAATTTCAAACTACCGCTAAAAAACCGATTTGAAAAGTTCATCGAAAATGATGCGGAAGAGAGCCAAACTGTAAATGCAAATACGCAAGAACAGGCTGTTCGAAATTACAAGCCACCTCCAATTTACTTATGCGAAATCGATACCCACAAGGTGGTACAAGAACTCAAATCAAGCGTGCTAACAAATGGAAAAACATTTCACGTAACAAATTTACTTCGAGGCAAAATACACGAAGTAAAAATTCAAACGCATGAGGGCAACGACTATAGAGAGGTCATTAACTATTACGATGCTCACAAAAGAAACTATTATACATACCGATTGAAGTCTTCAAAGGGTCTTTCTGTCGTTATTAAAGGCATCGATGTCCATGTTGAGACAACCGAAATCCAGGCTGCGCTTGTTGAAGATGGATTTAAGATACAGAATGTATATAGGATCATAAACCGCTTGAAGCAACCACAACCAATGGTCAAAGTTGAACTGGACCCATCCGAAAGCATTTTGAAAAAGGGAGAAGTTCATCCAATATATAAACTAAAGTACCTCTTACACAGACGCATAACTGTTGAAGAACCAAAGAAAAGGTCCGGACCAATACAGTGTCTAAACTGTCAAGAATATGGTCACTCAAGGACATATTGCAAGCTGATATCAGTGTGCGTCGTATGTGGGGAGTTACACCAAACCAAAAGTTGCCCAAAACCAAAGAACTCATCAACTGAAAGGAAATGCAGCAATTGCGGTGGAAACCACACCGCAAATTACCGAGGATGCCCAGTATACATAAATATTAGTCAATTGTCACGTCCCAGGAGGCCTTATAAAACTACAGCAGATGCGCAGAATAATATACCTCCGCATACGCCAAACGACTCTCGTTCGCCCAGAACACCAACCAGCAAACCAACATACGCAGGCGTTCTTCAAGGCGAATCCTCTAATGTTGAACCTACCCTGAATAACTGCATGCAATTGATGATGCAGTTAATGACAACATTGCAAAATATGCTACAAGCAATGCTGCAAAATCAAACTACTATGATCCAGAAACTAGAATGTCTCCGATAAATTATCTGAAGATATGTCACTGGAACGCAAACGGTATAAGCCAACACAAACTGGAATTAGAACATTTCTTAGCTAAACACGAAATTGATCTTATGTTAGTTTCTGAGACCCATTTAACGGATAAACACAATTTCAGAATTAATGGTTACGAGAAGTTTATGATACAAAACATCCCTTGGGCAGAAGTCGAGGAGGAACTGCTATTATTATAAAAAAGCGGATTTGCCATTATGTTCTAAACGAATATAGCACTGAGGAAATTCAAGCAACCTCTGTATGTGTGGACCTCGATAAAGAAAGCTTAGTCATCACTTCAATATATTGCCCTCCAAATAATAACGTTTCGGCAGATATCTACAAAAGATTTTTTGCAACCCTGGGTCAACGTTTTATGGTCGCCGGCGATTTTAATGCCAAACATACCTACTGGGGTTCAAGATTGACGACTCCGAGGGGACGTCAATTAATGAATGTTATTCAAGAAAACCACTACGATGTTGCGTCGTGTGGCCATCCAACCTTTTGGCCTACTGATCGACGAAAAATCCCTGACGTCCTTGATTTTGCAGTCACGAGTAAAATAAACCGAGAAATAATCCAAGCTAAACCACTTTTAGAATTATCTTCTGACCACTCTCCGGTCTTACTACATTACTGGGATGACCAAAAGCCATGTTCCACGAATAACTATCTAACGAACACCTTTACCAACTGGTTGAAATTCAAGATGTACATCAGTTCACACCTAACGTCTACACTGCAGACGGCTAACGATATAAATAATGCTATGGAAAACTTTAATGATGTGCTAGTCAACGCAGCTATTGCGGCCTCGCCTAAACCAAAGAGCAAACATACAAGACACACCATAACATCCGCTGAAATTGAAAAAATGTTAACAGAGAAACGTCGCTTAAGACGCATCTGGCAAATTAATCGATCACCAGATGCTAAACATAACTTTAATCAGGCAAAAAGAAAACTACAAAGCCTACTACAAAAAAACAAGATATTTATATGCAAAATTATCTTAAAGAATTATCTCCCCATTCGGACACAAACTATTCATTATGGAAGGCCACTAAATACCTTAAACGGCCTCAGCAACCAAATCCGCCAATTCGTCTTTCTAACGGTGAATGGGCTAGAAGTGACGAGGAAAAAGCTAAAGCCTTTGCTGATCACCTTGAAAGTGTTTTCACTCCAAACCTTGGATTATCGGTGGTTCAAACAGAAAATATAGCAATCAGGCCTGTGAGGAAATTTAAGATAAAGAAACCACTGGTAAAGTTTATTATCGCACATCAAATTCAATTAAAGAAAGCCCCTGGGTATGATCGGATTACAGGTGAAATGCTTAAACAACTGCCTGAGTGTGCCTTTGGTCGACTGGCACAAATATTTAATTCAATTTACGAATCAGGATGTATCCCTGAATGCTGGAAATTATCAACTATAAAAATGATCCCAAAGCCTGGCAAGGATCCTACCAAAGTCTCGTCATATAGACCAATTAGGCTACTACCAGTCGTCTCGAAGGTATTCGAAAAAACTATTATCGTAAATATTAAACCGGAACTACGAAATATCATCCCTAGTCATCAGTTTGGTTTCAGAGCCGAGCACGGAACCATTGAGCAAGTGCACCGAGTAGCTACAGAAATAAGGTCAGCATACGAAGAGAAAAAATACTGCTCCGCCGTATTCTTGGATGTTGCCCAAGCATTCGATAAAGTTTGGCACGAGGGTCTGCTTCATAAAATTAATCTTAAATTGCCAGAAATTTACCAACTCATGAAGTCGTATTTGTCAAATCGCAGATATTATGTCAAATACAACACCTCTAAATCGAACGAGAAAAACATTCTGGCTGGAGTACCACAAGGTAGTGTGCTTGGCCCAACGTTATATTTAATTTTCACCTCAGATCTACCAACGTCTTCGCAAATTCTGACGTCTACTTTCGCAGATGATACGGCAATCGTATGTAGCCATAAAAATCCACAAACGGCGTCCGAAATTCTGCAACAACATATTTATGACATCGAAATATGGCTAAAGAAATGGAAGATAAAAGTCAATGAAGAGAAATCGACCCACGTAACATTCACTTTAAATAAGCTTACTTGTCCGCCTGTCACAATGAACGGAATACAAATCCCTCAATCAAATGGAGCAAAATATTTAGGCGTCCATCTAGATCGACGGTTAACTTGGCGAAAACATATTGAAATGAAACGAGACCATATCAAATTAAAAATTGATAAGATGCACTGGTTGATGGGGAAATATTCAACTATTGACCTGGAATACAAACTTCTCCTGTATAACACAATGATTAAACCAATTTGGTCGTATGGGTGTCAATTATGGCAATCAACCTCAAATTCGAATATCGATATTGTCCAACGAACACAGTCAAAAATTCTCAGGATGATTACAGGAGCACCCTGGTTCGTAAAAAACAAAAATATACATAAGGACCTTAGCATCCTAACTGTCAAAGACGAATTACAAAAGATGCGGATCAGCTATGCAGGGAAACTGGTATCTCATCCGAATTTGCTGGCGCGAAACCTAAAAGATATACCTACGTCTTCGCGATTAAAGAAGAGAACGATGGCTGTTGTAATAACATAAATTATAAAATTATTAATTTACTTATTGATAAGAAGTAAATTCTGCTCCAGCAGGTTTACATAATTACCTTAGTTATTAAGATTTGAAAACTTATTGTTATTTTCATGTTTGAAAGATTCAATAAATAAAGGAAATTGTAAAAAAAAATAAAAAATAAATAAAAAGCACAGCAATCGTTTTTTAAACTTTTTATTTACCTTAAATTATTTACCTTAAATTGTAATTTTAAAATAATTATGACGCGTTAACCAAATAATGACTCAACTTCAAAATAAACATTTTGTAATGTTTTACTCGTATACATAATTACTTGCATTATTTCATCATGATGTTATGTTTTTAAGATAGAACGCTTGATTTGATAGCTCAAAAATGTGTAACAAATTTTATGCTATATTCATACTTTATATATTTGTTACTTATTATTTGTTGTTATTTGATAAGAATATCTTTTTTACTAACTTACGCTTTATCGTTTTTATATTTTGGTTATGTTTAAAATTTATTTTAAAATAGTGCCTTTTAATAAAGTGCGTTATAATTTCGATAATTGCGCGAAATATTAATTAGTAAATTAATTTTTTTTTTCGTATATTTTTAGGCAAAATATGTAAAGTATTAAGAAAAACTATTTATAAAAAACTAATTCTAGTTTAAATTAATTATTTTTTTGCTGATAATGTGAAAAATAAAAATAAAATAAAATTATTCAGAAGTAAAAAACTATTTATAACGTGAAAGCAATTTACTAAATAATTAAAGAAATCCCGTTAATTGTTAGGCAAAGTTAGGTCGTTTCTTGAAATTATCTTACATCTGATGTTGAAATAGAAATTAAATTGTTTTAAACGTTTAGTCAAATTCTGTCGTTGGACTTGGCGTAGAACTAGCGTGAAATAGATATTAAAAATAAAATGAGATATTGGCTGTCGTATGACAAAGTAAGAAAAGATATTTTGTACATCACACACACACACACACACACACACACACACACACACACACACACACACACACACACACACACACACACACACACACACACACACACACACACACACACACACATACATACACACACACACACACACACACACACACACACACACACACACACACACACACACACACACACACACACACACACACACACACACACACACACACACACACACACACACACACACACACACACACACACACACACCAGTGTATGTGATGACGCCATTTTATTTCGATCTTTAGCTATAATGACATTATGCATAATGAAATAAATGATGATTTTCTGGTATAATCTTTTTCTCGCGAAACATTAATCGCGTAAAACTGTATTACGATCTATTGCTAAGAATTAATTTATTGTATTATTATCAAAATATCGATTCAACATTTCGTTAAACCTATAAATCTCAAAAACTTTCTACGAACATTACTGTCATCTACAATTAGAAAACGAAACTGGCGTCATAAATTTCATGACGTATTAAACAATACTGTCTTTACTCTAGGTGCATTGCACACACTCTTAAAATGGTGCAGCGCCTTTCACTTTTTGTTTGTATATTATAATCACGTTAGTTCCACAAAAAAGTCTAATTTCAGTCGCGTCATAAGGCAAAAATGGAATACAAATAATTTAAACAATGAATCGGCGGAATAGCGTTTAAAATATTGTAAAGAGTTTCTGACATTAAGAGTAGTTTAAATATATAATATATTTCGATTTGTAGAACTTGATTAATGATCATATTAAAATGTCTTTCTATACTTTTATTATATTATAGAGTCATGTTAAAATATATTTTACATAAATTGTTAGTATGTAATTTAATTGAATTTCCTTTACAATTTGCATTGCTATCAGTAAAATACTAGAAAAATCGTATGTAATTTACATTAGAACTATATTAAATTAACAACATCTCTCATCAAATAAACAGGAATTTACTTCGCACAACTCCGTAACTTCAATTGTGTTTAAATACGTAAATTACATTATTTACTTGCATACTACACGTATGTGTACCTCGCCTTCTACATACAACGACACTAATGATAATAATGAAGAGTGCGCGAAGAATAATTTTTGGAAGTTAAGATGGTAAAACTTTGGGTTATGATTATCACAGTGACATGTCTAATGATAAAACCTTATTTAAAAAAATCATTTCAGGATGCATATTGTATAACCTTTATGCATATTATAATAAAATCATCGCTCGGGAAAATACAGTCAGATAGATAAAATGCCAGATTATTATAATAAAAAACTAAAATTTCGCACAATAAAAATATATACATATATATATTCCTGCTTATATATTGAATATATAAATTTGTCAATAAAAGTAAAAAAAGACGTTCGTGCGGTTTGATTACTTTGAACTTTATGAGTGTTGCTTAAAATTTAAATTCTTGAAAATGCTCGCTAAAGTAATTGATTGCGATTTAAATTCTATATCATCGTCAATAAATTAATTGGATATCAATTTAATGTCGATTATATGTTATTTAATGAAACCGAAATGGCTTGAGTAAATGGCAAGTTATTTTTGCAATGTATTATAAATAATAGTCTGGTTTCACTGCATTCACCTCGTTTAGGAAAAGTGCGAATAATTTAACCAAATATATGATTTGAAGAGAAGTTACAAAATAGGTATAGATAAATAATGTACTGGGTACATCAGGTGATCAATATTTTTCAAATTTTTAACCATATGAAATTTCCCTGATTAAGGAAGTTTTTAAGCATTTTTAGGTTTAAAAAAAATGCTATAACATATAGTTTCGGTTTGCCGTCTGTCCGTCTGAGAACGAATTGAGATATCAACTTAATTTCTTCACTAAAAGTTCAAGCAATTCATGGGATAGAGTCCTATTGATTTGGACATTTCTATGTTTACGGTGTTCGGAGATATGTAGGGTTTTGTTAACCCACTCCTTAAAACTGATAGAATTCTTTTTTATTTTCTATTATATTTTGGTTTCATAGAGCATGTGAATGTGGAATAAAAGTATATTTCGTGTGGATGTGGGTTTGTGTGGTTATGGGGGTGGTACGAGTGGTAGTATGGGAGGTGGATGGGGTGGGATGAGGTGTTTCGGGTTTGGTGTGGGAATTTGGGTTTTGGTGGATGAGGGTTTGTGTGGGTGTTGTGTGTGTGGGAGTGGGTATGGAGGTGTTATAGGGTGGTGCTATGGGTGGTGTGGTTTAGGGTGGTCCGGGTGAAACGGGTTTTAGGGGTTTGAATTGGATAGTGGAGGGAGGTAATAATGTTTAGGTGTGGTGGTTTGTGTTTATCTTTGTGGAAAAGCTATTTTTTTATATTTTATAGGCAACAAAAAAGCTTATAGAGTTCGGCTCCGAACCTTGCCCGTCTTTTTTAACTAATTTTTGCAAATCCTTTAAATTCAATCGATTGTCGACAAATTCAGATATCTTTTCAAGGAAAATGTAACAGTTGTTTGACCTGGAGAATGTACGCGAATGAAAATTGAGAAAAATAAAATAATCAAACAACAACAACAAAAACCATCTATTATGAAACCGGAACGAGAACAAAATTTACCCGAAATTCATTCTCCAAGTCACACAAATGCTATAGAAATTTGGGTTTACACAGGGACTCTTCAGCGGTCGTTGCCGGCTAAGCATCAGGGTTTGGGCGTGGGATTTGAAGAGTATATGTGAACCAAGAATAACCGCAGGGAAGGAAACGATGCCAACTACCTACCTATCTCTGACCGTATACTTACCCTAATCCATCCAAACCATGCTCGTTAATTTATTTTCTCATTGCACTTTTATTATAAACTTCACTCAAAAAAAATTAGCCACCCAAAACGAAAGCGAAAAACAAAGCAAAAGAAAAAACAGAATTTTGGTTTGACCGTGATCATAAGCAATTAACAATTTATATTTATTTCACAAAAATCCATAAACCAAAAACAACAAACTCTTGAAAAAAATGAAATGAAAAAACAGCTAGACAAAAAAGAAAAATCTAAATTCCCTACTAATTAACTAAACCTAAGATTATACACATAAAAATGGAAGTCCAAAAAAATATTTTTTTTTTTCAAAAAAAAAATGAAAAATTTATAATTATTTTTGGGTACCTTGATGATGTTGATGGTCGATGGATGGGGATGTGACGTCACAAACAAGTTATTTACATACAAATTCTTTCTTTTTATTTTTTAATTTATTTACATACAAAATTTTTCTTTTTGCACATAATTATTTATATTACACTTCAATTTATGGACCACTTTTTCATTTATTTTCTTTCTTTCATTTCAACAAACAAAAAAAGCTCGATCACTTAAAACTATGTTGACTAATGTCTCACACAAAATTCTAACTTTTTCTGATCCCAACCCCCCCTCGCACTGCTGTTCGGCCTTTTTCTATTTTTTTTCAACACCCGCAATATTTTGCGCGGGACCTTTTGACGTACGTACAGAGTATCGAGAAAGTTTATAAATCATCTCCCATAAAATTCAGAAATGTGAACGACAGAGGTGCCATCCATTTGCACTTATTCAAATCATTTCAATACTTGCCGATAAAACAATAAAAAATATTCGACCGTTGAATATTACTTAGCGCGCATTTAGGGGCTATACTATTCGCATTATTACAAGTACAACATTCGTACATTAATCAAGCAAGTAACATTATTGCGCAGTGCGCGTATGCACTGTTACAAATCGTGGGGACGACTTACATCCTGAAATTGTCTCATGCCGGGCAATCTATCCTTACTAATTTCTATTAACGGTGCTGGGTCCGGTAACTTAATCAAACTGACTGATTAGAAATTGAATTATCTTGAGACTTGTGCATACAAGAAGTTTACGATCGGATATCTTTGATATGAAACGTTCCTAGTAATTTACTTTCCAAATTTTAGACCTGAAAAGCAACGTTTCCTACTTTACTATCAATGACAGCAGGGATAAACTTCGGTGAAAGTTTAGCAGAGAATTTATTACCTGCATCGCTTTGGGAAAAATTGCGGACAAAAACATTTTGTCCTACCGAAAAAAAATCGATTATGGCTGCGCAGATTATAATGTTTGGTGGACCGTTCGTAAGCAGCTTTGAGGTGGTGAATTATATATTTTGCCCCGGATTAAATTTCAACGATCAGGCAGGCTTCGACATGACATTCGTAATCGGGGTGTAATTTTATGTGAAAAAATTAAAATATCGGTGGACGCTGAGTCATTTTTGAAATTATTTTGATCGAGTTCGAAGATCCTGTGGGTGATTTTATGGAAAGTACAACATTGTTAGACGAAAATCGGCTTTAATCGATGCCTAATACATTTTAATCAAAAAAACAAGATCTGGATATTTTACTAACAAGCATTTTGCTCCAGCGGCTTCAGTTTGGAATTGTAACGATAAATTATGTCGGACTAATATTAGGAGTTATACTATAACAAAATTTATTCATTTAATTAAGGATAAAATCGGTATCTATTGAATCTGTCCTAATATTTATTTAGGGCATTAGTAAATCAATTTAAATGCTCCAGCTCATACATACTAAATGTAGAATATTTGCTATGTAATTATATAAAAATTTGCAAATGCTAATTTGCTTTTCATAAGAATTTATCTCCCATTATCAAATAATTGTAATATTAAAATATAAAATATATTATTTGCAATACTAGATATAGTTATGATTGATCGTCCAAGTTTAAGAGTCTTTTATTTTAGCAGACTACGTTTACAATTTAGAAAAATACATATGAAAATTTGTAAGCAAAATACTATAGGAACGGAATACATCAGACAATAGAGATGAAGAACGATTTGGAAATGAAATTATAGAATTATTAAGTGATGAAAATTCTACACTTCACCATCATCCAACCATCATTGAATTTTCACATTTTTCATTATTATTTTGTTTATACACAGAATATATTCAACAGCGTTATTACAAAAGTATATAGCTATTATATGAGTATGATATATTCAGAAAAAAAGTAATATTGCATTCTTTTATATGACTAAGAAGAAGTATATTTATAATTCTGACAAATGAATCTTTTTATTATACATACATACATAGATACAAACATTTATAAGAATCACAGTGATCTGGGCTTGGGGAAATAATTGCATAAGATTTTATCTTACTATACGCGCTAAATCAACGCGCTAGGAAAATAAGTCTCAATTGTCTCATAATTATCCACAAATACTTGAGATTGATTATTTAAAAAAAAATCAAACTAAATACTTCACAAAACATAAGGAACAACAACTAATATAAAATTGTTACATGTGAACTTGTCTAAAAGAATAGTACATACGTTGATAAGAACTATATAATATTTTTTATTAAAAATAACAAAAAGAATGAGACTTTAAAAAATATTTCGAGTGATTATTGTTATACGAGTAATATACGTTTCCTTATTGCTAAAGAAAATATCTACTTGAAGAAATAAAATATCATGTTTTAAGTGGGATATTTTTCACACCTGGGTGTGGTAACAAAAATATAACGTGAAGAGGTTAATATTGTTAAGTAAAATGTCAATAAATGTGTTTAGTAGTTTTTGTTAATAAAACTTACTTAAACTACATTTTACATGTATTATTACATAAAATTAACATTCATTTTCTGCTTTCGTTTAACTGATCTTTTTGTGCAGTAGTAATTAAGAAAGCTGAAATAATATAAAGTAGAGGTGAATAATTAATCGTTTTTGTACTTAATTTAATTCGTTTATTTACCGCAGAGTTTGAAATGTAATAACACAATTCAAACTGTTCGTGGCTTTTTGGAGCACTTTGACATTTTTAATACTCGTGCGAAATTTTCTGTATGAGGTATGGAATTTAGAGTACTCTAATGCTAATGTTTACCAATAAAATTTGTATTTTTATGATTTGTATAATATACATACATATGTGTAAAAATGTGAGTCATAAAATTTTATTACGAGAGGGTTCAATAAGTTCGATATTATATATCCAAAATCGATTATGGTGTGCAAGTTTGTGTAATGGAGTGGTTCAAAGAGGAATCAACCAATGTATTATTATGAGGAAGACTTAAGTGGGAACTATAGATAGAATAAAAAAAATAAAAAAAAATAACGTAAGAGAGCGAGAGATAGGATTTAAATGTATACGACCATACTAAGAATAACAAAAATAAAAAGTTTAAAAGAAATTGCGTTTTAATTTTGCTGTCACGTAAAAAGAATAGCAGAGCGTAAATTTTCATGCAAGAATAAAAAACTTAACAATTACAACAACAAAACTCAAACAAATTTTTGTGCGTTACAAGTAATATGCATTTTTATTATTTTATATATGGGAATTTGGAATAATTGGTGTATTTTATGTTTCCTATTTATAAAATATCCATGTACACATATACTAATATGATTATAAAAACAAAAATAATTTTCACTACACTGTATAATTGTATTTTTCTAAAGCAGACCTAAAAAAATAATTTATCGAATTGCGGTAATTTAAACCGCATATAAATAATTTTTATAATTTTAAACACATATATTTGTTGAGATATAATTCGTTTATACTCAAAACTATTGTAGTTTCACTCAATATTTTAGCAAATACATTAAAAAAATATTACATGATATATAAGAATGAACTTAATATTTTAAGTAATCTATAGCCGAAAAGTCAAATTGGAATAATATTTTTTTGTCTTCGTTTCTTACGTTTTTCTGTTTTTTTTTTATTCTATCTATAGTTGGCCCTTTAGCAAGTGGATTTTAAATTTTTAACTCAACATGGATATTATGAATACTACATATATATAAATGGAACGGATAAATCATGGAAAAATAGATGTCATAGAAATCAGGTTGTATATTTTCATTTTATTTTTATTTTAACCTTACAAACATTTTATTATTTTATTTTATTTTATTATGTTATTACTTTCTGTACATAAGAATTAATTTTGTTCGTTATTATCTACACAATTAAGGTTAGTTATACGAATTTACTTGGTTATTTTATGGGTACCTTGTGTTTAAATTGTTTTGAAATAATGCCTCCTTTAAAATTTTCGGTCTAGTTTAGTTCTGTGATTTTTCTTGTGTTGTTTTACTATACATACATAATTTATGAATTAATTTCGTTCGGTTTTTTGTTAGTGACATTAATTAAACCTTCGTTTGTTCTCAAAATTTACGTCCGTTTTAAATTAATTTTGAAGTTTGGTGTTTTTCGATGTTACGTTCACCGTATTGCACATTACTCAATTACTGGCTGAGAAACGGATCATCGTCGAGGGACTAGTCAGTAGTCATCGTTATTGTGATACGTTTGACGTGCGAGGCTAATGAGGGATGGCACAATAAATTTATTATAATAGTTATTTAAATTTTTGTGATTGTGATGCCTGGGTTTTTTGGATTTTTTGTTGTGCAATTATGAAATATATAACGAAGAACATTCGTTAAATGGACCAACGTGTCACATCGGTGAAGTGAATTATCGATGGTAGTGGGAGAATGTTGGATGTTTTTTTGCAATAAATAAAAATGAAAACGTGCATCGAGTGAATTAGTAACAAGGAGGTGCAAACGGTGAAATGAATTGACACATAACACGGAACTGTAAAGTATTTGCTTACCATTTCTTTCGGGTGTCGTGTAATGTGTATGGGGGTGCACGGGTACCTTTGTTACTTTAACTCGTACAGCGGGGCTGCTTTTTGATCTCACGCTCATCCAAGTTGTAAAGTTTCTCATTTTTGAGTGTGATCGTGGTCTGTCAATTGAAGGGGAGGTTCTCGTAAGGTTTGGAGTTTTTATTGTGACTGTAACATACAAGGGTGGACGTCCGGGAGTGCAAGGGGTGCTCGGGTGACGCATCACTCACATTAGGGTTAGAAATACCACGACGATTTAGGAATTCTGCATGGTGTTCTGCAGAACCATTCTGCCGTGTGAATTGGGGGATGGGTGAGATAATAACTATCAAAGTGTCAAATCCCTTTTCCGGCCCGCCATCACATTTGTGTGGGTGAGAGTGAATCATGTCGGGGATTTGTTCTCATGGGTATTTGGACCGGCATGCACATTTGTGCATACCTGTTGGATTGTTTTCGTGCGAAAAGTAGCACTCCTCTGTTAATGGTAAGGTTATTGATACGTTGTCGGAAGCAAGTAGTAAAATGTTGTGTAATTTGTGTGTTGTCGTATTGTGATGCTTCTTTCAAAAGGAAATCCGATTTAACTGGGATCCGTTGGGGTACGGAAGACGTTACAACCTGTCATTTTTTGCATACGAATTTGAGTGTGGTGGACTTGTATTGAGGAAGGAAAAAAATGTTTTTCCGGCCGGTAAAAGGGATATATAGGGCTGCCCAATATGTAAAATCACAAAATCATTTTAAAAATGATTTCCCCTAATAATTTCGTAACCTTCTAAAATAATCAAGTTAATTCCGTTTTTTATCAATAATGAGATCAGGAATAATTTTCAGAGTGGCATTCTTGTAATTCTTATTTTGAGCGTAATAATAATAATAATTTAACGTACGTTTTTATTAGACATTGTCTTTTTATTGTTGTGATACGGTCGCTGATTATATGGATTCATCCGCATACCTTTGCATTTTGAGGCGGAAATATTCCTGAAATAATTTGTGGGGAAAGGTTTATACTGCTGCTTAAAAGTCATGAGATTGCTGTTTGTGATATCCTCGAATTCTCAAAGAAGGACTCACAAGGAGAATATAACTACATATTTAGGTTTTAATTTTCAGACAAAATACCCTCCTCATCTTCATGGTGAGTCGAAGGAAGATATTCAACAGAATCCAACTAACCTTCTAACTTTACATAATATAATATTTATTTACTAACACGGGAATTTTGAAATGGTGATGGTGCACTTGTGAGGAGAAACACCGATCTGTATTGTGGATAAACGACAGTTCGCTCAAGTAGATTTTCTCATAAGTTAGAACATTTAACACATCCTTATCCTGTAGTACTAGAGACCCTCGCAGGTTCAGGATTCCTAGTCAGTTCGGGCACCGAATCGTGTCTTATGTCGCAGATTTTCTCGAATAATTAGGTGATATTCGAATGCAGTAGTAGTAGTATGCATGTGCTCAAGAAATTCAGTTGCTGCGTTGTTCGGGAAAATTTGTGATCATCTAGACATGGACATACGTAGCATGAAGTATGTTATAGGTCATCAGTCTAACAGCTGCCCTGCGTTGTAAACATCTTATCTTATCTTTTATCTTATCTTATCTTATTATATATCCAAAATCGATTATATTCAAAAATATTTTTGAGTCTCAACATAATCTACATCAAAAAATAAACTTTTCTTCTAGCGAGCATTACTTGTTGTCACTGAAAATCTTAGACCCAACCACTGGCAATCCCCGAACAAAAAGCGCTTGTTATTTAAAACTAATATTTCGTGATTCATTTGGTTCGTTGTTTTCCCTGACAGTATTTTTCAATATATGCAAAAGGCCTGTATAATAAACACTGGTATTGTGGTCTTATAAGGTAAATAGTCAATCATCAAACATTAACGAGCATCACAAAAATAGTTGCCATTACCCTACTCGCAGATGGTTCAACATTAATCTGTTTTAGTTAAGGATTGCATTGCATGGATGGATGATTGTGATGGATCCACGCTTCATCACCGGTGACTATCAGGTTAAATATAACCAGAACGTTTCCACTCATTAGTAAAACCACCTTAGAAAAGTAAAGCTAAGTATCCAGCTAGCGCTAAGTTAAATTTTAATGCGTTTTCCACAAGCCTCCACTAAATTTCAAATAAATTGGTAAGCTAAAAAGTTTATGTAGAGATAGACTTTTACGTTTGTTTTATTTGTCGTACAACAAACAAAAATATATTTCGATACTATTTTCATAGTCTAGAAAATTATTTTGTTGATTCATTTGAAAAAATAAATTTTCACGTTTTGCTGTCAAACTTTTTCTAACTTTTATTGTTCTAGGCAGATAAATTGCTGCGGAAACGTTTGTAGAGTTTTCACTAGCGCAGTCTATATCTGAATGAGATAACTACAAACTTTTCACGTCAGCTGCGTACCGCATCTGCGAAATCATGAGCTAAATGTTTTTTTGTTATGTCGCGAACTAAATTTTACGTCAAATTTGTATGTAAATTTTATCTTAGCGCATATTGGCTTCAATTCAACGTAGATTGGCACTTGGGAAGGATATAAATGTAGTGCAGTTCAGTCAAAGGTTGAGAGTTTAATAACATTTATTAGTGACATTTAGATTTACGCATTAGAAGTAGTTTTATAGCAGATTAGTATTACTAGAACAGAATGGTTGCGGATGTAGAATCCAGAAAATTTAGAGTGGTACATAAATACGGGTGCGATAAACGCAATGAGTGACTTTGGAAAGTCTTAGTTAAGACGCGATAGTTTACAAGCGAAATTGAATAGTGAGAAAATTATTAGTGCGGTTTTAAAGTAAAATTAGTAATGTGATTTAAAATAATTGTAAATGGTGAAAACTGGATTAATTATTGTTGTTGTGGAAATTATTGTTGTTGTGTTTTAGTGATTAGTGGATATCAGGAAATAATTGACATCATTTCCGATATTTTTGGGTATATTCCGGCAGTGGTATAAGGTAAAATAAAATTTATAATGATATTCACAATCCTGTGATAAGAACTGGATTAGACAGGGAAAATTCGTAACAATACTTAATTTTGAAATGGTGATTCGTCCGTCTTCCAATAAAATAACCTCAGTGAAATTACCATTTCGGGAGAAATAGCATATGTCAGGCTTCCGCTACGGAGTCATCTTCCAGTGACTCCCTACCTTATTTGGATAAACAGATCCAGTTATTTATTGTTTTATAAGACGGGCTAGATTCTCCGTTAACAGTTTTCATCCGTCTGTCGATAAGACTCGACTCACAGAAATTAAATGAAACAATTGATGTGCGTGAATTTAGTTTTGTCGGTAGAATAAATAGAGGGATAAAAAAGCAAACTAATAAATTTATAATATGTACTGTTATTTCATATAGATTAACCTGACTTATTGTATATCACTCCCCCCTTCCCCACCCCTTCGTATCATGAAAAATCTCTCGTATAAAGGATGACAGAATAGTTCCAAGTACGCTATACCTTGTGGAATGAATACAAGCTGATATTATATTTAGCTAAGAGCGAACGTTTCATTCAAGTTTGACTAGAAGTTATCGATCTGCGATGTAGGATTTAAAAATTTGATAAAATTGCTTACAGGTCTCGAAGTAGATGTCAATCGAATTGATGCCGAACTTTGACGAAAGCTTGAGCTTTATTCTGGAGCATATATTCTTATCCTCAAATGTATGCTCCATGACGTCCGTTATTCTGTGAACTTGTTGTGAACAGTAGACTAATTTTCTCTAAACCTAAATTGGTATGGTGGAAATATACATCTTTATTATATTATAGCTTTCAGCCTCTGCTCGAGAGGGTTTTCAAATATTCTTGATATGACTGAAATAAGAACTTTTATCGTTTGCTGATTTTCCTAGTTTAGGAATCATAATTACTTCAGTCACCTACCCACTGATGTGGAACATATTTCAGTCTGAAGACAGCATTATTTATCTGAACCGAAGTTTTTCGGGAATGGCCTTTACAATTGGCCAAATAATAAAGTCATCATAATTGGTTCTATTGCCTCTTAATTTAGGCAAGTTTTCTTTTTATATTATCATTGTACTAAGAGTCATGATCACAAGTGAGTGGTCAAATGATAGCCCTTTACTGTTCTGTTGTTCACTTCGAGCGATACCCGTGTAGTCCTCGTGTAGTTATTTAATGCAGGTGTGTAACGAAATCTCGGTTTTTAAAATCTTGCTTTGTGAAAATCTCGTTTTTTTCAAAATTTCGGTTTTTAAAATCTCGCTTTTCAAAATCCCGCTTTTCAAAATCCCGGTTTTGCATAAAAAACCCGATTTTTAGGAAATCCCGGTTTGAATTTTTAAAATTTAGCATGTGGGAAAATGGGACTCTTAAATGATTTTTTGACAAAATTCAAAAATGAGTTTGCGATAAAGTTCTAGAAAATGGCTATTAGAGATGGAATTTGGATTGAGAGCTAAGTGCCCGTGAGAGTTATCGAAGCCGTCTACAATTATTGCATTTCAAAATGTTGCATTAACAAAATATTGCTTTTTTTATTAATCTTGCAATGTTGCAATTACAAAATGTTGCAATTACAAAATGTTGCAAGTATAAAATCTTGCAATTACAAAATTTCGCATAACATGGTGCAATTATTTTTCTTTTTGATAGGTGTCATTGATTCTATACAATCCGCTCCTGCGTGCGGCACGCAGTGCGACATGTTTGCTGATACCGGCTCTGACGTCCCCCGAAGTTCAAATCTAAAACCCTTCGGAGGGCTAAGCGGGAGGAACCACAGCGACCTCCCGCGTGCCCGTGAGAGTTATCGAAGCCGTGTTAGTCTCTACAATTATTGCATTTTAAAATGTTGCATTAACAAAATATTGCTTTTTTTATTAATTATTATTATTATTTTCAGTGGTTTACACTTAGGCCATTTTTGGCCCATTGTGATACCACGCATTCATGCTACATCATTAACCCAATCACCTATTCACCTACTTACACAACTACAGTATACCACCTGCACATTGCAAGCTCCATGTCAACCTGTACATTGACATGGACGGTGGGTCGGCGCTGAATTCTGCACTCCATCAGAGGGCCTCAGTTATGTTTATTAACATCACCGATTGTAGTTGATGATGAAAATTCGATTTGCATCTGGCCTCTGATGGGATTCGAACCCAGTACCTCCCGGTCCAAGTGCCGAAGCTTTAACCACTGCACCACTTGTCCGGTTTTTTTTTATTAATCTCGCAACTCAAAAATGTTGCAATTACAAAATGTTGCAAGTACCAACTCTTGCAATTAAAAAACTTTATTAATTATTTTGTGCAATTAGTGCGGTCTTACTTTGAGAAATTTACAACAACAATCCCATATATGTAATTCCAAATTGGAATTGTTTTAAACCAAGGTTTTTGCTGGTATAGAATAATTGGGTCCCATTTGAAACGCGATATTTTAAAACGCGAATTATCAAAACGCGATATTTCAAAACGCGATATTTCAAAACACGACACGGTACAAAACGCGATATGGTACAAAACGCGATATTTCAAAATGCGATATTTCAAAACGCGATACAGTACAAAACGCGATATGGTACAAAACGCGATATTTCAAAATGCGATATTTCAAAACGCGATATGGTACAAAACGCGATATGGTACAAAACGCGATATTTCAAAACGCGATATGGTACAAAACGGGATATGGTACAAAACGGGAGTTTAGGATCGGTTTATATCAGGTGGGTGAAGGGGAAATTTAATTTCAGTTTATAGGAATTTAAAAATCGATAGGAACGATAGTAAGGATCGGTATCAGGTGGATCGCTGCGCTCACGCCGCTTCGCAACGCATATTCTGTACCATATCTCGTTTTGAAATATCGCGTTTTGTACCGTATCGCGTTTTGTGCCATATCGCGTTTTGAAATTTCGCGTTTCGAAATATCGCGTTTTGTACCATATCGCATTTTGAAATATCGCATTTTGAAATATCGAGTTTTGTACCACATCACATTTTGTACCATATCGCTTTTTTAAATATCGCATTTTGAAATATTGAATTTTGTACCATATCTCGTTTTGTCATATCTTGTTTTGAAATATCGCGTTTCGAGCGGATCCGAGAATAATTCTATTCTGCCGGTTGTAAATTAGTTACGATTTGTAATAATATTCAATATTATTCGGTCATATTTAATTAGATATATTTAGTTGTGTTTTCACGTTTTGTTTAACTTCAAAATGTAATTGTTCCCAATTAATAAAAATAAGTAGATAAAATTTTTTGTGGTTACTTTGAGCACAATATTTATTCTATTCCAGCATGGATTTAACCGGTACTAAAGTAAGACCATATAGAACTAGAAGAAAAGAAAACCGGGATTTTGAAAACCGAGATTTTGAAACTGAGATTATGAAACCGGAATTTTGAAAACCGAGATTTCGTAGTACACCGATTTTATACAGCTTGCGAGAACAACTGAATCCTACTCTGGGATAAACCAACATATTGGCTAACTGACATACATAAAATATTACCAGATTTTCTTGACTACTTTCGTTTATCGCAGAGTACAATTCAGTTGTTCTCGCAACCAGCATTAAATTAATATTTTCCTTTTGAGGTCGTAAGTCTAGTTCCCCAGTAGGTATTCTTTGCATTAAAATCACCGCCTATGATAAAATTTGGTAATATTGGTTTGAAAAGAGGACAGAAATATTTTTTTAACAAATGGCGTGGAGAACTGTAATTCAACTTGCATTATTTTTTTTTCAATATCGGGCTCTCCGTAATGTTTAATATTATTAAACGTGAAGTGAAATGAAGTTTCTGTTAAATGAGTTTCCGATACAAGACATATATCTATTTTTTCTAAGTTTAGGAGAATTTTCAGCTTTGGAACATGCCCGCAATTCAATCGCATTCCAAACGAGAATTCTAAATGCTCTGTTAATAGCATTGATGTTAGCTGATTCGTGGTTTCTTGTCGTTATATACTTCCGAATACCCTTTCGAGTGGATTTTATTTAGTAACATTAATTAAACGCTGCATTATTTGCGAGAAGAATCTCCTCTCTCCATCTATGGTTCTGGTTAAAGCCTCCTGTTCTTTTTCAGTGGTGACATTTTAACCCTCATGTATTTCATTAATATTAAAAATATTTTCATTTTTTCGCTTTTGTTGAATGTGAGCATGAATAGTGGGAGCCCTCTTTTAATGATCTTGGTGCCAAGGCCTTTTTCAATGTTCTCTCGTTTAAGGATGTTTAATCCGTCTTCAATTTGCAACCTTCTTTGAGCAGGTGGGATGAAGACTTCTGGTCATAACCTTTATTCTCGGTTACTTTTATTTTAAAGTAATTACTTTATTACTCACCACTTACTTACCACACTTTATGTTGTTCAGTGAGCTTTGCGGCTAAAGATCTATATTTTACTACTTTAATATTTAGTGCCACTACTTTATAGTCGTTTGTGGAAACCGATTTCATTACAGCTTGAAAATTCGCAAACTCTGTTGAAGTAATGAGTAAAACGGAAGTGATAATTCGTTTGGCGATCTTGACTACCGTTATTTTTTAGTGTCAATTTACATCTTTAGGGGAAAAGCAGTTTTGAAGAATTATTTTGAATTGCAATATCACAGTAGCAAAAAATAGAATATTTTGTTTCAACAATCTGGACAAAAATATAGCGGTTTGAAAAGAAACCTTTTTTCTAGAAATTTTGTAAAATTGACGTGAGCTAAAATATTGATTTAATACCCCAGGATTTACTTTAATAAGCGATGTTTCACTCAGTGTTAAAAGTTATTTGTGTTGAATATAAATAGATAATAATTATCTGTACTTTGGCACAATTAGAACAATTGGAATATCAATTCCATAAGTTATCTCCTTTAATCTCGCTTCCGGTCGTGTCGTAAACTAGCTTTCTCAAAATAAAGCTTCAATTTTAACGCTCTTATCATAAATATATATTATTGTTAAGGAACTGCAAATTTCATATTATTTTGAGAACTAAATGTACAAAATAATGGAGTTCACCAATTGAAATTTTGAATCAAATATTATATTTTAGTTCATCTATGGTTGTTACATATTTGGCATTTGGAAAGTATTCGATGCAATAACGTGCAATGCTGGAAGTAGTATTGTAGTAGAGACAGGACAATAAACGGACAAAAAAATCAACAAACCACTATTTACTCATCCTGAGCATAACTCTAAAACAAGACATACTACTTTCTAACGAACTTTAACAACAAGTTGATCTAAGTAAAAATGCACCACAACCATCAAAAGGAATTGTAAAGAAATTGAAAGTTACTGAAATATTGAAAAGGCATCAAGGTTGCGCCAACATATATAAATTCAGTAAACAGAGAATTATGAAGCATCTTAGTGCACAGCGAAACGTATCACAAAGGAGTGATGCACTTTTACCAAACCTGCATACCAAAGGCATATGGCTTGGCCGGTAAAGTAGTGAAGCAAAAACAGAAACAATATTAAAGGTAAAATGAGTTGCAGAGCAAATTAGATTATTTTATAGAAAAAATATTGTGCAATATACGCGTTAAAAGTGATTTTATTTTGTTCGAAGAAATGGGACACTCTTCTTTGACGTATTTCAACCAACCGTTGTCACTTTTAACACTTGGTATTTTAAAGATCAGTATACATGTTTGAGAATGCAATTTTTAAAAATTGCGTAATTATTGCAATATATACATTTTTGTATATCAACTGCATAATTAGTTAAGTTTATTATGTCATATGAACAAAAGTATTTGCTATATACCTTCAAATACAGAAAGGTAGAAAAGTAGGTCAATCAAAATTAATCCAAGTTGAAAGGTTATGTGTGCGATTTTCGCTGTATAAATAATTATATAGTATTAATGCGGATTTGTTTACCTTTCTGAAAAATTATTTTATTTATCGGATTAAGCAATTGCATAACGAAAAACACCGGTGTACAACTTTATAATTTATAAATAATATCCAATTTGCATAATTTTATCATAAATACTTCAACATAAATTGAATAGGTCAGTATTAAATTGATTGTTTATAGTGATCTATACGATAAACATATTGCGATAAAGAATTTTAAAGGAAACGCATTTATTATAAAATAAATTAGGCATCTAACAAAAAAATTTATTTCATAAGACATACAAATTTTGTTTTATTGTGTAATTCCGCCTCCCCCCAATAAAACCAATTTATAAAATCATTATTCTTGTGTGTTTCTTTTGTTATGTTTTAATAACAAAAATTTTTAAAAATCACTAAGATGAAAGTGCTAATTTTTTTTTTCAATTCAAAATTGGAAATTTAATTTGTGACATGGACTACGATAAACATGAAATACATATGCAAGTAGTTTTGCACATGTACAACTATAATTATTGTATAATGCGAGATCGTGATTTATTATGTAAAATATTTAATGACCAGAGTATTTTACAAATTATTATGTATGCTGTGCTTAAGATTAAGTATATATCACTTTACTATTTATTTTTTGTTTTATTCTTTTGGAAGAATGTGATTGACGATCCATTCATGTTACGCGTTTGATTATATAACAAATCATATGAATCAGTTGGATTGTCTATAAACAGATATATTTTTGTGGTTTAACTAAGGAAATATAATAGTATTTATTTTCGTGATTGTGTTTATAATAGGAAGTTACCTTGTCAATGATAAATTCCGATATAACACGTTTGGGCTATCAATAAATTCTTGATGTGTCATCGTTTATGCAAATCTTACCTGAAAATAGACGAAAAATACAAAATATTATATAAACGTAACCTGAATTTATCTGAAACTATAACTACTTTTTATACTTGTTTATTTATATATAATTTCATTTCTATGTCGATATTCTTGAACTTCTAAACTTATTAGCATTAGTATAAAGCAATGACTCATATATTTATTTATAAATAAATTCTTTTTCGAAACTTACTATAGTTAAAAATCAAACATAACCCAAATAATCGCATGGTGCGAAATATATGTACCTAATTTATATTATTTTAAAAATTTTGGACAGTGCATATTTGTATTATGACTTTAGCTAGTATACTATATGAGAATAACTCAAATATTTTATATTTCTTTTGCTGTATCGTATATTCTTATACTTATGTGCAGGAATCATGCGATATTTTAATGATGACGGTGATTTGAAGGCAAGATGAAATTTATGCAAACTTAACTCTACAGACTCCTATATATTGCGGTTTACGTTATGACTCATAAACATGTTAGTTTAAATACTAAATCTTAAAATTGTACAATACTTCAAAAATCGTTTTGACCTTGTTTTATATGGCATTTAAGAAAAATTGACAACAAAAAAATGATAATCTTCTCTATAGCATTCAGAGTGAATTGTATTTAAATATTAGCATGGCAAGAGTTGGTACGCCGGTAAATAATTGTTCAACTCAAATCCATATTTCTACGACCCGCTTTAAATATCAACGATAGTTGGGTGTCTCGTTCCGTGAAATAAAGAAAGTGATTTTTTTTTCAATAGCAATCTAGCACTGTGTGAAATCGAAACTTTTTGCCAAAAGCATTTAATTATTTTATCAAAAGATGCACTCCAAAGTGTGCAGTTATGGGCAAAAGTATTTGGAAATTAAGTTTTTTTACGAGAAATTGGTCATCTTCGGTAAAATAACACATTTTAAGTTTTAATTATAAAATATTAATTTGAAATTGTTGTGTTTATAAAAACCATAAATAAAATAATATAACAAAAAAAAATGCTAGGAAAAACTTCATTGTTTTCCTATATTATTTTAAGTGAAATACTGAAATTTTGAATTTTCTCATTATTTCCCATAATATAATATGGATTCTTTTAAACTTTTAATATCGAGTGACATCTCACTCTGCGTCTATTACAGCCTGAAGACGATTTGGCATGGTTTGGTTAAACACATTTTTAATTAAATTTAAATCTGGACTTTGTGGAGGCAAGTCTAGAACAATGAAGCCAGAAACTTACAATAAATATTGGCATATTTGGGGTGTGAATTGGTGTCAATTGTCTCGTTGAAGCAACCAGTTTCGCCCCAGAGAGATGAGAGATTGTCACAACAAAACAGCTTCATAGTCGTTTATTATTCAACGTATACCTTTTAATGAACCTTATCAGGCAAAAGGGCCAAATATCTAACATCATTGTAAGAAATACAACCCCAAAACTTAGGCTTTCCACCGTTATGCCTATCCACACAATGAACGATCGATGATTTCTATGTCTTTTTCGGAAATAAACGAACGACTTATGATAATAATCGCCATGGATAAAATATTTCATGTCAGTGATATTAGTCACTGTTCTGATTAAGTATCTTTGAATACCAACGTCCTTAAGTCGCCTAGAGATAGTTCGTCTACTGATTTGTCATCCTATAATATTTTTCGATATTTCTGAAACATTGGAAAATGGTTGTCTTGGACATTTAATAAACTCACGAACTAAACGGTGATCAACTGCTTCTTTTGTTACCCTTTTCCGCTCACATGCCACGTCGCTCTTTGTTTATAACAGTTTGATTTGTTCCATATTTGTATTGTATGTTATAATAAATAGTACTTTTCTGCAATTTTAACTGTTTACTTAGGTTATGGTATTTGTTGTTTAAGAATTTATAAAAACTACGTCCAAAGAAGATGTGAACAAAATGTAGAAGCAAAATTTTAACTTTAATAAATGCTCTACAATTTGCAAAAATTTTGCTTCAAAAGTAAAGCCCCAAAACTGTAGGTTTTAATTTGAAAAAAAAACTAACTTTAATTTATATCTTCCAAACTAATAACTTTCAAGTGTTTTCAACCACTAAAGGATCCCATCGACACTGAACAATTGTCATTATAAGTAATTTTCTCCTATTTTGCACCGTTTCCGGAAGGTCTGGTATTTATTAAAAAATCACCCTGTATGACTCTAGCTTCAGAGATCGCCAAGCTATGGCGTTACTAGTGGTAGTGGACTTGTTTGAAGGAGGTTGCTCTATTTACTAAGGTAACAAGTTGTTTCGAAGTCGCAACAGACAGATTTTAATTAATTTATATCTAGACATATTTAGACCCTCATTCGCTGACCCAGATCCCTTCTCCATTGGTTTGGGTTGTTCTTGCCTTTTTTTCTTAATAATTACATGACTACTAGAAATTTTCATTTGATGTTTATTGTGAATATTCGCCAATTCTAGAGAAAGTTAAGGTTTGATTTTCTTGCTTGCGTCATGATCAGTAAACGGTTATGGCAGGATTTTTGTGTAATCATTAGTACATTCGACTTCGGTTCTGTTTTAATTATGCCGTTAATACATATGTTCTATATAAATTTTCCGGTTTCATTTCCTTCTTCAGGAGTAAATTCTTCTCTTCTTCTTCATAATGTCATATTAATTCAGAACATATTTAGATAAATTGGTCACTTGATAAATATACAAATATTCGATGTAATATTAAAATTATACTTATATAATATAGTCTTAACTATATCGATTAATCAAAAAAATGTGACACGAGTTAAACAAAAATTCTAAACAAATATATTTCTGATTTCCTATAATACACAACCTAGTGAGTGATGAGGTTGTTATATCAAAAAAAAAAAAAGAATTAAATTTGATTTTAGTATACCATACATATAAAATAAATTAAAGCGGGCGAAACCGACAGTTTAGCAAAGGTTAATTCGATTGTGATTATCCAATTTTAATTGTTTGTAAATTTCTTTTTTTTTTATTTATTTTAAATAATTTATCAATATGTTCGAAATGAAATAATTTAAGAAAAAACAAACTCTGGACACTAACGTACAAATCAATAATACAAATAAAGTAACACGTTCTAACATTATAATGGGTTTGTAAGATAAAAAAAATTTATAAAACACATACAGCGAGAATGTAACGGAAAAAAACCAATTAAACAAATGTTTAATCCATTTAAAGGTTGTTACACAGAATTTGCACAGAACAAACATTTTGTCGTTTTAGTGTTATTTTGAGGTTTGTCTGTTCTTAACGTGATTGAATAAAGACATTGATTTTTTGTTTCTTTTAGCGACAAATCCAAAGATTTAAACAAGCTAAAAACTGGTTAGACAACAAGAACGCGATACCTGCTGCCTGCGCTGACTAATCGCGTAAAAATTTTTCGTTTAAATGATTTCATCTTTATTTTTGCAATAAATATCCGAAACAGCTTTCAATTTTCGTCGGTTTTATTCTTAAATAATAATTATATATTAGAAAATTTACGCAACACAAGATATTATTTCTAATTACCATTGTGCACAGGGGCTCTATTATGAAAAAAATGCGATTTCGCATTTTCATACAATATCGAATTTTGGTATTATAGACTAATATTTTCGCAAAAATGCGCTCAAGGTCGGATACGAACGCCATATTATAAAATGGTATGGCGGATTTTTGCGATACTATATTTTTCAAATGCGAATGGTCAATAGCAGTCGGATATCGCATTATTTAATACACATACCTACGTGATAAACTTTTATTTTTTTAAATATTTTAAATATAAATGTATTATAAATTGTCATTTTTGTTAAAAGTAAAAAATATACACTTTTATTATCGTGCAAATGAATATTTTCTCATATTCATAAAAAGGGATTTGACGTGTTTCGTTAAAGATTTATTTTTAATACTGACGTGTTCAATGATAGTATTACAAGTATCACCTTCTTCATCATCCTCACAATTATTTAAATATAAATCAACACAGTCCATATTAATAATTATTTAAAGAGTAAAGAAATGCAAAAACATTACGAAAGATTAATTGTGATTATAAGAACTCTCAGATGTTGTAATGACATTTAAAAAAATCGAATGAAAATTTCCCTATAGGAAATGCGATATGCGATAATCGCATTTCATATTAGAGACGCAAGTGGCGGATCGGATCCGCAAAATCGCAAAAAATGCTATATGCGACCTGTTTCATAATAGGGCCCCAGTATTCGTTAGAAATTTATTTGAAATATTTATTAAAATGGCCGTCAAAATATTGTAGTTATACATATGTACATATATGTATAAGCGAATAATGACAAAAAACGAAATTATTTATAAAATAACTAGTTTTAAAGCTTTGAATCAGTGGGAGTTATAAATATTTGAAATCAAAACTGAAAAACCTGCCACGATTAAAAATGTTTCTATTCATAAAATAACGTGAACTTTAAATTTTGTAAACACATACTCAATATTTAAACATATTGCAATTTAATAATTAAAGTAAAATAAATTATAAGTCGAGTTTTCCTTCAATCTTGTAAAGAAGTAAGTGCAAAACGCTCTAAATTGATACTCATATCTGTACATTAATACTACAATCGTTTTGAAAACCGCCGCCAACATCATGCATGAGAAAATTGAATAACGATCGATTCTTCCGTAAGTTTGTTTACATATCAAACGTGAAAGTTCAGATTTAATGGAACATAGATTCTTATATATTTCTATATTCATTATTTATTTGATTTGTGATTTTTAAATTGATTTCGACACACACAATCGTCATGGTTACAAAAACATTATTTTAATATTAATTGCATATGATTGTTACGTATAGTTTTAAATTAGTATTTGCGGTTGTTATAGAAAATTGGTATATATATACAATTTACTTACACTATAAGTTAATTGTCAGACTTCAATTGTATTAATAAGGAAATAATAAAAAATATGGAATGGTTTATTGGAGTAAGTTATAATGTCATTGCAACCATGAGGAAGCCCCATGCAGTCGGAAACTACATTTAAAAGAAAACAAAAGGAATTACATAACATCACTAATTTGGTTTATATCGAAAGTATTTTTAATATTTCTCTTTTAGATATTACTTCTGAGGATACCTCTACGTAAACATCACCGCATCAAGCAACCATTGCTACAATTCTTACAAATGTTGGTGACCACATTTACATGCAAAGGAATGTAGTATGGTCACTGCATTTTGATGAAACAACCGAATTTTTAATTCTGCATACAGAAATCGCATGTACGCGCCAACATTTGTTTGATTAATCATGTTTTTTACTTTTGTGTACTTTTATCACTTAAATTAATTATAAATAAAAACTATTTTTATTTTTTGAACTTTTAACAATATTTATTAATTCTTCCTTATAGTAATAATAATTTAACGTTTAAATTTAAACAGTTAATCAAAGAATGATTTGTCTTTGTCGAAACTAAACATTTTTCCAACAAAATTTCATTTAAAAAAAATATCAGTGGTGCTTAAATTTAATTTCAATAGAATCTAATCAAATCAAATTTGATTGTAAAATACAATTTTCTTAATCTTTCAGATCAGAGAGAGTTGGTATTGTGGAAGATTAACTATAGATAAAATGAAGTATTGAATACTTTAGTTAAAAAAGATAAATACATATATATATTTTTTGCTATTTTTATTGATTCTTCGTACTAATAGCAATAATATCGAATTGGACGATACTATAAATCGATTAAAAATGACAAAAAAATATAGCAAAATCTTAAGTAAAAATGTAAATGCATTACAAAAACAAAATTTGGAAACGTATATCGGTTTCATTCAACAGTTTGTACGACGCTAAATGCAGAAAGCAAAAATAATATATTTACTATTTTGCAGTTTTCCATGACGAAATTAATTTTGAATTAAAGGAACCAGGCGGAGAAAGTAAAAGTAGTAAAACTGGAAAACGAAAATAAAAACGAATAATCATCCGAATTTACCGAAAAATTTACTTAAAATTGACTTTTACCTTAAGTTTGGTACGCAGCTGAGAACTTTATACTTATATACAATCTGGTTACAATTTTAATAATACATTAAAATATACTAAGAATTTAATTAAAAAAAAAGAAAGTAAAATTAAAGAAACATGAAAAATTACCAATAATTTAAAAGAACATTAGACATTAAATTCTTAAATGCATACCTGGATAGATTAAAGTCGAAAGCCGATCGAACTTTATTAAAAGAAACAGTAGATTGTTAAACAGGTTCATGTTGTTGTCGCAGAGAAAACCTTAAAAAGCGCTTTCAAACCCTTTCTATTCGGTCTGAACAGTTACCATAAAACGGATTCCAAATTGCTAAGTTAACACTTGAATTATTAATGCATTCCAGACCCCATGGTGCAAACGTTGTCAATAATTATTTGGATGAAGTCGAGATTGATCGAATTGTTTTGTCCACTCGCAGCCCTGACGTAAATCCTATTAAGCAAGTATGGGATATGCTAGGGCGTCCCTTAAGGCAAGGGGAAGCCGTTTCAGGAACCTTAGATTAAAAATGATCCTTCAGGAGTATATTGCAAAACTGGTGCACAGTATGCAAAAAAGAGTGCTAGATGTGATCAGAGCTCGTGGAGGAAATGCTAGATATTAGAGTACCGAGTTACCCACCGTTTAGATTGACTTGTTGATTTTTATTTATTTATTTATTACCAACTTTATAACATAAAACGGATATATATATATATATATATATATATATATATATATATATATATATATATATTTATATATATATATATATATATATATATATATATATATATATATATATATAAATATATATATATATATCCGTTATATATATATATATATATATATATATATATATATATATATATAAATATATATATATATATATATATATATATATATATATATATATATAACCGCTTTTCTATAATTTTGTTTTGATTCTGTTGTTACTTTTATGAAACAAAGAATGGTTCCACATTAGTGCCTTTTGGTGCATATTAATTATTTCGTACAACCATAACTCGAACAATGCGATAATAACACAAATATTTACTGAAAAAATGTAGTTGATTGATTAGACTGTAAGACCAAGTACTTGACAAGTGTCCCGGATAACGCCGGGCCTATTCCTACAGCTTGTTTACATATAACAATAGGAAGGATAGGAAAGGTTTTTTTTGTTTTATTTTTTTTTTTTGGGACGGAACGACCCGGTTTCAGACACCTAGCGATCGTACGGCACAACACAATTCTAATCTACTTCTAATCTACTAGAGGAAGGATAAAGGCTTAATAGGTTTAATGGATAATGATGGTATTGGTCTTCAACAATTGCTTCTCTAAATCAGCAACCTGAGGAAAAAAAAATATTATTTCACGTACATCTGGAAAATTCATGAAATTTAATTCTAAATTAATGCTTTCTGGCTTTCTGAACAAAAATGATTGATTGAATCAGCCCGGTTACAGACACCTAGATAAAGTCGATAGTTAATAACATAATAGCAACACAAATCTAATCTACACAATCAACAATTAGATGCATCATTTGCCAAAACGATTAATTCCATAAAACAAGAAGTTGAGAAAAATGAAAAAATACAAACGTGATTTTTTAAATTTCTTGTAAATTGCAACTTTAGTTACTTTTAACTTTGTCATTTAGTGGTGTTAACACTTAATATTACAGAAATTTGTTTTGAATATGTATATACAGTTAGAAGCCAATCAAGTGCTATGATATTAAAATTTAAAAAAAAAATGGAGCTAATCGGTTTGGCTTGTGAACTATGATATTAAAATTTAAAAAAAAAATGGAGCTAATCGGTTTGGCTTGTGAACCATCCAAATAATATTTCAAAGATATATTAGCTGTTCCACCCTTGCAAAGCCGCCCAGCCCTAATGGCAGAGTCCAAACCCGCCCCCAGCAACACCCGCCTGCAAACCTCCAGCAACGGGAAACAACTGTCCATCACAGCTGGCCCTCACGTCAGTAGTAATTGTAATCTGAATCGGTTTTATGAAAATCTTTTTTTTTTAGTTTTATTTAAAGCCAACTCTCCTTCAACCACTACTGAGAAATACGCCAACTATGACGAACAACTACTCTCCGCCACCGGAAATCAACAAACAAATACTGCTGAAATCAAAATTGGCCTCCAACACCAAAGCCAAGCGGGCTTCGCGAAAGCAATACAGCTACTATTTCACGTACATCTGTAAATGTCCTGAAATTTAAATCTAAATTAATATTTTCCGGATTCCTAAATAATAAAAACATTTATTAATTTAATCCTCCTGCAATTCCACACCTTACAATATAATTTCCTGAAACCATAATTATTTATATTATACATATTACAAATTACTCTAAAATTCATTAGTATTTAACTCTTGATTGAATTGGCAACCACGAGATATCCAAAAAATACTCAAAAAGTTGTAAAAAATATGCGAGGCATCCCAAAGGCAATGGTTCCCGGAAATCTATCAATATAATTCAATATCAGACTAACTAACGGTTTGGATATTTCAAATAAATTTAGCTTTACCACTCCTCAACCAATTACTGTCAAATATTGTATGTAAAATTGGATTGACACTCTAAAATACCGTACCGTTTAGAAACAGAATAATGAGATAATTCCGCACATCTTAATCAATCAAAAAAGATCAAGGTTTATGTGAGGTGACGACACGAACGGAAGACAGGACCACGCGAAAGGCTTCTTACATAAATGGTGCGTGAGCAAGTCGTTGAATAGGATTTAGAACTCAAATCAATCGACATTCGTGTCTGACTTTCCCACATAATTGCGAACCTGATTCGAGAAATATTATTGAGCCAAATACATTTTTTACAGAAACTAGCGCCAGAAGCAAAATAGTCAACATAAAATGGCCGAGGAATATCACATGAAACATTTAAAACATTTACTTGTCATTAAAAACTAAAATATAAATTAAAAACCATTTTCCCTTTGCCATGCCGTAAAAAATATGAGGTCTCACCTTTTTAAACCAGTCTACAAAAAATATGTTATTTATATTATTTGAAATTTGGAGTTTTCATCATGCATTATTAATAGTTAGAAAAAAAAATAATTTAAGTAAACAAATTATAAACCAATTTATTTAATAAAAATCAGTTAATAACAAATAATAATAATGCCTGAATGTATATGTTATATATTTACAATACAAACATGAATTTAAATTACATTGGGCGAATCCACACGAGGACGTGGTTTCTGGCCTCAAAATATTATTGGCATACACACACAAGTTTCATGAGTGATTCACCGATAATCGAATCATTTTTGCAATGTCCTCACATAGTCTATCCAAAATAATTTATCGAAAACAACTTACACAAAAATACGTCGATAAATGGAAACATTTACACACATTACAAATAATATATATGTTACGGTCAACGTGTAAAATCTGGTGACTATATACAATTACCGGTCATTATACACAACCACCAGCGCGCTCTGTAAATTTGTAAAATATCGATGACTTTGCTTTAATTATTCACTTTAACCGGCTACTACATACAACTACCAAACCCCATTGCTAAAGTGAATAATATGAAAGTTTTTTTACTTAGTTTAAAATTATAATAAATTTTAACACTTTAAGAATTGTAAAAATTTTGGAAAAGCGGGGTTTGGTGGCGGCAGCCGCCATCGTCTAAGGTATACAACGAATTGAAACTATACATTAAAAAAAAATTTTATTTACAAAATTTGATTTTTTTTAAACATTTGTGGCACTTTCAGAAGAAGCGTTTAAAACTTTCATATTTAACACTTCAACCAAAGGGACCCGGCAACTATACACAACCGCCGGCAAAAGTGAATAATTCTAAAAACTTTTACATATTAACCGACGCAGTTGGTAATTATGTATAATAACCGGCAGCTACACACAATAACCAACTACACATTTTGACCGTAACATATACATACATTAAAATAATATAAATATAATAATATATTAAACTAATTATTAAAATATTAACATAATTATAAATAAAACCAATCAATTATATATACAATTAATTATGTATACAGATATACACACACATACATACATACACACATTGATGAAATACGAACACCGCACAAACAGATAATTCTTTTATATTTCATTTCCATCCTTTTCTGTCATTAGACTTTTAACCAATTCACCTTGTATATAACCAATGCACCTAGAAGACAAGGCAATACTGCTTGTTACGTCATCAAATTTATGTCTAAATAAATACATAACATTTAAGGGTTTAACGAAATGTTTAATACATATTTTAATAAAAATATGATATGAAAATTATTTTTTACCAAACACAAGAAAACTCGGATCATTTATTTGACTTTAGTGCCATACCAAAGATTGAAATCGTCGACATAAAATGACGTCATATAGCAAAATTTTTAAAGCAATGAGGCTTTTAGTATCTAGGTGCACTGATATAACCATATGATTATTTTTATGTGATGATGATGTGTGAATGCATATAACAGTATATCTCTTTTCCTGCCTGCCATCACAATTGTGTGGGTAACGCAAAAGAATCATGTCAAAAATTTACATCTGAACCAACATACACATTTGGGCATTCCACTTAAATCGTTTTCGTCCGAAAAATAACACTATAATTACTATAATAAAAATTGAAAAATACTTTGTATATTGCCAAAAACAAATAATTAATATGATAAATAATTAAATTTATATGTTATCAAACTATAACGCCCCTTCAAAAACAACTCCGATCCAACCAAGATCAGTTAAAACCCGTTAGACACTACACCCTGTCATTTTTGACACACACATTTGTGTGAGTTGAACTTAAAGAGAAGCAAAAAAAAAATGTATCTGGTAGGAAAAGGAATATACAAGTGGAAAAAAATTGTATGTATTTAAAACATACGGTCGAACTTATTTTTTTCATCCTTTTAATATTTTACTCCTAAAATTATCGTCATGTATATCAATGCCTTCTATACTACTGGCCTTTTACTACTCTCATTTATCGCACATGACGTCAATTTAAGTCTATACCGAGACTGCGCAATAATAATTTTAGGATATTTACACTAACAAAGCAACTAGAGAAAGCAACAACAACGTCGACTTAGCGTGTCGTCATCATTTGGTGTAAGCGGCCAGTAGTTTAGAAGGCATTGTGTATATCATCTTCCATACACACAACCACACACACACGTAAACGGTACAAAACCACACCATGGCAATATATTAAAAATGCGTATTTGTTAATAATTACTACAAGCACAACAGCTACTAAAACGTATTTATGTAAATAAAATTAAAATTTATTTGGGAAATTTAATCAAATATGAATTAAATTAATAAAAATAATTAAAAAAATAATAAAAACACTTATCTTATGAATCTTTTGGAACATACTCGAGCATAGAAATAAGTGTGATGCATTTGCTCGCACTACACAAATTTCCACCCATTGCTGCGCACTACACAATATTTTTAATTTTATTTATAATAATATTAATTTCACTTTTTATTAAATTCACTTTTAATTAAATTAAATTATATTATTAATACGTTATTATATTATTTTGTTAATTATAACACAATGTTTTAACACATTACTTTAAATTAAAATTTAATTCTATACTACAGAGAAAGACAATAACACATCTTTCCTCTACGACGAACAATCGCGTCCCCCTCAAATATTTATTGAAAAAATGTAGTGTTCGAAATTTTTTAACGAGCAGTGTGAATGAGATGAATTTATTTTGATTGCTGAATTTTATAAAAACACTGTAAAAATATGGTTGCAGTGACAAAAATGAAAAACTAAAACATGGTCTTTCATTTTGAGCTAAACTAAATTTTTACTGGAACCAATCCCGAAAACTTGTCAAGAGCAACGATTATAATGAAAAAAGGTCCGAAAACAGACGGCCTTTTAAGTCACAGTTTACGACACAATTAAAGGAATTAAATAAAATATTACAAATTCCATAAGAATTTTACGCTATAATTAAATGCACAAACGAATATAAAAAAATCACAACCATAAATTATGCAAGTTTCCTTAGTACTTAGGTATTAAGCTTACTTAAGCCTAGACCAATATTATCATAGAAAAATGTATAACAAAATTATAATAGTGTGTAATTAAACGATAAAAAACAACCTCTCCACCTAATTTATTTATCAACTTTCATCAATCAATAATAAAAATAAAGACATAAAATCATTATTATTATCAAACTTATCTAGGAATTTACAAACCATTTTGCTTTATTACCATCTGTGATATCATCACCTATATTATTTTGCTTGCAAACGAAATATACATATCATGTTACAAATTACTCATGAAATTTTATTCATTTCCAATGACGTAAAGTAATATTCAAAAGCAATGTATATATCCACTTATTCTTCATTATTGAACTTCTTATGAATTTCGAACTACTATATAATTTGCAAGGTCTTGAAAGTAAAATTGAAATATGTATGTATAAAGGTATTTACAAAATTGATTGTAAAACGAACAACAAAAAAATATATAATTTCACAATAAATGGTAAAAATTAAGGTTAAATCCCTACGTTTTATAATATACGTAGTATTAAATTAACTGACAACGACATGTCGCGCGTATATTTCTTGCATATTATCGTATCAATCCCACACCTACATTTTTCTATCAATCTCAATTCTTCTCTATATGGATATTACTCGTACATACATGCACGTATTTTTTTGAAATACATACTTATAGTAGTTACAAAAAAAAATTTAGTTTACTTTTTAAATACATTCGACCTTGTCTTATCAATTGACATAAGATTTAATGATAAAAAAATTCAAAATGAAATCGATAAAAAACAAAAAGTGAAATAAATTTCACTGAATTTAATTGAGTTTATTTTTTTGATCACGTAAACAAGTTTTTTTTTAAGTTCATTTTTTACTTCTTGTTGAAATGATTAAATAATAATAATAATTTATAATATTTAAAATTGTTTTGAACCGTTTACACTCTTTAAGAAACCAAAAAGTTATAATCGATCGACGATAATATCCTGTTTGAAGTAGTATTCTGTCTTGTGGTAACTGGTATAACCTTCTTATATGAATTTCTCTTTTTTGTATTGTTTGGTGGATTAATGCTATAATAAATTTTATTTCCGTTTGCCAAAGGTTTTACAACATAATACATATACATATGTACATGTAAGGTAATCTATAAAAAAAAAAATTAAAATATTTCTTAATCTTCTAAACACATGTTTTAAGCAATTGTCTTGTTCCGCAAAAATTAAATTTTTGTATATATTAATCGGGAAACAGTGTTAAAAATATATTTTTTAATATTGAAAATTCCGTAATCCTTACGTGAGTTATGTCAAATATAGTTATGTACAAGTAGTACTGGACAAATCCAGGATTTATTTTTTTTTAAAGATTGTATAAGATTTTTAAACATTTTACTTAGTTACACATTTTGTAATTAAGCTCAAAGAATCGAATTTTGTACTCTAGCAAGTATAATATAATAATCTTTTGGACCAGACAGTTTTTGTAGCTTAGGCTTCGGGCCAATTCTATAGTAAATCTAGGGTAAAAGCCGTTTTTAACAGTGTATGCGGTAAATTGAAATACCGTACTAAAACGTAGGGTAAATCGAAGACACAAAAGGTAAATAGTAGTGGTTTTTGTTTTTGCTAAACAAATCATGAAAATATATCGGCCTTGTTTCTAGACATGATTCTTTTATATTCACTAGCATTTCCCATGAAATAAAAATGCGCTTCGATATTTATGAACACAGTTTTATATGTGAAAATTTTTATTTATTTTCTCAAATAGTTAATTGTGTATATTACGCACAAATTCGAGAAAATATACAATTTAAATTTATTCGTATAAACAATACGAATAATTGAACCAACAACAATAAAATGTATGACATTAGTTCGTGTACCTATACATACCAAGTTTTGTATATTCCTAGAAACCATATGTCCCTTTAAGCCGCATTTACCTAATTTTATTTACTAGAGAATTGGTACGATTTGAAAAGTAATTTATACTAAAATTTCAATTTACTGTACGAATCGATTTATCTGAGAATTGGCCCACTGCCTTAGTACTATTTTAACTAAAAAGAGTTCTAAAAAGCGATGTCTTTTCAAGAGCAATGTTTTGACAAATATTACAAAATTGTCACCTTTTTAATAATCGGTGACTACATTTTCTTAATAAAATTAGTATGAATACAATGTTTAGACAATTTTCGTATTGTATTAAATTGAAATTACAAAATTCAAAACTAACTACATAAATAATATTTTAATAAAATTTTTATAATAGATTATTGCGGGTTTTCGTATAACGACCGATATATTGCGAATTTGCAGTATTTTCCCGCTTTATCAAATAATAGTTATGTGAATAACTATTATTAAGTTGGCTAAATAAGTTAGAAATTGAATACAAATTAGCAATGCAAGTATAACTATTACAAACTGCTATAAATATAAATGTCATATGTTATTTCATTATAGAAACGGAAATTTTCTGTAACAATATTTTGTTCTAACTATCAATTCCCAGGGCTGGGGTGTTGTACCATTAATACTTACGACTGAGTTCATTCAGGAATCAATTGACATTCTATTTTGGGTAAACAATTACGTGTTTTATTTCGATCTGTGATGAAAAGGAACACACACTGAACAAAAAAAGATTATTTTCGATATATTGATTTATCTGCAACATTTGTCCGATTTGGAAATAAATATAGAAGCATATGTATTAAAATTAACCAAGTTCAATGTAAAGTATCTCAAACAGCCTTATTGCTTCAAAACGCAAATCTCGTGAATTTTATTACAATGAGATATGTATTCAAATTTTTACAATAGCAATGTTTTTATCTGTTTTATTAGTACATACTTAGGTATTTCAGTTCTTCAGTTTATATACAGAGTTTTCCAATAAAAGGTTTTCTTTATGAATAGTCTGCTATTTGGGCATCTGTCAATTTTGAAGCTATCATCTTTTGACATTTGACAAGTAAAAACTACACGCTTCAACAACGCATTGAAATTGTTAAAATTCACTACAAAAATGGTGAAAATTTGCAGTCATAGTTCGCAAAACTAAAGCACTTTTGGATCGTGGTGAAGCACCATCTCGGCCGGCAATAGTGAAACTGGTGGAAAAATTTGAGCTGTTCGGACAAGTTAGTGATGTGAATAATCGAACCCGTGTGCGTCGCTCGAGAACAATTGCGAATATTGCTGCTGTAGCCCGTAATCCAGATTTGTCGATTCTTCGTCGTTTGGAATTAAACATTCCACAAACGATATTACACCGTATTTTGCATAAAGACTTAGGTCTTAAGGCTTTTAAAGTTCAGTTAACACAAGAACTCGAGCCAGTCGATCACCATAAACGTCGTATCTTCGCTAATTGGGTCCTTCCAAATGCATCAAAATAATCCGGATTTTCATCGAAAAATCATCTTGTTGAAAAGCCTCTCCGGCTGGTTTAGGATCACTGAATTAATCACTCATTATCCGAAATGAAAATATGATTATGAAACCTCATTTGAGGCGGCCAAATCCCTTGATGGGATATAGTGCCAGAGAGAGAGAGAGAGGCGCTACATGCCACACAAGCAACGAAACAATCCCAATTTTGCAAGAAAAGTTTCCTGACCGTGCACTGAAAGAAATTATTGCCCACAGAGATATGTTTTACATAGATTTTTACATATAAAATATATCTCGTTTCGGCACAAGAATATTTGATATCTGTAAAAACGAAAAATATATGTATCTAAATTTTTATAACGTTTAGAGACATAATCATATCTCTCTTAGCTCGGTATTTGTACTCCTCAAAGTTAAAAACAAATACTAAATCAAATAGAAGAGTTTTCGAAATTTTATATAATTATAACTGGACAAGGAATTTTTTTTGAACAAAGATTTATATTAATCTTAAATTCATTATTTATTTTAACCATTTAGGATGTCTTACATATTCAGATTGGATATTTTTATAACTCAATTGAATGTGACATTTTATCATTTTTATCATTTTCAATCTAAAACTAATAAAAAACATTTAATGTCTCAGATCAGATAAGTTATATCTGAATCTAATCCACTAGAACTCTGGTTAGAGTTCGTCTGAAAACATTTTAAATTCGAGATATATATTTCTCATGTGCATATTGAGCTAGTAAATTGTATATTTATGACTAAAATTAAGAAATTATATAAGTATGTATAACTTTTAGAAATAGAAATTATTTCCCACATAACAATAAATCTGCTTTACTGCGATATATTTTATTTGAACTTGGGTTAAAATATTTATCTCTTTTGCACATAAACTGTAGAACTGAAATAGTAAAAAATATGCATATACAAAACAGATAAAAATCTTGCTATTATAAAAAATTTGAAATCTTGTAAATCTCATTGTAATAAAATTTACGAGATACGCATTAAGGCTGTTTAAGATATATTTTATATTGAACTTGGTCAATTTTAATACACATGGTTCTATATTTATTTCCAAATCGGTTAAATGTTGCAGATAAGTCATTATACCTATATCGAAAATAATTTTTTTTTTCAATGTGTTATTTTTCGAAGAGGTGAATCACAATTGACCACCGAGATCTTGTGATTTAACACCTTTAGGCTTTTTTCTTTGTGGCCACGTAAAAGATAAGGTCTATGCCAATGCTCCACAATCGATTCAATACCTTAAAGATGGAATTCGTTATCGAGGACATACAGCCGCAAATGTGCGAATTCGTCAAGGAAAATTTCATGAAAAGGATATGGTGCTGCAAGCGGGATCCGCTCGAAACGCGAAATTTCAAAACGCGATATTTCGAAACGAGATATGATAAAACGAGATATGACAAAACGAGATATGGTACAAAATGCGATATTTCAAAATGCGATATTTCAAAACGCGATATGGTACAAAACGCGATATAGTACAAAACGCGATATTTTAAAATGCGACATTTCAAAACGCGATACAGTACAAAACGCGATATGGTACAAAACGCGATATGGTACATGACGCGATATGGTACAAAACGCGTTATTTGAAAACGCGATATTTATTATTTGTTTTTGATAACATATTAATTATTTTATTATTATTATAGTTATAGTGTTATTTTTCGGACGAAAATAATTTAAGTGATATATACAAATATGTACACATACAAAAATAATGTTTTGGCATGATTCTCTTTCATACACGCACAATTTTGATGGCAGAGCGGAAAAGGCTTATAGTACAAAACGCAATATGGTACAGAATGTGCATTGCAAAGCGACGGGAGCGCAGCGCCCGCCTCACATAACCCGATCCTATACTCCCACTCCAATCGATTTTTAAATTCCTATAAACTGAAAAAAAATAATCTAACTAGGGAGCGAAGCGACGGAAGCATAGCGATCCGCATGATATAACCCGATCCTATATACAGGGTGGCTGAGACCAAGTGTTAGCAAATGAAAACGCTGTAATATTTTTAATCTTGATTATTTTTTATTGAAATTTCCTGGAATATGTTGAAAACATATTACATTTTATGAAAAACATGTTACTGCTCGATATGACCTCCTTTGGCTCTGATTATTTGATTCAGTCTTCCATAGAAAGCATTGCATGCTGATCGAACGTGATGAGATTCCAAAAATTGTCATTTCTGATGAGAAAATTTTCACCATTCAACAGTATGTGAATAAACAAAATGATCGTGTTTGGTTAGAGCACAAGTCCAACGATAATTTGGACACAAGACTTGCAATGTGCAAGCAATCACCAGCTTATGTTATGGTTTGGGCTGCAGATGGACGCACTCCTCTGGTTTTCATCGAACATGGAGTCAAGGTAAACCAAGAGGTTACGATGCTTTGTTACCTTGGGCACGTAAACACTTTGGTACGAACCGTTGGATATTCCAACAGGACTCGGCACCGTCACACAAAGTTCGAGCGACACAGCAATTTTTACAAAATTGCGTTACGCGGCTGATTTCGTCGAAAGAATGGCCTCCATATTCACCAGACTTGAATCCCATGGATTTCTCCATATGGTCCATTTTGGAGAGTAAGGTGTCCACTAAAAAATACGAAAGTATTGATGCATTGAGCTCTTGTTCGAGAATGGAATAAAATTCCACAAGCCCACGTTCGGTCAGCATGCAATGCTTTCTATGGAAGACTGAATCAAATAATCAGAGCCAATGGAGGTCATATCGAGCAGTAACATGTTTTTCATAAAATGTAATATGTTTTCAACATATTCCACGAAATTTCAATAAAAAATAATCAAAATTAAAAAATTACAGCGTTTTCATTTGGTAACACTTGGTCTCAGCCACCCTGTACTCTCGCTCCTATAGATTTTTAAATTCCTATAAACTGAAATTAAACTAAACTCCCGCTCCTATTGATTTTTAAATTAATATAAACTGAAATTAAATTTCCCCTTTTACAGAATGTACATTGCGAAGCAATGGGAGCGTAGTAACCCGCCTGAGATAACCCGATCGTATACTCCCGCTCCTATTTAGTGTCCCATTTGAAACGCGATATTTTAAAACACGAATTATCAAAACGCGATATTTAAATTATTACGATTAAATAGTTTTTTGGTTCTTAGCTTAACGTGTTGTGCTACATCGCGTTTTAAATATCCCTTTTCCTGCCTGCCATCACAAGTATGAGGGTAACGAATAAGAATTATGACAAAAATTTATTTTTGTATGACTTTTGGACCAACATACTCATTTGTGCATTCGACTTAAATCGTTTTCGTCCGAAAAATAACACTATAACTATAATAATAATAAAATAATTAATATGTTATCAAAAACAAATAATTAATATGTTATCAAATTTGCTTTTTTCAAAAATAATTGTAATTTAATTAAGATCCGTTATTTACGGACACATTTGTGTACAGTGGACAAACAAATTTGTATGGCCGGAAAAGGGATATCGTGATATATACTATATCATTTGGTACACTATCGCGTTTTGAAATATCAAGTTTTGTACCATATCGCGTTTTAAAATATCGCGTTTTGTACCATATCGCGTTTTGAAATATCGCGTTTTGTACCATATCGCGTTTTGTATTGTATCGCGTTTTGAAATATTGCATTTTGTAATATCGCGTTTTATACCATGTCCCGTTTTGTACCATATCACGTTTTGATAATTCGCGTTTTGAAATATTGCGTTTCAAATGGGACCCACAGCAAGAGTACCCGTGGCGGCCATTTGGCTGATATCGTTTTCAAATGTTAATGGCCTACCTTCCTCTTTACAATGAAATAAACATTCATTGATTTCTCTTAAAAAATACTCGTTTTTTTAATATCAAAATGAAACCTCTTATTGGAAAACTCTTTATAACAGAGATAAATAGTTTAACCAAGTCCAATTAAAATACAGATGTGGCCAAATTATTATACATTTTTGATATTTGGAAGATTATTGCTTTAAAAAGTAAATTTTTCTAATAAAAAATTAAGTTTTTGTATGACAATACTTGGTGTGGTGAACATTCCTTTAGCATTTTTTAATAGTTGTATCCTACGGGGCATTCCACTTATTGCATTTTTGGCTTTGATGAGTAGATCTGCGCCATTTTCCCAGACTCGCTTCGATCAATTCTGAATTGGAGCGCGGACACTTTTCTGCTACTTTTTCTTTAAGAAACGCCAGATATTTTCAATGGGATTCATATCTGGCTATTCGCTGGCCAATCAAGGATTTGAATGCCGTTGGTCCTTAAATATTCGGTGACTTTTTTCGCCGTAAGGCGCGGAGCCTTGTCATGCATAAAAACTCCGTCCCCATTGAATTTTTCATTCATAGTCGGTACCAGTTGTGATTGCAGAACATTTAAATAATGATTCGCGTTCATTATCCCGGTTACTACATAAAGTGGGAAGAGGCCTTTTGTTGATATTGCTGCCCAGACCACGACTCTCGTTGTTTGATATGCTGTTGGACACAGGAAGGTAAATATTCTTCTCCTTTTGATCTACGAACGGTTCTGGACATTGGCAGTGTCAAATTCATTCTAAAATTGTCACTGAATACAACCTAATCAAGAAATAGTAAACGAAAAAGTTGAAAGAGACATTTATTGAAAAGTGTAACTTTAAAGTATTATTAAAAGAAGCACTTTTATTGTTTGTAACTATTCCCAGTCCTCTATAGACCATGTAAAATGTCCATTTGCCCATGTTTATCTTTGTTGCATCTTCCTAGCGGTTAACCTTAGCTTCTTGCGAGGTCGTCTTGCACATTGCCCATATTGAAAAAGTCTACATCTCACAGTTCTCTCCGATATTTCCACACCAACGTTACGCATTGTATCCCTCATACACTTACTGCATAACGTTTGATCTTCTTTAGCTTACCGCATTAAAACTCTGTCCTAGCTGACTGTTGTTTTACGATTCCGACCACAGTTTCCTCTTCTTCTGGGAGTTGTTGAAGACTGAGATGTAAATTTTTGCGAAAATATGTTGACGAATGATCGTCTCACTCCTGTTTTCTGGCCTACTTTCAAATACGTCGAAATGTTGGGTTTGGTTACAGCACTGAAGTCCTTTGCTTTACCCATAGTGAATTTCACTAATTTTACAAAAACCACTTTCACTTTTCAAAGACACAAACGAGACTGAAATTCTTCAGCAAAACGCTTCTTCTTAAATACTACCTAGTTGTCATAAAATCAAAAAAATCGGAGGTCAAACGAATTAACAGGACCATAAATACTCGGAATTCATATTCTGTGGAAAAAGGTTCTCAGGTGTTAATGTATCATAAAAGCCGTATTTTCAGGGTATATTACATTATTGTTGCACGAATTCCTTGGATTGGTCGATACCTACCTTAATGACGTGTCAACTATACAAAAGGTTGCAGTTCGGGCTTCGAAAATCACATTACCATGAATTTCGTATGAGGTGATAACAATTTGGCCACATCTGTACATATATCGCAATAAAGCAAATTTTTACTATTAATTACTATTTCTAGCAGTTACGTATTATTTTTTAATTGGTGATGTAAAAAACATTTATGCTTGATAGAATTTGGTCATATATAAAATTCACTAGCTCAACTTCATTTCTAATGTATATATCTGATCCTCAACATCTCTACTCTGGTAAGAAGAGACGAACTCCTCTTTAATTTTTAGTATTTGGTTGATTTGAACTAATGAATTAATGGCAAATATTAAAATCAATCAAAACAAAATAAAAAATTATAAACCGTTATAAAACTTCCAAACTGAATATGTAAGACATCCTAAATGGTTAAAATAAATAATGAATTTAAGATGAATATAAATCTTTGTTCAATAAAAAAATACCTTGTGCACTTATAATTATATAAAATTGGGAAAATTCATTTATTTGATATCGATAATTTTATTGCGAATTTAGTATTTGTTTTAACTTTGAGAATTATATATCGAGCTGAGAGCTCTAATATAACGTTTAGAGCTCTCAGCTCGATATATAATTCTCAAAGTCAAAACAAATACTAAATTAGATATATTTTTCATTTCTAGAGATGTAAAATATTCTCGTCTGAAAACGAAATATATTTTATATATAAAAATCTATGAAAATATATCTGTGCACTCAAAAAAAATTACAAAATTTTTGTAAATATACAGACACAAAATAATTTGTAAATTTAACAAAATGTTGTTAAATTTAACAATTTAACAACATTTGTCCCTTTCAATTTTATTGTTAATATTTTGTATATTTGACGAAATTTTTATTAAATTTACACATTTTATTGTATTTTTTTCAATATTTTCAATTTTAGAAAAATTTTGTTGAATTTATTAAAAAAAATTAGTTATTTTTGCAATTTATTTTTATAATTTACAAATTATTTTGTGTGCTGTATATTTACAGAATTTTTTTTGAGTGTGGGCAATAATTTCTCTCAGTGCAACTATGACCCCCTGTCGGAGTGCAGGGGTGGGATGTTGTAACATCACTTTTTTCGATATTATCGAAATTTACATCTCTTTCATCACAAATTAAATTTATCGCTTTTCCCTTTATTTCAACTACGTTGCGTCTGTTGCGATCTCTACCTATTCGAATAAAACATAATGTCGTTCTACTCTTATTGCATCACCTACTTATTTTGAGAGTGATACTTTATCGAAAAACAAAAAAGAGATAAATAAACAATTTATTCTAGTAGTGTGCGATCGCAATATAGAAAGCAAAATTGAAAAGTGAAACGACAAGCAATTTTATTTAAGGAAAAAGAGATATAATATTCGATAAATATCGAAAAAAGTGATGTTACAACATCCCACCTCAGAACTCATGGGCCGACCTATCTTCTATGTCTGTACTATAGGCTGGCATGGCGCTATGCAATGCGCAGATGGTAATGTTATTCGGACCTCTAATCGTTAGGACCTCAACTGCGTAAGGTAGGACGGGAAAAACGAACCACGGAGTTGTTGGGAGTGCTTCGGCCGCAGAACAGATTGCAGGGATTAAGTCGTAAAAAAAATATTTTGCAAGTGAGAGAATAATTTATCATTCGACGTGAAGCCCAGTGGGTCGAAGAAAAAATTACTTCTGCAGATTTGCAGAATTGCAAATTTGCTGCAAATTTAGCAGAATTTTTTACTTTGTATCTCTTTAGCATTTCTTTATAAATAAAAATTGTAGCGTACTAACGATTTTCATTTAACTTTGTTTGGGTTTTGGGCCTTAACCGGTTAAATGTATGTAAACAAGAAATGAGGGTGGTAAGGATAGGTACAAAATTGCAATCACTGCGACAATCTAACCTTTATAAGTGTTGAGAAACTTAAAAATAGCAAATAGATTTAAATAATTGAATCTTAAAATAAATAATTATAAAGTGTTCCATCTGTTGGGGGGGCGAAGTCCGAGATTCATACCTCCTCGCGGTGCTCTCTGGGTAACGCTAAATGAATCAGGCGGTGTAGTGGAGACGAGCAGCTAAATCCTGTTTATAGTCATGGACACTACATGTCAGGGCGAGCCATTGGCGCCTCAAAACCAATGCCAAACCAGCGTCTGTTTTCCAGGTTAGGAGCGGCTGAAGCGGGCGTCTGTCTTGTATCAAGCGGCTCGCTATATAAATGTGTTCAAGGTAGGACTGGATGCCTCAAGATTCTCACCAGTACGTGACCCACACACGTAACAAGCGGGTTGAGCGGAAGGCCAACAACCTCCCCTCATAAAAACTCACCAAGTTATGAACCCTAAACAAAGGCCTCGGATAACCATATCGGATTCATTACAAACTCGACCTCGGATATTGTACACGGACAACGCTTTAAAAATGGGAACATGGAACGTGCTTAGCCTCTTAAGACCTGGAGATCTCCAGAACCTATCGAATCAAGCAAAGAGTTACACAATTAGACGTACTTGCACTACAAGAGCTTAGATGGTCTGGGAGTGGGATCCATGACACCACCAATGGTTACACTCTTCATTACAGCGGCCATCAGAACGGAGGAGAATTTGGAGTTGGCTTCCTCATCCATCGGCGCGTGAAGCATCATATCATCGATTTCCGCCCTATCAACATGCGGATATGCACGGTCAGACTTCGCACTAAGAAATTTAACATCACGATCGTTGATGTGCATGCACCCACCGAAGATAAATCAGATGACATCAAAGATCTTTTCTTTGTCGAACTGGAGGAAGTTATCAATAACATACCGCACCACGACATCAAAATCATCGTGGGCAACTTTAATGCAAAAATCGGTAGGAGTGCAGAAAATACATCGCACATCGGTCCTAACAGCCTGCACCTAACTAGTAATAACAACGGACAACGAGTCACCGACCTGGCAATAACGTACAACTTAGTTGTATCAAGTACGTTTTTCCCACATAAGAGAATCCACAAAGTAACGTGGAGATCGAATGATGGGAGAACGGAAAATCAAATCGATCACGTCATGGTGTCTAAAAGACACTCCACCAGCATATCTGACGTTAGATCTTACAGGGGGGCAGACATGGACAGCGATCATATGCTTGTCATATTTAAATATAAGTGCAAACTGTCATCTACGTTTAACAGACAAGCACAAAAGACCGTTCGATGGAATATCAATGCTCTAAAAGACCAAGCGTCATTGCAGAGTTACCAATCAGCTGTCACTAACTATTTAGAGCGGCCCAGCAACAACGAAGAAGCTCCCTCTAACATCGAGGAGCAGTGGCACGCTATACAGTCAGCCATAACCACCGCGGCGCAAAATACCATCGGAAGAAGACCTCCGAGAGCCCGCAATGATTGGTTCGATGACCAATGCCGTAGGGTCGTCGAAAATAAACGAACGCTTCGTGAAAAATGGTTGGCTCGCAACACTAGAAGCACTCTAGCAGAATATCTCCGCGCTAGGAAAGCCACGACTAAATACCTTCGACAAAAAAAGCGCGAACATATGAGATTATGCATCGAAAACATAAGCTTCCAAGCGGAACTAGGAAACTCAAGGGACTGTTTTGCCAACGCCAGGAATCTCACTAAAGACTTCCACCCAAGAAGTACAGCCATCAAAGACGGGAATGGAGAGTTGAGAACAAACGTGGCTGATGTTCTCTCAGTATGGCAAACCTACTTTCAAAATCTGCTAAATCGGAATGACGACGTGACCCCCATTAGAGCAATAGCTCCTCCAGGTGACGAGGTCTTTGTCGAATATCCCACAGTGGAGGAAGTAGACGCAGCTATTAGTCGATTGAAAAACGGAAAGGCACCCGGTCTCGATGGAATCCCCGCAGAATATATTAAACTCGGAGGCGCTACTCTTGCAACAAGTCTATACGACCTCGTCGTCTGTATTTGGGACCAAGAAGAGCTGCCTGAGAATTGGAAGACCGCACTCATATGTCCGCTGCATAAAAAAGGCGACCGTCTCAAATGTGAAAACTATCGTGGCATAGCTTTATTGAACGCTGCTTACAAAGTGTTGGCTAATGTTGTACTTGCCAGACTCATCCCTTTCGCCGAAAACATCATTGGCGACTATCAATGTGGTTTTCGACCCAACCGATCAACCACGGACCAGTGTTTTACCATGAGGATGATCTTGGAAAAATGTTGGGAGTACAACATAACCATACATCAACTATATATAGACTTCCGGCAGGCATATGACAGTATAAACCGCGACAACCTATGGGCCGCGCTCATATGCCTAGGAATCCCAGAGAAACTCGTTTCGCTGTGTAAATTAACAACGTCTGGGTCTGTATGTAGAATCGTAATTGAAGGAACTGTGTCAGACTCCTTTGAAATAACATCTGACGTTCGACAAGGTGATGCACTCGCGCCTTTGCTGTTCAATTTGGCGCTTGAGTACGTAGTGAGAAAAAGCAACATCGAAACTCCGCGCTGTATATTTAATAAATCCGGCCAAATTCTTGGATATGCAGATGATATCGTGCTTCTTGGCCGAAGACCTAGCGATATCAAAGACAGTTTCATACCGCTCGATCGCTGCGCAAGAAGACTTGGTTTGGAGGTGAACAGCAGTAAAACCAAATATCTAACAACACCCAGGAACATCTCTAGTGCAAATATCGGAATTGGCGACCACAATTTTGATGGTGTCGAAAACTTTAAATACCTCGGGTCAGTTATAACATCACTGAATGAAATCCAGGCAGAAATAAAAGCCCGAATCGCTGCCGGACAACGAGTTTTCTACGCCCAATCAAGATTATTGCGTTCGAAACATCTATCGCAGTCGTGCAAGCTCGCACTTTATAAAGCACTAATAAGACCTGTGCTGACTTTCGGAAGCGAGAGCTGGACCATGACCTCTAACGATTGTAGATTGTTATCTACATTCGAAAGGAAGGTCATCCGTTCAATTTTTGGTCCAATTAAAGTTGCGAACAACGAATACCGGATTCGTATGAATCACGAAATAAAGCAACTCCTCGGAGGCAGCGATATCATCGGATTCATTAAATCCAATCGAGTGAGATGGCTCGGCCACGTTACAAGGTCCCCACAACAACGGATGATAAATAAAGTGTTTCACCAACAACCAGCCGGAGTACGTCGTAGAGGAAGACCCCGACTACGCTGGCGTGACGACATTGAACAAGATCTGCTAGCATTAGGATGTCGAAACTGGAGGACGAGAGCAATGGATCGGGATGGATGGAGGGCCATTGTGCGGGCGGCGAAATCCCTTCATGGGATGTGAAAGCCAGAGAGAGAGAGAGTTCGATCTGTTGGGTTTTTAAGCTCAAAGTAAAGTATAAAGCAATGACCGACAAACAATTTAAGATCTTAACTTAAGACCAATATTCGAGCTGAAATTGAGGCCATTGAATTGAACTGCTTTTATTGGAAAAGTCATCAAAAGTTTTCATGTTCAGATGCTGTAACAGGAGCCGTAGTGGGATGGATACTTGAACGATATTGTGTTCCATAAATGGTATAGAACCAACTTTCATTTTCAATAAAAAAATTTGACTTTCCAACAAACATTAGGAGTTTCTTTTAATATAAAAAAAGCTAACAGATGGAACACCCTTTATATTCAGACAATTTAACATTCAGCGGGATCTTATTAGTATCAGAGTTGAGAAATATTCCAAAATATGTAATTAATACAACATCCCATACAATGGTTGATTCAAATTTGATTTGAATATATGAACAAAATGAATTTTTCGCCTATTCTGCTAAACTAAATCTCGTGACCACTTATTCTCTTAAGTGGTTTTTGTTGGTTTCAGTAAGAGGCCCTCATTAGATTCATGCAATTTAGTTTAGATTCACACTTAATAGTAATTGAAGAAAAAATACAACAAACAATCTGTTTGGACTGAATTAGTTAAAACGTTTATAGATTGTATTCTAAATTGTGGCAGAACATTTCTAGTAAAACCATTATAACTAGCTATGTACCGTCAATTGTCGTTAAATACTATTTGTTATTCGAACGAAATACGGTTTCATAAAATTTATAATTATTATCTATGATTTTATTGCAGTATACCTACGCTAACACAGTCAAGTGTAGGCAGTAAAATGTACTGCAATATTTAACCGTCACACATTAGATATCCATACCAAAGCAGCGATTATATTTATAACACAAAGAACATTCAATTGTCAACATAAAAACGGTTCCGATAAAAATGTTAAATGTTGTAACCTACCCAAATATTATGAAGCGTATTTAAAAAACCTTAACAGTGATTGGAGATATATAGCGAAGGTCTACATTCCACAGTAAAGGTTAGGAAGTATACTATTCAGCGCGAGACGTGGAGCACTGAAAGTGTAAGCGAGAGTTTATCTTAAGCATCCTCTGTATATTTCTTTTATGAGATCATGTCAATTTGGTAACAGAAATACTTAAGTATGATCTTAATAATATTAATGAAATCGAAGTAGCTCGAGTTCAAACACAAGTGTTGTTTTACGATGTGTTATGACGAAAATTTATATACAGTGCGATTCATAACTATATGCCACTCGTTTTTAGCGATAGCGAATTTTATGTCGAAATTCCGCGAAAATTGTATCGAAAATCGCTTCTTATTACGTCTTGGCCACTTCGATTAAAAAATAGTCTGAATACCTTATAGCACGTGTATTAAAAATTTATTATGTACCATAACTATATAACCACTTTTTATTAGACATTTGAACTTCAATGCCAACGCCAGAATCCTATTAGACATACTTCCAATCATTGAATCAATGATTTCGGGCGATAATTCGGTTCACATGTTTTCAATTGTCAACTTCAACTCATTGGTCGTTTGGAATTGTCTGTTACCCTTGTAAACCGTTTAGTCCTGAAAGATGTTCTACGGGGTTTAGGTCTGGATATCAAGCGGGCCAATCCAAAATTGGTATGTAATGCTTCACAAACCAAGATTTGGTATTTTGACTCTTATGGATTGGAGCGTTATCTTCCTGAAAAATGCAGTTTTCCTTGTGATGAATGTACGTACAGGAAAGGTAAGAGGTGGTCTTCTAAAACGCCAATGTATTCCGCATTGTTCATTTTATATGATGGAAAGGCTAAAGTGAGCGTACCTGCAGAAGAGAAATCCCGCCATATCATTAAACTTCCACCTATTTTCCGTAAAGGAAATGCGGTTATGGTTTTGTCAAGTCTCGGATTTTGAACAAAATCGACGTTCAGGTTAATATTGCTGTAAGGCGACAGTACTACGAGATAGGGAAAACAAACGAAAAACAAAAAGTAATAATAATATTCAAAATGACGCCAGAGATCGTGGTGACCTTACTACTGGTGTCTACCTACATGCAATATACAAAAATGAAAATAATCTAGATTTCTAAATATAAATATAAAATTACAAATGCATCGTACACCTACTTCAAGAGTAGTGGTGAAGGTACCATTTGGAACTACTTTTCTTTAACGCATTATATCTTAGTAAATATTGAAAATTAACCCTTCTTAGGATGTGCTAAGTGCTTTTTTCTTGAAACACAAGCTTTGGATAACATTTTCGAAGCAATTCGTAGCTTTCATACACAGAAAATTGTATTTATTTTATTTCGTGACCTTCTGCTAGGCCTAAAATCGTCAATGTTGCTTAACGGAAAATTAAAATGTAACGTTACTAGTTTCGTTAGATTAATAACAAAAATTCCATTACCGTTCCGCTTTTCAGTATTGCAACTAAATTATTTTTATTGCAAAAAATGCATACACACTAACTTTGCTTTTTATCCCGTTGCCGCACACTTTTAAATTGACGATCGTGCTCAGAAACACTTATTTTTCATTGTTTATGACTGTCATATGAAATTGAGCGTCATTTATATGAAAATTATCACATTTTCTCACCGTCTTTCCATGAAATTTCTTGACGGACGGCTATAGCCGTCATTTGTCTCTATAGGCGGAAATATATGGAATTGATAAACATGAAAAATCAAAACAATAAAAAACAAATGGTATGTTATCTGGAATATTACTTCTTTTTCTCTTCGATGTATTACCATAGAATAAGTACATAAGAATGATAATTTTCTTGTATTAAAATGGCATTAGGCATATAATTGGGTACTGGCGTATAATTGTTAACGCAGTACGAGGCAACGATATATATAGGATTGTTCACCTTTCCTTGTTACACAAAACAAGAAAAAAACGTTCGTATTTTTTTTTGCTCGACTATATAGTAAACGAAAACTTTTGAATGAAGGAAACAATAACAAAACAACACAATGTGACAATGATCATACTGTCGGGTTATTAAAAACGACCGCACGATTTATTTGTTTATCTGTGTGTGTATAGTGAACATTTATAAAAAATAAAATATTCTATATACATATAAAAATAATATTAAACAAATAAAGTAAAATAGATAGATAATTATTTTTTCTATATATGTATATGCGGCTGCATATAGTTTTTTGCTTCAATTTACGAGTATGGTTGAATGTGTGTAATTTTAATTTTTTATGAATTATACTTTTCGTTATTTTTCGTACTTCGTTTCCCATTTTATATTTATGCAAAGCATACTTCACAGGAATATAATTCAAAAGTTTTCGTTTACTATAGCCGTGTTTTAATATTGGAGCACTATCCGGCGCCGAAGGGAAATTTTCTACTGAAACTGCTGCGGCTATTATTCACTGGTGTCGCTACTAATCAAAAAAATTAAATTGTAACAATACCACTGCAATAACAGGCCATTTCTTGTAATAATTTTGATGGTGTATGTAAATACAAAAAGAAATGAGAATTCCATACACCACGAAACAAAAATACATGGCAACAAAAAAACAATTTCATTATTTTTAATAAATAGTTTGTATCATTCAAGTTAAATTGAATAATACATTGTCAAAAATAAATAGGGATATTTTGTTATTGAATTATTTAAAAAAAAAATTGTTTTGAGAAAACTTTTCATTTAATAATATTCCAATTAAAGCAGCAACTTAGTTTTACACCATAACAACAAATAAAAGAAAAACAAAAATATACGAGATTTTATACTGCCGCTCTTGCATGCTTTTTTACTTTTTTAGTAAACCAAAATATGTTGAAGGGGATGGGTGTACGTCTTTGCGTATGACAACAAAATATTTTTGTTTTATTTTTGTTCAAATAAAACTTAATTTTTAATTAATACGGTGTAATAAACCAAAACAAATTTTAATCAATCAATACTAATGATAAGTCCAATTGCGTGATTTAGTTGGTTGTACATAATTACTAAAAAAAACAATCGAATATAAATAAAAATTTTATTGTAACATACAAAATATTACACTCTTTAATCTAAAATTCATTACACAAATAAAATGTATGAAATTAAGTTTACTATTTTTCTTCGGTACTGTATGTCGTGAAACAAAACCAAAACAAATAATACAAGTGTCGAGAGCCAAGAGAAATTAAAATACTTATACGCGCACGTGTCATTGAAAAATTATGTAGTTGCTTTATCAGTAAATTAGTAAATGAAAAGTTTCTCAGTAGGGAAATATTTTTATTTTAAATGTTTCGCAAAATATCAATATTTATCGTGATCCTTCAGATAAATTATGTTTGTAGATAATAAACCAGATTTAGTGTGACAAGTAAAGATTTTTTTTCCGTCCCATGTAATTTTTTGTTCATCCTATGACGCCCATGTTTTTATTTGTATTTACCTACACCAACTCATGTAATTTTTTTATATAGAAAAACGGCCTATTATTGTAGTGGTATTGATTGTAAACTTCATGCAGTCGAATGACATTTCTACTCTTGTGTTTATGTTGTTTGAAAAAAAAAATCGCAAACATTTTAAAACAAATAAATTGCGAAATAAATAATTTAACAATGTTTTAATTAATATTTAATTGTTCACAATAGTAATTATAGTGAATAACTTTTTAAGTTTAAAATTTGAGTGCTGTGCCTGTGTGATACTTATAAATATAAATGTTACTCCAACGAAAGCCTCTCGAACGTCATTAATATTCAAAACATCGTTGCCCACAGTTGTAAATGAGTTAGATTTTGTCGTGAATTTCATTAAATGTCCGAAACGGATAGTTTAATTGCTGAGGGTAGTAATGATGTGCAGGATCCAAAAGCAAGGGCTATAGCTAAAGCAAAAAAAGCGTCGTCTACAAAGTTCAACCGTAACAAAGTGTAAAGGAATGATAAATGGTAAACTAGATACGGTATCTTTCTTGGATCCCGTATTTGCCGACATATAGTCGAATTTAAGCGATATGAATAGTTGGAATGGAGCTTTTCTAAATACGCTTTAATTGAATAACTCGGAAATTTTATTTGATTACGATAATCCGTGCTGGGATAATACACCAAATGAATTTATACTCAATGAGGACACCCGTTGAAAAAGAAATTTTATTTTATGATTTACAAAAAGCTGGACGGCCCGTTAAAATTAGGACAATATTTACGGAATACAATATTAGTTATAAGCCATGCGACATGAATAAGTACGTATTTGGCTGGAACCATCTAAGTAAGGAATCGCTCTATAACGATCTTTTTAATTTCAGAATGCTGTAATCAACCGCAGGTGATAGTAACATAAATATAGATGACAGCGATAGTGATAATGGATTTATGGGTGTGAAAATGTCGAGACGGTGTTGTGCTATTCATGATATAATTCGCAACTTAAAAACCGTATGGTCCATTATTTCGAATTTCCAAAGAATGGGGATTAGTAAGTACCATTGAATTATTTCGATCCTGTAGGTAGGTAGAGGATTTTAATCCAATGTACTATTCTTTTGTAGAGCTCAGAAATGGGCAGACAAGATCCGCCACTTAATTCGAGACCAAAAAAAAAAAACACTGCGGCCCGTTACTGTACGAATCCCAACAATATTTGTTTCAAATATTGAACAATTTATGCCCGGAGGAGATAAGCGATTATTCGATCCAGTTAAGATAAATCACAGACGGAGGATGATATCACCTTGAGCAAAATGCCTTCAAAAAGTCTGCTTTAGAGACAGCACACTGAAGAACCAATGATAACAAATTTATGTGACAGTCCATCTCCTGAATAGAACCTATCTATCAAGAATATGATTTACCACAAACTAAACAGTCGCGAGATGTTGAATCTCCACTTTTAACGTCCGAACCGGATGATGAACTCGAAGAGCGCCTTGAAGAATATGAAGATCCACCAAATGAAAAACTCACATGCTCCGATAAGTATTTTATAAAAGACGAAGGTTCCCAAACTTCAACCTAAGCCGAATATTTTCTGGATGAACAAGATGAAATTAATCAGGTTCCATGTCGTCTATGTGCCAATGAATTTTTCGGAGAGGCACTACTATTTTTCCACGAAGATGCTCACATGAACTAATAAATAGTGTGTTACCGCGATTCGCAATCCCGTCCCACGATTACTTACCACAACAAATAAGTATACCATGCCTAAAAAGGGTTCATCAATGCGCGAAACAATGTACGATTTCGACGCGGTTCAAGAAAAACTAATGGACAGTTGAAATCGTGTTCTTTAATTCAATAAATTTTCTTATCAATATACAAAATATTTTTGATTTATAAACATAATTTATTAAAGTTTTCCTTATTTTTCACGATTTTATTATGTATTTTAAATCCTTAGATACATGTTATGAAATTGAACGACTATCCGCTAACACAAGAACTGTACAAAAATTAAAAATTTTTTAACGATTAAAATTTTACAGTGATATAAATTTAAATTAAATTAGGCAATTAAAATTGTTCTTCTTCCACCGGAAAATTTTCCCACGCTCGTCTTTTGCCCCACTGATTGGCCCAAATTCATAACCGCCACGTCCTTCGAACTGTAAAAAGTAATCATGGTGTTTCCATAGTGATTTACGATGGGATACGGTGAATAATGTGATTCCTGATTTTCGGCATTGTTGCTACATGCATCCTTCGACATCGACCGAAACGGCGCTCGTACATTCGTCCAAAATTGTGGATTGTGATAGCACATCGATAGCGTTTAGATCACGTCCCGACTTTCTACATATGATAATTGTACAATTTCCAAAAATCGATGGTTATCGGTCTGACCCCGTCGCAACAATACATCGTACGTATGCGGCTAAATAATTTGATCACGTAGCGTACTTTAATTTTAATAAAAATTAAATTATCTTATAAATTTAATTTTTTTTTTTTATAAATTTTTTTTAAAACACAAAATTATTTTTTACTAAAACGAATTTCGTACATTTTTCTAAACAATACAAAACAAAAACAAATTGACATACGTCAAAATTTGAAGTTTTTTGATTTAAGGGTTGTACAAAACAAGGGAAATTTAAAGTTTCACCCTGAAATGGATAGTGCTCCCGATAGCGGCTCCCGATAAATAAGTGAGCCAAGATATTTTTTTATCGATTTTTAATTAAAAAGTTGAATTAAAACTCTTAGTTTAGAGTTGAATAAATTAATTATATGTAATAATAGCGCGCTAAATATAAGTTTTGACATAGAAAATTGGCTGCTCCGGATACAGCTATCGGGCGCTAATAAAAAAACACAGCTTATATAGTCGAGCAAAAAAAAATACTAACGTTTTTTTCTTGTTTTCAATATTGTGTAACAAGGAAATGCGAACAATCCTAAATATATCGTTGTCTCATACTGCGTTAGCAATTATACGCCAGTACCCAATTATATGCCTAATGCCATTTTAATACAAGAAAATTATCATTCTTATGTACTTATTCTATGGTATTACTGAAAAATTAACAAATAAGTTCATTTGTCTACTCTTCGTACGAATAATGTTCCTTTTTTATTAATGAAAACATGCATAGCTGTCATTGGCGGCAACGGCTTGTGTATATAAATAAATTAAATAATCAATAAATTAAAGACATCATATAGCGTAAAATGGAAAATTTTACTTTTTAGTGTTTACGTTTATAGGCCTAAGTTAGGTTAATACATAGAAACGGTACGGTATATTTTAGGGTTCTCGTCGTAACTTCGGCCGAGAGGGTTAACATCTAGAATTAATTTTTAAATAAAAACTCGTCAGACTTGAAATTCGAAAAATTTTGGACAGGTGTCTTATTTATTTTTTTTTACATTGGAGAACTACACATTAGAAAATGCGCAATCGTGATATCGCGATACAAGATACCCTCGATGCGATACAGGATACAGGAATCAACAAATTAATTTAACACCCGCAGCTTTTATTATAAAACGTTTATGTTTATAAATTATATTTAAAAGATCTGTTGAAAATATTTCATTGCGCATTGCAATGAAACTACATTCAATATATTTTAATTACCACTTTGTGCAAAAATGTTTTTGAATCAAACGTTTATAAGCGATGTAAAAAACTAGTTTTTTTTATAAAAATATAGAATAATTATTTTATTTAATAACCATATAAATAAAATAAAAATTAATAAAAGAAAATTTGTTTTATTTTTAAATTAAAAACAACAATTAAGAAATGATCGTGGACTGCGCGGTTTAAATTTATTTTATTTTTATGTTCTGATAGTTCCTTAGACTTTAGACATAACGAATGTCGAACATAATACATACATGATTACATTATATCGAATATAAATGTCAATAACACACTGAATTTTAAAATTTAATAAACATTTAACTTATTATTATATTTCTTATTGGCCGTTTGCGGATATTTTAACAAACCCATTTATTATTTTTAATTTCGTATATTCAATGTGCAGTTAAATTACAATACTTTTTTAAAATTTAACGTGCTACATTTAATCAATTTAAATTGTAAATAAATATTTTTATCGATGGGGTTTAATATTAATGATACACAAAAAATGTGCACATTCGATATCAATAATAAGATACATTAAATAAAAAGGAATATATAAATCAGTTGGCGTTAAACCTCACAATAACTGAAAAATTAATAACCATTTATTTAAAAATACCGCTTACTTTAAATCCCCATTTATTTTTAATAATCATTTAAAAGTTCGATTTTATACAGGGTGCCCATCCGAAAGGTTTACTACTGTTTTTACCTATACAATTTTTCTAAATAAAAGAAAATAGAATTAATATTTACACATGAACGTTTATTTAATGTTTGGAATTATGCCTAACATACATTCGCATCAATTGGTCTTACACATGCGGGTTCTTTTGATTACATTTTTCATCTTTTTTTCAAACATTTCAAATTGTATCAATTTCTTGTCTAATGTTCCTTATAAGTTGTTCAATATTATTTGATTTATTTGCATAAACCTTACTTTTAAGATAATCCCATAAAAAGAAGTCGCAAGCAGTTGAATCGGGTGACCGTGGAGCCAAATCCACATCACCAAATTTCGAAATTAACTGTTGTGCAAGAGATAATCTTAAAAATTCCTTGTTTTTTCTAGCGCAGTATGGCATGTTCTATTGGAAACACATGTTTACCAAAACATTGACATGTGATTGATGTAACAAAAGTTCCTTATCATATCACGATAATGTTCGCCAGTGACTGCTGAACCATTCAGATTTTCGTAAAAATATGGTCCAATGACACCTCCAGCACAAATTGCACACCATGCCGTCACTTTCAAGGGGTGTAATGATGAATGATGAATTATTTGTGGGAAATTAGCTTCGTCACTCATAATTAATTTTTGCATATGTACAGCGCCGCAAATCTGTTGGAGGCCCCTCTTGTGCCAATGGAATTTTATACGGGAATAAATCTAAGTCTTTATGCAAAATATTGGTTAGTGTTGATTTCCGAAGTCCAAGTTCTTGCGCACGGAATCTGATTGATTATCTCGTACACTTTCACGTACAGCAGCAATATTTTCTGGTATTCTGACTATACATTGTTATACACACTTTGGCTTATTTGACACTGTCCCTTTTTCTTCAAACTCACCACCATATTACGTTACGTCCGAAGCTATCACGTAATTTTCTTAAAGTTAATGCAATTGATGATTAACAAAGTGTTCCATCAACAACCAGCCGGAGTACGTCGTAGAGGAAGACCCGACGGCGCTGGCGTGACGACATCGAACAAGACCTACTCGTATTAGGATGACGAAACTGGAGGACGAGAGCGATGGACCGAGACGGATGAGGGACCATAGTGCAGCCGGCAAAATTCCTTCATGGGGTATGAAAGCTAGAGAGAGAGAGAGTGAGAGAGAGAGAGAGAGAGAGAAATGGATGATTGACTGTCTAAAAGGTTTTCAAAACGCGTTGTTGAATCAAATATTTTTCCATGAATAATTTGCCAACGTGTGGACGCGATTGATCGTCGTAGAGGACAGACGCGTTTTCGCCTTTCTCTGCTTAGAATAAAATTAAATTTTAGTTTAATTTAATGTAATGTATGTGTTATAATAAATAATTAAAATAATATAATAACGTGTTAATAATTTAATTAAAAGTGAATTAATATAATTATAATAATAAATAAAATTAAAATTAAAAATAGTGTGTAGTGCGCAGCAATGTATAGAAATTGTGTGTCGTGCGAGGAAATGCATCACAATAATTTCTATGTACGAGTTTGTTCACATTGTGGGGATAATTCCAAAGGATATATAAGATAAGTGTTTTAATTATTTTAATTTTTGATTATACTTTCAATCTAAAAATTTTGATTTTATTTATTTTTATTTGTATGGATATATTTTAGTGGTTGTTGTGCTTGTGTAGTAAATACGCATTTTTAATGTTTCGCCATAGTGTGGTGTGGTACAGTTTGCGCGTGTGTGTGTGGTAGCTATTTATACATTACTTTAAAATTTAGAAGAAAGTTGTAAAGGGATATAAAATAAAAAATTGGTTCGACCTTATGTTTTATGTACATACATATATACAAATTTATTTTTTTTGGTTGTATATACTGTTTTATACGTTCACACACAAAAATAATAATATGGTTATATACACTACAGGCCAAAAGTTTTTGGTCGACATGGTTTTTATAATTTAAATTTTTTTATATAGTTTCAACAAACATATTAATGGTATTGTATATAGATACATTTAGACAGGATGTAGCATTGCAAGTTTTTTATTTTAATGGAAAACAAATCATCGACTAGGTGCTTTTGGCTTGTAGGGTACGTGATCATTTAGTTAAAGGACAAATAACAGAAAAGGATTAAAATAAAATATAAAACGATGTAATTTGTGTATTTCTTTTATCATCATGATGATCAAAAATGATCATTGAAATTACGATGAGTTTGCGCGCATGAGTTTGTTTTATATTGTGTTGCTATAGGAAAACTATACATTTGTTGTTATAAGAAAACTATACATATATGTATGAGTTAATGGAGAATAGTTTTATTATATAATATATAATATTATGTATATTATATATTTTTATATTTTAAAAATGAATAAAAGTGTGTTATAGATTACTATTATATACGTACATTTTTGGCATGTATTTTTAAATTTTATTTTAGTTTTCGAGTATGTAGTAAAAAATGAAACAAGATTAGGTTGTGTTTGTTGTGTGATCTCTGGTATGTATATGTGCATATATATGTATGGGCATGTGTAAATTTGTGTTTGGAGGTATGTATATGAATGCATGTGTATATATATATATATATATATATATATATATATATATATATATATATATATATATATATATATATATATATATATATATATATATATATATATATATATATATATATATATATATACATATATATATATATACATATATATATATATATATATATATATATATATATATATATATATATATATATATATATATATATATATATATATATACATATGCATATACATATGCATATGCATATACATATACATATACATATATATATACATATACATATACATATACATATACATATACATATACATATACATATACATATACATATACATATACATATACATATACATATACATATACATATACATATACATATACATTTACATATACATACATATACATATACATATACATATACATATACATATGCATATACATATACATATACATATTTATTTTATTTTATTTATTTTTCTCAACCAAAAATCATACATCAAAAGTTAACAATAAAAATGTAACAAAACAGACAGGCTAAGAAATTAGGTTAATCTATGTCAACGACAGTAGCGATTAACCTATTACAGTCATCAAAAACAAATTAATTGTACTGTAATGTGGGGATATAAAATAATTCAATCATATCATTATAACTATTAAGTAAAAAATTAACAAAAATTAAAAAAGTACAAATTTAATTTAATATAAAAGCATTAAAAATTGAAAACATTCATATGCAATAAAAACTTATCTAGCAAACATAAATTCAACATCTTTGTTATTCAGCAACCAAACCTTCACATGACTATTAAACTTATTGGTAGATATCATCAATCGTAAGTACAACGGCAAACGATTAAAAAATGTAGGCGCAGATACTAGATAAAACTTACGAAATAATTCTGTAGCAAATCTAGGGATTGTAAATAAGCTTCGGTAGTTGCTGCGCACATTATAACAAGCTATTAATCTCAACAACCGTTGTCCACTTCTTGAATAAAATAATTTTAAAACTCTAAAAATGTAAAGGTGTTTAACTGGTAATATCTTGCATTCCAAAAAAATAGGCCAAGTATGATCTCGTCGACTCTTAAAAAACATGACACGTAAAATATACTTTTGTAAAATGAAGAGGTCCCAAGGTATTCATATAACTCCCTCCCCAACATGGTAAACCGGGATTCAACGCAGGCATAATACAAATTTTTCAATATTTGAGATGAACAAAATTTACGTAATAAATAAATAGCTCTCAGAGCACAATTAAGTTGTTCCTTAATCTTCTGACAATGAATTTTCCAATTTAAATTAGTGTCAAGATTTAATCCTAAGTATTTATATAAATTCACTGTTTCAATTTTGTTGCACGTGACACCACAATTACTTAAATCACAATTATCTATATGATAGAAAATCAATGGATAATAACTCCGATATAGATCACCAAGCAATTTAAAAAACATAACCTTACTTTTTCACTTAGTAGCATGAAGTGGGCATCAAACCACAAACGTAAGACTTTCATGTCAGAATTAATACCACCATATCAAAAGCTCTTTTAATATCAATAAATACTGCAGCTACACATTTCTTATTATTTAGATTAATGTGGATGTCACTTAAAAAATGTGTTAACAATGATTCAGTGTTTTTCCCAGCTGTAAACCCGTGTTGATTATCATTTAATACTTTATGTTTTTTTAAAAATGACTCCACTCGGGATTTCATTGCTTTCTCCATAATTTTTAAAATTGTAGGCTGAAGAGCAATTGGACGGTAATTATCCATGATGTCTTTTTTTTCTTTCTTAAATACTGGAACAACAATTGCTGTTTTTAAAGAATCAGGAATAACACCAAAACTAAAACATTGATTAATAAAATTCACTAAAATGGGGGTAACGCAGTTAGCAGTAAGTTTAATCATATTAGAATTGAACCCTAAAACATCATAACTACTACTACATTTTAAATTATTAATAATTGAAACAACTTCAAAATCCACCACAGGATGAATAAAAAAACTTTCCTTGACATAATCAAAAACACAACAGTTAAAAGAAGAAGATGACTTAAGAGATGCTCTTAAATTATGAATAATGCGTGAGAAATATTTACCAAACCCATCAGCAATAGTTTTCGAGCCAGACAGAAATACCGAATCAATAGATATTACTTCAACAATCCTGTGACAAGATCTATTCCCTAAAATGTCATTAACCAGAGACCAAGTCCTTTTACTATCACCATTACAGCTATTAAATTTAAAGCTATAGTAACTGTGCTTATTAGAAACAACATTGTCATTAACTTTTCTGCAAAGTTTAACATAATATTTACGGAGTTTAACGTTTTCTGGATGTTTCTTACATTTTCTTTCAATTTTTTTCTTTTTACTCATTAAACATAATAAATTATCAGAAATCCATGGCTTAAGCTTAACCTTAGAACTGTGTTTAGTAACATTAATACAACAGGATTCAGCTATACGACTAAAAATTGAACTAAAATTAGTTAGAATTAATTCAGGATCGTTAATGAAAAGCCACGGTGAAGTCATATTCAGAGATATTAGCTATAAACTTTATTTTATCAAATTTTTTCCAAATTAAAGATTTATTTGAAGGCAATTTAGAACAAAGAGCAATGTCAATTTTAAGTAAATGGTGATCCGAAATATGAAAGTTATGCAGAGAAGCATTGCAATTGGTTAAGTTACTAACTCGAGCAAAACAGGGATCAATACAAGTTGCAGTGCTACTAGTAATTCTAGTAGGTGAATTAATTAATGATTGAAATCCAAATGAAGACAGCATAAATAAATATTCATCACTCTGTGGAGGTAAATCCAAAATATCAATATTCATATCACCCACAATAATAATATTTTGATTATTAAACCTAGATAAAAATTCCGTAAAATCAGAAACGAAATTTGTAACTGAAATGAATTGCAACCTATAAACACAAACAAAAATATATGTCATGTTATTTAATGTCACCGATAATTTAATTATATCAGCCGAATTCAAAGATATCGATTCATACACACAATTCAAATGACAATCGTAAAACGCACATACACCACCAGTGGCCCTATTCGGTCTTTCCCTGGGAATAGGGAATTGGGAAAAATATTTTCATAGCATTTTTGTCAAAATTATATTTTTCTGGCCTACTGAGGGAACAAGTTTGGTGTTAATATTTTCGAAACAAAGTTAAATGGGAAAATATTTTTCCCTATAAAATTTTTGTGGAACAAAAGTTTCCCAATTAACTTTGTTTTAAAAAATTTTGCACTAAACTTATTCCTTCAGTAGGCCAGAAAAATATAATTTTGACAAAAATGCTATGAAAATATTTTTCCCAATTCCCTATTCCCAGGGAAAGACCGAATAGGGCCACAGCTCTATAATTGTTATTACAACAACCAACGGTATAGTAATCAGGAATTTTATAGAAGTCTAACTCATGATCATAAATCCAAATTTCAGTTAAAAAAATTATTGAAGGTAATTCATTAAAAGAAGCTATGTTAACAACAAGTTTATCGAAATTTTCACGCAAACTGCGAATATTTTGATGTAAAACTGAAAAATTAGAGATGTTGAAATTAGAAAAATTACAAATATTAGTATTAATGGATGAATTGGAATTATCTGTTTGAGAATTATATAAGTGACATTGAAAGGAACCAAATGAATCATTCATAATTACAAGTTAATATAAATTTGAAAATCTACTTATTATATAACTCAAGGTCACTTATTGTATCAACAGTATATATACTTCCCAGTTCATCCATTTTCAAACAAATTCGACCATTATTATACCAGACGCGGTGTCACTTCTTTGATTTCATCATTTTCCAGGCCTCAGTGAAAATTTTTCGTTTTGCGGCACATAGACTATGGTTGACGTAAATAAGGTTACCAGGCGACAATCCAAGCTGGGCAGTAGAAAACTCTTTTCGTCCTTTTTTTGCTCGCATTATATTATCCTTAACCATTTTGCGAACAAACTTAACTTGGATAATGTTCCTAGGTTTATACGATGTTGATGACGACTTAACATTAAATATGGAATCGATGTCATTCTCGGCAACTTTAACGTTTAGACATTTATCCAACATATTTATAATTGCTGGTACCAATTCGGTTTCATTTATTTGCGGTAATCCTATAATATCAATGGCGTTGTTGTATTGATATTGTTCCACATTAGTCAGTCCGATCTGCATCTTACGGTTTTCGTTGCGAAGGTTCTCTTTAGTTAAACAATCCATTTTTTTTAATAACTTTTCTTCAAGCACCGTAATTTTTTCATTCAATAAATTAAATTGATTTAAAAATTCTTGTTTCATTGATGAAATTTCATTACCAATATTAGGTGTTAGCTGGTTCAAATTTCTAGTGTTTGTACACGATTTTTGTTGGGGACTATTTATTGCCTCGTTCGGTTTATTATATACATATACATATACATATACATATATTATATATATATATATATATATATATATATATATATATATATATATATATATATATATATATATATATATATATATATATATATATATATATATATATATATATATATATATATATATATATATATATATATATATATATATATATATAACGGGTGATTTTTTAAGAGCTTGAGAACTTTTTTTTAAAAAAAAACGCATAAAATTTGCAAAATCTCATCGGTTCTTTATTTGAAACGTTAGATTGGTCCATGACATTTACTTTTTGAAGATAATTTCATTTAAATGTTGACCGCGGCTGCGTCTTAGGTGGTCCATTCGGAAAGTCCAATTTTGGGCAACTTTTTCGAGCATTTCGGCCGGAATAGCCCGAATTTCTTCGGAAATGTTGTTTTCCAAAACTGGAATAGTTGCTGGCTTATTTCTGTAGACTTTAGACTTGACGTAGCCCCACAAAAAATAGTCTAAAGGCGTCAAATCGCATGATCTTGGTGGCCAACTTACCGGGCCATTTCTTGAGATGAATTGTTCTCCGAAGTTTTCCCTCAAAATGGCCATAGAATCGCGAGCTGTGTGGCATGTAGCGCCATCTTGTTGAAACCACATGTCAACTAAGTTCAGTTCTTCCATTTTTGGCAACAAAAAGTTTGTTAGCATCGAACGATAGCGATCGCCATTCACCGTAACGTTGCGTCCAACAGCATCTTTGAAAAAATACGGTCCAATGATTCCACCAGCGTACAAACCACACCAAACAGTGCATTTTTCGGGATGCATGGGCAGTTCTTGAACGGCTTCTGGTTGCTCTTCACTCCAAATGCGGCAATTTTGCTTATTTACGTAGCCATTCAACCAGAAATGAGCCTCATCGCTGAACAAAATTTGTCGATAAAAAAGCGGATTTTCTGCCAACTTTTCTAGGGCCCATTCACTGAAAATTCGACGTTGTGGCAGATCGTTCGGCTTCAGTTCTTGCAGGAGCTGTATTTTATACGGTTTTACACCAAGATCTTTGCGTAAAATCTTCCATGTCGTCGAATAACACAAACCCAATTGCTGCGAACGGCGACGAATCGACATTTCACGGTCTTCAGCAACACTCTCAGAAACAGACGCAATATTCTCTTCTGTACGCACTGTACGCATTCGTGTGGTTGGTTTAATGTCCAATAAAGTAAACTGAGTGCGAAACTTGGTCACAATCGCATTAATTGTTTGCTCACTTGGTCGATTATGTAGACCATAAATCGGACGTAAATCGCGAAACACTTTTCGAACCGAACACTGATTTTTGTAATATAATTCAATTATTTGCAAGCGTTGCTCGTTAGTAAGTCTATTCATTATGAAATGTCAAAGCATACTGAGCATCTTTCTCTTTGACACCTTGTCTGAAATCCCGCGTGATCTGTCAAATACTAATGCATGAAAATCCTAACCACAAAAAAATCACCCGTTATATATATATATATATATATATATATATATATATATATATATATATATATATATATATATATATATATATATATATATATATATATATATATATATATATATATATATATATATATATATATATATATATATATATATATATATATATATATATATATATATATATATATATATATATATATATATATATATATATATATATATATATATATATATATATATATATATATATATATATATATATATATATATATATATATATATATATATATATATATATATATATATATATATATATATATATATATATATATATATATATATATATATATATATATATATATATATATATATATATATATATATATATATATATATATATATATATATATATATATATATATATATATATATATATATATATATATATATATATATATATATATATATATATAAAATTGTTTATTTATAGTATCAAAACAAAACTGAGGGTTCTTAATATGAAATTTAAGAATTCAAAATTTAGATTTGGTAAATCTTAAAGGAAGTTTTTTATTTGATTAAAGGTAATTTTATAAAATATTGAATCAAGTAAGACGTATAAAGATAAATTATTTACCACAAATTATAGTACTCAAGGCTGTACCCAATAAGTGTATAACTATGCTCCTGATTTATCAATTACATATTACATATATTTATAGATTAATTGTACGTTATGTTTAATTTGAAAAATAGGTTTACTTAGTTTGAAATCGAAACTTCTATTGAGACGAAGAAAAAAAACACCCATTCTACCAAAAAGCAAAAAAAAAAAATCTTTTAAACAAAAAAAGCATTAAATCTAATTTATGAATGGTTTTTTTTATTTATCCGCTTTCATCATCGGAACTACAATAACAAACAATTGTTTAAATATGGTAAAAATTGTTTAGTTAAGAAATAATGTTTGTATGTACTAAACTATACTACTATGTAGAAAGTTCATTGAAATTAAAAGAAATTGAAATTGAATTTAATTTGAAAATGCACGATACAATGTTATTGACTAATTTTATTATCTTTGTTTTATTAAAATTATCATGTGGGTGACATTATGATGAACCATAATAAATTGGCGGTTGTTTTATTTTTACAAAATAAAGAGATTCTTATCAGCTATCTATCAAGTTTAATATAATTGTTGAATTGTAAGACGAAATATTACGAGAATTTCTGAATAATCGTAGTTTGATGTGACACTGATAAAAATATTATGTTTTAGAGGAAATCGAAAGATGAATGAAAGTTACTTTTTTCTTTTAATTTTAATTTATCGAAAGTGTAAACAAATATTCAAATTTATTGAAACTTCTGTGAACAGAACCTACTATAAGCTATTCAAATGTTTATGAATAAAATTATGTTGATAGTAATAAAGAGAATTCCAAAAACTAAAAATAGTATTATAGTATTTCATTCATTTGTAGAAAAAAAAATTATAAAAAATATGGTATTTATTCATTCATCAAAAACAAATTTTTATGTAATTTTGGAATTTGTATGTATTTGTTTAAACATGTGCATATGTGTAACTTCCCTTGACGATATATTTTCTTTTATCCATCGAACATTATATGGCGGCGTTTGGAATAACTTATGGTAATCATATAGTTTAAAATTATGGTTGAATAACGACTGGAAACTAAAAGAACTATGATAAACGTACTTATGCTAATTAAAACCTACAACACGTGTTGCTCATAATTACTTTTTGTACTATACGGCTTTTGTACAAAATTAACAATAATAAATTATTAAAGCGTGCAGGTATTGTATTGTTGATGGTGATTATTTATAAAATAATTCGATATTTTCTCAATAGATGAAAGAAGGAGAGGTAACAAACAACCTATACCACATATACACCAGAATTGGCTATTGATTTGCCGAGCATGGCTGCTATTATGATCCTATCAGAGCAGGTAGGTTGTATCATGACTATTTTCGAGTAAACAAATGTCTCAGTTTCACTTATAAAATTAAGCTTGGGCACATATTCTTGAAATTCAATCGAATAAAATCGTCTACGATTTTTTTTAGAACAAAAAAAATTTATCAAAAATTCGATGACAACATTTTGCCGTGACACATTCTTTCCAAGTAAAAAAAAAAATATTTTTTTATTGCAACCAATTTTGAAAAATCTCAAGATTTCGGGACGAACATTTTTTTGACGTTTAAAACAAAACATTTAAAGTCAAAAGTATAAACATAAACACAGGCCATTCAATTGTGGATTATAATTTGATGTGACTATAGTTGAACTTGAGATTTTAACATCAAAATGATTTTCTGTGTAATTAATTTTATAATTATTTATAATTATGATATATTACAAGAAATACACAATAAATTGTCAATAGAAAATTTTTAACATATTTTATTATTCAATATTTTTGTATCGTGTTCTTTGGCAAAAAAATACCAATTTATTTTTGCTTTTGTGAAGAATTAATTTAGTATAATTTTTCCTACAAAAAATGAGGTTACTTATATGGTTAATTCATTTCATAGAAAAATTTGCTCTCAGATCAAAATATTCAGTGCGCCATTGCGATAAATTTGAAGTAAACTTCATGTACATTTTTTGCACTGGCATCAAGCATGTTCAGATCAGTCAATTGTTGTTCGCAACTTTTAGTATTACCCGTTCTCCAGGTTTCAACAGATCATAATAGACCACACCTTTCTGGTTCCACCAGACACAGAGTATCGTTTTTCTGGCAAAGCGATTCTGTATGTGGTCGATGTGGATGGTGCGCCTGGGTCCACCCATGATCTTTTGTGCTTGGGATTTTCAAAATATATCCACTTTTCATCTTCTATAACTATACGATGCAAAAACGACTTCCTTTTGTAACGAGCGATCAAAATGTCACATGTGTTTTGCGCTTTTTTATTTGCATTTCGTTCAACTCATATGATACAAGTCTACCGGTCTTTTGAATCTCTGGAAGCCGATTGGAAAACGCCCAATTGCTCGGTGAGTTATTTTCGTCCAACATTGCTTCAATTCCACATTTTCGTATTTTTTGGAGGATTTTCTCGTTACTTGTCCGCAACATCGGATTCACCACTTTTCAACCGCCGTATCCATCTTTCACACGTATCTTGTGATGGAACATGTTCACCATAAGCTTCTCGAAGTAATCGGTATGATTCAGCAGTTTTTTTTTTTCAAATGAAAACAAAAAATTAATGCTGTCCGCGAATGCTTTGTTCGGTATAATATTCAACATATTGAACACAATAATACAACAATAAGCGCACGCTTTTCCAATTTATCACGCGTGGGCGTCTGACACTTGTTGACGACACAACAAAATAGCGCAGTGTCGAATTTTTATAGCAAATTGCATTGGTACACCATCTATTATCTGAAATCCGCGTTTCCTACTCTTACACCTGTATACGGATTTTGTCTCAAAATGTGTGAACGAAATGAGTGTAACCGGAATGATATAGTAGTAGCATTTGTGTTTGTCTTAGTTTCGTGCGTATGATTATTTTACTGCATATGCAAGCCACGTGTCTTTTTTTTTTTTGTTTGTTTATAACGCTTTGAGTTCCGACATGATTTCGACTAATGTATTGAGGAGCACGATCGCGCTTTTTGGCACTCAAAGAGTTGACCATTGTAAACGCCATATTTTTGTGTCGTATATGTATTTTCGATTTTTTTATATTTAACATTTTATTTTTAAAATTTATGGAATTTAAAATAAATTTACTTATAAAATTTTATTAAAACATATAAAATTAGTTTATGATTAAAAAAATGTTAAATATAAAATATATTAGCATGTTAAATAAATAATGACACTCCACAGCTCGGGAGCAAACGTAATGTGCTGAGAAAAGGAAATAAGCAGCATCACAATTAAACCGATTCGCCCGGATCGCGTTATTTTGATACAGTTCATCATACAAATGACAGAAATACGAACAAAAGAAAAATTCAAATACAAAGACATAGTATACGTATTCGATTTGTTTATGTACTGTGTATTATACCAATGCCTTCTATACTACTGGCCTTTTACTACTCTCATTTTTCGCACATGACGTCAATTTAAGTCTATACCGAGACTGCGCAATAATAATTTTAGGATATTTACACTAACAAAGCAACTAGAGAAAGCAACAACAACGTCGACTTAGCGTGTCGTCATCATTTGGTGTAAGCGGCCAGTAGTTTAGAAGGCATTGATTATACACAGTATACGTATTCGATTTTTTTTGCTTCACTCATTTTAAATGAGTAACTCAAGAGACAAAATCGATATACTGGTATTTTATATTGTTTATTTTTATATTTTAGAATATGTATTTTTTTGTTCTCACTGCCGTCAAAATTTTTAATCTTATACAAAATTGAGCAATTTTTGTCGTATGATAAAAAATATGACCGACCTTCAACAAATCAGAGCGATTATTATTTATGTCTATCAGACAAAATTTATACATGAAACATCGCCCTAAGTGTATGAAAATTTATAGGAAATTCTATATTGTACTGATTAAAAATTTTGATTTATAATTTTTTATATGCAGTGTTCAATCCGCATTCGATTCGCTTACGTAGATTCTTTATACGACGTGATTGATTGGGTTTAAATTCTTAGAGATTTCATCATTCGACTGTTTAGAATTTTAGCTCATGATATTTGTCCGCTGTAGGGCTGCGGTTATATTTGTTTATATTGATATTGGGCAAGTGTAAATGAGACAAGATGTCCTATTAGTAACTAAAGATAAAAATTATTGGTTTGGTACTAATATAGTAAAAAATATTGGTACTAATAAATGACGAAGGGAAATGTGTTAATTTTTACAAGATTAACATCCTCTTATACAGTGTTTTTTAATAAATGCCAGGCTTTTGTCTCGGAAACGGTGCAAGGTACGAGAAAATTACTGACAATGAAAATTGTTCAAAATCGAGGGGGGACGTTTACTGGTGATTTTTAATGAATAGTTTGGGAGATATTGACGAAAGTAAGTTTTTTTCTAAATTAGAACCTATATAATTTTGAATACACATTTTAATTAAGAAGTTTAAAATAAATAAATAAATATTTTTTGCTCGTACAAAATTTATCGTAGTGTAACGTTTAAGATATGTGAGCAAAAATTTGTCTACAGTAAAGTAAATCAATTTTTCAAGTTCTAACACTGTTTCGTTGTAACAGAAACAAAAATAAATAAAATCAATACTTCTCGACTTATTAAGCAAATTTTTATTTAATTTTTTTTAACACAAAGAGAATTGATTTTTATTTGTCGTTACAACGACACAGTAGTCGTGTTTTATTATTCATTGCTCGAATAATGCCCGGCGTCGAATGGGAAATTTCAACTGAAACTGCTGCTATTATTCACTGGTGTCGCTGCTAATCAAAAAAATAAAATTGTACTTAACTTCATGCAGTCGAATGACAGTTCTACTTTTGTGTTTATTGTTGTTTGACACATGTTTATTTTTACTTGGCTTTCTTCAAAAATACACAGAAACCACTTTTTACTAATAAACTAAACAATTTCGTATAAAGTTTTTTTTTCGAAACTACAAAACTAAAACAAATTGACATAACAAAAATCGTACACGTCAAAATTTGAGCACGAGCATAAAGCTTGCTTTGGTTTAAGGGTTGTACAAAACAAAGGCCTTTTCAAATTTCCCTTTGAAATGGATAGCGACTCCCGATAGCGGCGCCCGATAAATACATAGGTAGAGCAAAATATTTTTATATCGATTTTTAGCTATTGAAGGAAAAATCTTAATTTAGAATTAAATAAATTAATTATATGTAAAAATAGCGCGCTAAATATAAGTTTTGACAAAGAAAATTGAGGTGGTCCAGATAAATCAATCGAGTGCTAATAAAAAAACACGGCAAGTGTTACAACTTAGGGAAAATTGTTTTACAGAGTATTTATTTATTTATTTTTAACTGCTTAAACAAAAGGTGCATTCAAATTTATAGGTTCCAATTTTAAAAAAACTATCTTTCGTCAATATCTCATAAGCTAATGCGTTTCATCATTCAAGATCTTCACTAAACCTCCCCCTCGACACTGAACAATTTTCATTATATGTAATTTTCTCGTATCTTGCGCCGTTTTCGAAGTAAAAGCTTGGTATTTATTAAAAAACTCACCCTGTATACATAATTGTCTATGGTTTTAATTGTAGTTTTAATTATAAATTAATAAAAGGTAGAGATTTATATTTATTTAAATGAACGACCTTGTGACGGTACTTAAGCTTTTCGAAATTTGCGTACGATAAATCTGAGAGACCTTCATTAGTTTTTACGAACTTTAATATCGCGGATTCTTTGAATGTACGCAAATATTTTACTTTGACTTTTTAAAACAACTCTTTACGCTAATACCTTTATTAATATTATTTTATGCCGGTGTACTTGTGTTGTCTTGTTACATGTACGAACATATTGTTTGTTTCTGTGCTCTTTTAAGATAAAGAAAACAGTTTAAGGAAAGTAGATTGACCAGTTTTTATTATGAATTTATAAACTATTTATTATTAATAATATCGTTATTGTGTTACATTTATATTTAGCAAATTTAATTTTATAGTGTATTGTATGCAAAAAAAATACATAAATGTGAGATACAAATGACGCGGATTTTTTGTTTTTCAGTTTCTTTTATGATTGAACAATAAAAATATAAATACCAACCACGTACTTTTGTTAAAATAGTTTTTAACATTTTATAGAGATCGTAGTTAGAACCTGAAAAATTAAAACCTCTAGTTAGAAATTTGCACAACAGGTGTATTTGCTTATGTGCATAATTTAATATGCATAATATTAAGGAATAATATTAAGAGTTGCATGTGTCAAGGATGTGAATAATGACAGAAACATATTCAAATATGTACGTACGTATTTTCTTATATGACGTAATTCAAAATGTTCATGATATTTTATGATTTCTACAATTAAGCTCCAAAATTATAACGTATGAACAAAAAGAAGTTTTAAAATTCTGGATGATATGTATATTCTGATAACAGATAACAATATTAGGAAACACAGTTTGTTAAACATACGGGAAATAAACTAACTAGGAAGTTTTACACATGCCGCTTATAACATATATGCAAATTAAAAGCGACTTTTTATACAGCTTGCAACTTGTAACGTACAGAATATTTATTAAAGTCGAAGTTTTCAATTAAAAATTAGTTTTAAACAACAAAATATAATGACAAATGCGAATATATGTCAATTATATTAATACCTAATACGTTCGGTAATCTTAATTGAATAAAAAAAAATTACGGTAGGCTTTGTTCGGTGACATAGCCGCAGGGGTTCTTAGGCGTACAACTACTCCACTCATATAAAGGTAAGAATTTTTTGGCGATAGAAAGATAGTTTTTGAAACATTTTATTATTTTACATCACAATTTTATGAAGAATTGGTCTATGATACGTAAAGTAAAAAACCGACGAAAGAAGTTCTGGAGTTATTTTTCTAGTGAATGACAAATCTATATAAGTATTTCCTAATACTTTTTACGCTATTTGCCGTAGGCACTTGGCGAAACACACTTATACTTAATAAACACATTTTTATTAATCACTTGTTTTTTGTTTCGCAGAATATTCTGCGAAACAAAAAACAAGTGATTAATAAAAATGTGTTTATAATTGGTCGGATAATTGGTCGGAACCATATCTAGGATTGAAATGATGCTTCATAAACTCAAACGCTCCTTCATTCCGTTCCGTTTCATCTACATTAAAATATTGGAACCTCTTTATCCACTGTAAACCGTTTATCAATTAATTTTGAACTTTCTGGGTATTCCGTTAATGCCGCAAGGAAGAACATATTTAAATCGACCTCTTTAGCATGCGGATGAATGTAAATAGAACCAAGTATACATTTTCGCGAACCATTCAAAGTGACATCCACTAGACAAATATCATCAACTGAATCGATCAACTGTCTTCTAACATTAATATCAAACTCAATAGGCTGACAACCTGCTACACTATTGATATTTCTATAAATTGCTACTCCACTTGCTTTACGCTGTTTATTTATCAATTTCGAACGAAGAGTGTTGTTCATGTATGATTCCAATTCAAACCCTCTAATTTTAATCGGTTGATCTTCGTACATTCAAGTCTCACTGAGAGCAACAAAATCAGACTTTGATTCAGACTTTGCCACTTAAGTTACTTTTGGCATAATTGTTAGTTTTATATAAATTTTACTTTAGAGTCAACCTCGATCAATGACATATTAATCACGTTTCTACCATTAATAGTTTTGAAAATATAAACGTGTATGTAGACATCAAATCGCGCCCGCGTTTTCTTAGATTGCACACTTGATGGACGTAGTTCTACGTCAAAAATTATAATCCATTGGTTGTTTCTAAGTTACCCGAAATACAATAAAAAACGTACATAATCATATCAGGATTTCAAAACATTTTTGTCTTAATCCCTATGAATGCGGAAAATAAAATTCATGTAATTGAACTGCAGCTAGAATATTACCCAATTCTATATAAATCATGGTTAAACCAATCAAGACACATAGCAAAAAAATACACACAGCAAAAAAATAAGTGAACTTCAAATGGAAAGTTTGTTGATTTTAATTGGAGTGTGAGTCGACAAATATTCATAAAAATTGAAAGGAATTGTTCTTACACCTTTGTAAGCAATATATTTCGATTCAAAACAAGATGATGGTCTTCAACAACAAAATAAAACCTTCTCAAATAAAAATTTTATGGTCGCAGTAACATAAATATAAATTTATTTGATATTCTGAAAATTGAATTAATTATGTATTTATGATAAAAATGTTTTTTATATAGTTTACCGAGGGACTTTTGTTTTCACCAATTCCACAACATTGCCTCACCGTTGATCCACCGTTCGCCTCTCTCTCCCGTTTTGAATAGACAAGTTATTGTTTATATAACTCATCTGAAATACACTAAAAAATAATGACACACTTTATCATAACATCACTGATTTATTTTATCAGATGTGCTATACGTCTAAATAAAATGCTAATATTTTCTGACAAAAGAATTGCAAAATCTGAAACCCTTGATTATTACACTATCATATTATGATTTATGACATACAAATTTGATAAAGTAAAGGAAAACAATGGTACCAATTTCAAAATGAGCTTCATCGGTGAAGATAATTTGCTTGAAAAGTCATTTTTTTTATGGCACAATTAACGAATTGCCGACGTAATGTGTGTACATTTGGCTTTATTTCTTGTGTTGGCTGTGTTTTGTAAGCCTTTAATATGAAGAACTTTGTGTAAAATATTGACCAAATTTGTTGGTTTGAAGTTTAATGGCTGCGAACGGCGACGAATTGATGTCCTTGACTCTTCAGCAACACTTGTGCTTAGAGGGTATCAATTCCCGACATTTTTTTGTTCCCGGGAAACGGGAAATTTGAAATTTATTTCCCGGTTTCCCGGGAATTGAAAAACTTCATTTCTTAAACAAATATATAAACACAAGAGCACAAAACTGCAATTGAAATTTAATAACACGACTTTGGAATTTATTTTAAATTATTTTACTTTAAAAAATTAAAGTTATTTTACTTTAAAAAATAAAAAGTATAATTTGAGCTATAAATAATTCATTTCCATATATGTATATTAAGGAAAATTCATTTTACTTGAACAAATAAACATTTTTTGAACTTATTTGTTCAGGAAATAACTTTTTAGAAATGTGAGGCAGTCTATGAGATGAGTCACTAAGTGACGATCTTCGTTTAGTGCAGAAATTAGATGACAAAGAAAATACTCTCTCGCTTTCTATTGAGGTTGGTTGTACGCAAGTAAGGGCATCTAGCAGCTTTTGTAAATTATTTGTAATATTTCCCGTATTCTCATACATTTGAAATTCTTTTTTGAGATCTTTTTTTGAATCCTTAGTTGCAACATACTTTTTAGGTTTATATTTATAGCTTTGCCAGTCTATCTTTCACATTCGTAACTGTTAAACAATCATCCTCTTGAGACGATTCACTTTCAATTTCAAAATCAACATCTTCACTGAATAAACGATTAAATAAGTATTCGCATAACGAATAATTGCAGCTTTTGATGATGAAGGTAGCTCAGGAGTAGCGGTTGAATGCAAATCGAGTGTTTGGAGGTATTTAATCAAAGTAACAAGATCTTGATTTCTTCGCTCTTTAACGCGAAGACAGAGCTAGAACATCTCCTTTGAAATTGCATCAGCAGGGATTCTAAATAAAAAATTCAAAATTGCATCATCTGTAATCAAATTTGCATCGCGTTTACCTAATGCTTCGGCAGCTATTTTGATTGGTTGAAGAGCGTTCAAAATATTTTTCGCATTGAGCTGATACTTTTATCGAATTGATACTTTTGAACGAATACCGAATAAATACTTGTATGTGAGATTCGAAAATCTCTACTTGACGAATCGATATTGATATTCGAATTGATATTGAATGAAACCTGATACTTTCGTTCTCGGTATATTGATATCGGATATCGGTAACTATTGTTGAACGTTTGGATTTAATATTGAAATATTTTTCTTAATGGCTGATTTTTATTTCGAATGGATTGAACCTGTTATAGTCAATTAGTACACAATTTAAAGCCTGCACTCTAACCAACTGAGCCATCCGTTGCATAAAAAGAGAAAAACAAGCTTTGTAGACATAGATCTATTTTTAATTTGAATAAATAAATATCCTAATCTAGATCCTAATGTAATAAAATATATACACAAATAATCCTTTGAATTAAATTTTTTCCCGGGAAATTATTTTATTTTTCCCGGGAAACGGGAAATGAGAAACATCAAAAATTCCCGGGAACTCCCGGGCGGGAAATCCCGGGAAGAACCCTCTACTTGTGCTAACATAACACAGCTGCAATATTTTCACTTGAACGACCACTGTGATGATAAATTCTGATTCTCTGATCTTGGACTGAACCAGTTTCTTCAAATTTATCAATGATGAGTTTAATAACATGGTTTGTCAACTAGTCTTGTCTCTACCATATTTTGAAAGAAAGTTTCTTCCAACTTCTGAATAATTTTCACCATATTTAAAATAAGTTTTAATAATAGAAAGACGTTGTTCAATCGTATAGTCCATTTTAACTAACCTGTATGTTTGTACTTGTCATTTGTCAAATAACATATGATACTCTAATACAAAAAATTTAAATGGCGGAATATTTAAAAAGATACCTCAAATTTGAATACTCGTCATAAAACCTTATAAACCGATTTCCGTACACACATTCCAACACTTAAAATTTCACAAATTTACACGTTTCATTCTTTTGCTACATTTATTTAAGTCATAACCGTAAAATGTAAATTTTAATTTTGAACTCTCAAAATGACTTGAATTAACACCAAAAAAAGAAACAAGGACATAATTAAAATAATCAATTATGCTGCGTACTGTCAGTATAAGATATGTCAAAATGTTTTTGTAAATTATGTAATAAATATAAATTAAACGGAGCATATATATCAGATCAAGCTTATATTATAAATAAATGGAATTATTATGCATGGATGATGCCAAATTTTAGTTTCTGTACCGAGTGTATTATATTATGATGCAGCTCAAAAGGAATTTTAATTTCCTACAATGTTACTTGCAAAAATCTTACAATATAAATTTTTCAATTTTATTACTTACCATCGTATTATCAGAGATAACCTAAAAGAAAAATTTCATCCTTTGAAAATGTAAAAACTTAAACTGCATGTTCAGTTTCTGTAAATTGTCGAACATAAACAAAATTTATTTTGTTTTTATGTATGCTTACGCAGTTTAACGGAAAATCACAGATACAACGATGACATTGGAATTATCAGAAATCAATTTGATCCACTTTTTTACTTCAAATGAAAAATCTCCTTTGATTGTCTAAGGTTAATCTTTAAATTTGCCGCTATTGATATCTGTTGTACTAGAGTGCCATATGTTATTTGAGGATAACAAGTAGAAATATTCCGGTTATTGAAAATGAAGATATACACGATTAAACAACGCGTATTTATTGTTAAAAATTATTTTAAATTTAATGAAAGTTAGGCAGAAGTTGTCAGAAAATGTCATACATGATATGGAAGAGTGAATTGTCCGACATTTGCGGCTATTCGAAAAATTGTTGCAAATTGTGTCGACACTGGTTCGGTAAAGGACGGAAAAAGCAAAATTGCTGCTCTAAGTGCTGTGTTAATGAGAGTCCAATAGTCATAGCACAGCAATTAAAAATTCCACCAGCCATATTATTCAAAATTTTGCAGTAAAATCTTTATTCGTAGGCATACAAGATTCAGACAACTCAAAAAATAAAGCTATCAGAATTAACTGAAAAATTATTCGATTGGGAAGCACTAAATTGCGGCTACATAGATCGTGCGGTCTAACACCTCTAGATTGGGCCTATGGGACAATTAGAAGGGAAGAGTTTATGCCAACGATTCACAAACAATGCCTAAAGTAGATATTATTATTAGATGGCCTAAAGGAGAATATTATTGTGTTCGAGAAATTGAGCCACTGTTATGCCAGAATGTCATCGAAAATGTTGATAAAAGCACGGTACCTTGCCAAAAATCAGCAGGAAGTGACTTAAACATTTTTTCTATTACTAAACCGGAACCTTTGTACAATTATTTGAAATAAAAATTTAGATACCTACAAATTATGTGTTTTATTAAAAATCAACCTCCAATTGGAATACCCTTTATAAGACGTATGCAAGTTAATTTTTAATTGTTTTGTCTCTTATGTGCGATAAGCATTAATAATGTCAAGCATTGTTCTGTAATCCCCATATTATTCATCTGGTCAGCCGATGGCTTCAACAGTAATAAACATTAGGCATGCAAAGCCATTTACAAATAAATTTCATTTTCAATTACGAAAATCTGTTAAACCACTTTAAATCTATACCTAAAGAAAATTTTCTGCAAGAAAATCAAATTGAAATGTTAGACGGTATGATACCTCTCTAAGATATTTGACCAGTATTTAGAAGTAACAAAGAAATATACGAGAAAGATAGACTATAGCCAGTTTTCGCCAATCAATTGCCAGATTTGCAATTTGTACATTAAGTAATTTTTTGTTGCAAAAAACTTTTGATCAAACTTTGAAACTGAAGTAAAACAAATTAAAACTGAAAAGAAAATTAATTTCATTGTAACTTAAAAACTAAAGTTAGTGTTAAAAAATTGTATTCAACCAAAGAAAATATTTAGCAACTTTCACAAATGATGAAATTTAAAAAATCCTTTACCTTATCCTACTTAACTAACACAAACTAATAAAGGTGCGACGTTCTTCTAACATATCAATATAGTTGTAGTTTGCTGTGGTTATCGAACAAGTTATTTCTGTGACTAAAATCCTATCTCCACCCACAGATCAATTATGTCAAGAATGCAGGCATGAAGAATGTGCTATACATAAAAATGGGGAAAAATTGTAATTGCACTATAAAAATTAAAATTCATTCGTTAGCTGTGTGGTAAATTCTGATCAAATGAATTTGTTTGTGCCTTTTTACTAAAATTTTAACTGTCGCAATATGGCAATTGAATTCAAAAGTTAGCTAGTTTCAAAAGTGATTTCGATAAAGTAACTCTTTCAAAATGTCACAGCTCAATACATTTATTTCGAAACTCAACGTAAAATACAAAAATCCGAAATATTTATAAAATTTATTTATTGGAATTATTAAGATTCTTGCGGATATTTTTGGCTGATTTTGTAAGATGTACTTATGTTCTTAAGATAGGTTATAGATATCATCAAAACTAACACCGCCAAGTATAACAAGAACAAACATATAACAGCATATACCATTTCTTTAGAATCAGAACATCATACAAATTTTCTTTTTATTAAAATCAAAACTCTCTATAAATCGAAGGAATTTGTTAGGCTTTTTTTTTTTTTAAAAAATAGCAAAACCGGTAAAATTGGTTGCTTTTCAATATAGAATCGTAAAATTTGATTAACGTCTGAAATGACAGTGCGGTGTTTATGATTCTGTCCTGAAATAAAAAACAGATCAAGCCAACACTCCAAAATTTAACAATTTTCAAAAGTCATCATTTATTATGCGACTAAAACAACAAATGTAAATGGGCCAACAAAAAAACTATAAAAAAGAAAATGAACACCCATGTCCGGTATTACGTATAATATATGTTTTAAAATCAACAATTCCATGCATTAATCTGCTATAATTTACTTATTATTCTTACTTAGGATAATCATGAGAATATTTTCGAAATAAAATACATACATAATTCTAGAAGACGCATAATTGATATTGAATAGAAATGTATGTTTACGAGTTTAAGGTAACATTTGCAATATTAAGAAATCAACATACGGAAGTTATTACTGATAGTTTGTTAGCCACACTTAGTTTTAGCTGAATTTTGCCAAATAAATTATTTATAGAATTAAAATATATAAACAAGAAATTCATTTTTTCCAAATTGGAAGAAGTTACGCTCACACAGATTTTCGTAAAAGATTTCGTGAATCAGTTAAAATACTTCTGTATTTGTCATATTTTATATTGGATACGTGTAGGACGAGAAAACAACTTTAACGAAAAATAATATTTGTTTTATTGAATCAAATTGATTTTGTTTTGGACATCCAAACTACTAAACTAAACTGTAGAACATCCAGAAATTTCTAAAGTATATATATACATATACTTGAATATGAATATTTAAATCATGGAAGTTTGCGTAACCACAAATCGTTGTGTTACGTTATAATTTTAATATTGTTATAAACTTACACTAAAAATAATAATGGAATTGAATATCATCTTTTAAAACAAATTTAGCAAAATTTCTTTAGTGTTTTGTTGATTTATTGTTTAGATGTTTCTATATGCATTTAATATGAATTTTATGTGAGTTTATTTTATTTGCAAAGTTTAATTTAAGCAAAAATAATTGTTATAACTGGAACTTTCATTATACTGTTAAGTAAAAACAAAAACAAAAATTTTCGTCACAATGTCAATAATAGAATAGATGAAATAATAGCCGTGTTTTATTATTCGAGCATTATCCGGAGCCGAATGGAAAATTTCTACTGAAACTGCAGCTATTATTCACTGGTGTCGCTATACCATAAAAATGAAAAATAAATGCATCCATAAAACAAACATTTATCACTTGAAATATACTAATTAACATTTATGTTGACATGACGTTATAAACAAGAATTCATCTTAATGCGTTTTAAATTTTTATTGAAAGATTAGTTTCTAATGGTTTTAGGGGTTTACAAAATAAAGGCATTTTCAAATTTCCCATTGAAATGGATAGCGCTCCCCATAAATAGGTAGAGCAAAAAATTTTTGTTATCGATTTTTAACTTTAAAATTCAACGAAAAATCTTAGTTTAGAGTTAAATATGTAATTTAATTATATGTAAAAATAGCGCGCTAAATATAAGTTTTGACATAGAAAATTGGCTGCTCCGGATACATCTATCGGGCACTAATAAAAAAACACGGCAAATATCTCGCTGACAATTCCTATCCCTCTTTTATTCTTCCGTAAAGGCAACAACAAATACACCTTTTGTTGTTGTATATACTATAGAGAATGAAACAATACGTATTTTCACTGAGAATTAATTTAAATGTATAGTAGTAGTTTTCTAATTAAGTAAAATTAGGTTGCACTTTCTTACCTTCTATTATTCTACATATTATAATTATAATATTTTATTGCAAAATGAGTAAAATTGGAATGAGACTAAAATATAATACATAGTTTGGTCACAAATAAGGATAGACAGATATATGTATATCTTCCGCTATCACATGTTACATATGAACATTCAATCTATAAAATTAATTCCAACTCAAATCTGGCCCGACTAGAGAAGGAAAATATAATACAATAATATATTTGTCGCTCCTCTTTTATTTTGTTTTTACTGTGTTAGGATACAAAATGATTTTTTAAATTCATAAATAGAAATAAAAGGAAAACAAATCGTCGTATTTTTACGTACTATACGATACCATACCACTACATATAAAGTAAAATCACATTATACAGTAAATATACATATTTCATCGATATTATAATTTCTAGTTATACGTGAATATAAAGGAAATGTGTAATTCGGCTTTTACTGTTCGCAATACAATATCAAAATACGGTACTTTATGAAAAAAACAAGAAACGAAAACACATTTTGAACACATACAACTATAGAGGTTCAATATATAAACGATTTCTGTTTTGTGTGCTATTGCTTCTCAGCATACAAGATGATTTTTTTAATAAATAATAAGGACATTTTTTTTTTAACATAAAATTAGGAAAGAAAATAAAAAATATATCGTACCACCACCACATTTAAACAAATGTGTTTGTATATGCAATGCCTCTTAAACTACAGGCCTCTTACTACTCTCATTTTTCGCACATGACGTCAATTTATGTCTAAACCGAGACTGCGCAATAATAATATTAAGATATTTACACTAACAAAACAACTAGAGAAAGCAACAAAAACGTCGACATAGCGTGTCGTCATCATTTGGTGTAAGCGGCCTGTAGTTTAGGAGGCATTGGTATATGCAACATTTTTGTTAATTTGATGTAAGAGAATTAAATAATGTTGATTTGATCGTTTTGAATCATTTAAGTTTATAGTCATACTTATCCATATTTCGTGTGTGTATTGGATTGTTGATCTATGCAGTGCCTTCTAAACTACTGGCCGCTTACACCAAATGATGACGACACGCTAAGTCGACGTTGTTGTTGCTTTCTCTAGTTGCTTTGTTAGTGTAAATATCCTAAAATTATTATTGCGCAGTCTCGGTATAGACTTAAATTGACGTCATGTGCGAAAAATGAGAGTAGTAAAAGGCCAGTAGTATAGAAGGCATTGATCTATGCCAGTGCACCTAGAATACTACAGGCCACACTGCTTGCTATTTCATTAAATTTATGTCTACAGTTTTTTCTTTGAACTGTAGACGGCAGTCAAGTTCATAAAATGAAAAAACGAAAACAAACAGAAAAAAAATCATTTTTATACGTGTACTAAAAGTAAGGTTATGTCTTCTCATAAATTATAGGAAATGTGTACACATTTTATACGTGTTTACATATTTAACACATAATATAATAATATTATGAATTAATACTTTTACCAATAGCTTTCTATTAAATTTTAAAATATATTATTAAAATATTTTTCTTGTTGTTTGTTTACAATTTTTTTCTTATCAATGTGACAGCAAATCCAAAAAAAAATCAATACAATCTTTTTAATTTTAGTACTGCCTATCATAGCCAAAGAGAAAACTGACGACATAAATTGACGTCATATAGCAAAATTTTTAAAGCAGTGTGGCCTGTAGTACTCTAGGTGCACTGTCTATGCAAAATATCCATATGTAATGTAGATGTATCCTTATTTTTATTGGTTGGTTAACTTTTACCATCCTTTACAAAACTAAATGTAAATTATCATCGATTTCTCATCGAGATTGATTAAGGAACGACATGTTCAATAGTTGCCTTTCAGATCACGATCGGCCAGCGGTTTTACATTGGTACAGTTATCCAATATTACCTTCGAGTTCCGACTAAAAAACGTTTTATTTTTTCATTTTATTTTATTAAATATCAGAGAGAGATCGTTGTAATAAATTTGGTTGTCGCTATAGAGATGTGTTTAGAACCATTATTAAATTTTTCAACTATCCCATTATTTTAGATTTTTTTAAGTAATTAAACGTGGTCTTCTTTTAGTCTGTAACTGTATTATACCATCATCGGTAATTAACATTTAACGAATTTATAAAAGATACAGTTTATCATGTCAGATAAAAAAAAATATTTATCTTGCGTCATAATTGTCGTGATCTGCAGATAATCTAAATAATTTTTTTTACAAATTTTCTAAAAATGAATCTCGAGAGAATGAGTGGATTACCTAGCTAGGATTGGAAAGAGAAAATTTGAAAATTTTCGAGAGCATCTTGGTTCGTCCCCCAGTCAAAATAAATTCAATGTTGTAGTTTTCTGCTAAATAGTTTATTAATCCAAGTTGAGTTTTTATAGTTAGCTGGAGACCTTTTATGAATTTAGAATAATTTTCATTTTTCGAAACTATTTTTGTATTTTTTAAATATTCCAGAGCTTTTTCTAAGAAATTGTAAATTTTGTGGATCTTTCTAAGAATCCCTAACGCAAAAAATCGTGACTTTTACCTGGCGAAGCATCTACATCGACTACATGGCAAAATCGCTTCGGAAAGAAGACAATGCTCTGCGTTTGGTGGGACCAGAAAGGAATCGTATACTATGTGCAGCTGAAACATGGCGATACTGTCAATAAGAAACGCTACCATCAACAACTTATCAATCTGAACCATGCATTGCTCGAAAAACAGCCAAAATGGGACACGGGACACGAACGAGTGATATTGCAGCACATCAACGCTCCATACCATCGCACTCACATCGTCAAGAACACCATCAAAACGCTGAAATGGGATTTGCTACCGCACCCGCCTTTTTCGCCAGACCTGGCCTCCTCGGATTATCACTTGTTCCGGTCGATGGCAGATGGCTTGGCAGGGCTGAACGTGGCAAAGTGCAAGAATAAGTGCAAAATTGGTTGGACGAATGGTTTCGGTCCAACGACGCGTCGTTTTATCGTCGTGGTATTCAAGTATTGCCAGAGAAATTGCAAAATTGTATAAATTTAGCGAAGGACAATACTTTGAATACACCATTTTTTATATTTCTATTGATTTCTATTGAAATTTTTCATTTCTCAAAAAAACCTGTAAATTTAGTTGCGCACCCAATACTTATAGCTACATTATGGCAGTCTGAAATGAAATAACTCACAAATTATGTACCTAAATATATTATTTTATGTATTTAAAAGACATCAACAACACGTGTCAAAATACGTACACCAATACGTACACCACTACTAAAACGTTTCGGTAAATTCTCATGAGGATTGTAAAAAGAGCATAAAACACATGGCCAGGAGTACATTTGCAATGCAATAAGATTTGGCCCAAATCATTTATGCTTATTAGCCACAATCGAGATTTTACAATTGATAGTGCATGCAGGAAGATGAGCAACGTTTACTTGGTAAAGAAGATCATGTTCGTAGTCCCAATCAGTTAGTTTATTAGAGCTAGTCCTATTTCACTTATGTACTCAAACCCCGTACCATTAAGAGATAAAATATTATTTATAGCGTGTCAATTATGGATTTTATTTTATCGAGCTCCTAGTCAGATTATGAATAAAATTCAGTGCAATCATAAAATAGAACATAAATTAAAATAACATAAAATTATAATAATTTTAGAAGCATACAAGTAATATAAAATTACGCGACGGACATGTCGGCCTTGTTTGATATTTTATTAAAGTTAAGTATGTATTGAAAATAATTCATTTGATTTACATATTACAATCAGTTGATGCTATCTTAAGTTAATACTGACTCTGTTTCTTTTTAATGGCATTTTATACAAGATTATATTGAAAACCGATTTCTATTACACAAGAAGGATACCTTTTATGCTTGAATTATTATTTTGTATTTTGTAATTTGTCGCAGATTTGTAAGTACAGCGAGTATTTCTATAGCCAGCTAAATATTTTTTATTATATTTTATGATATTGAAATACATTTTTTTATGTAAAGTAAACATATAGATAGCCGCCACATATCTTTATTTAGATATGCATTCAGTCAGGAAAATTATTAATAAGTAAACATATTAATTCTGCGTTTTTATTATTTGTCTGTAAATTTATTTATATTTACAAATTAATAATCTTAAAATTGAGGTGTAACCGCGGATTCTCTAAACATAATATATTTTTACTTAAACGTTTTTTTTAGAATATATTTACAAGTATGAAATGCCATCGTCTTATTGACGCCTGTTATAAAACGAAATATGAAGTTAGTTTCTAGTGAATTAATCTTACGCGACGACGTGTATAAATACATTGTTTCTTAAAAAGTATATTTGTTCTGTTATTTTGGACGACACGACATTGATAGAATGCACACGTAATAAACAAAATTACTAGCTTTCTTCATCTGTAAGTGACGATGATCATTAGTTTCAACAGAATTTGTTTTTGTTATGCATTTAATTATTTTACATGAAAATTTGATTGTTTACAAATCCTTCGATTTATTTTATATGGCTTTGTTTTATTAAAAATAAAATTATTTTTTTACCAGATACGTTAGCAAAAATAAAGAGTTGAAGGTAAGTTAAAACTTTAGAGTAGAATCTATAATATTCAAATATATTATTTCATCGTAAGTAAATTAAAATCTATAATAAGGCATCAAAACGCTAAGAATAGTTATTAAAATAAAAATAAATAATCTAATTAAAAAAATGAAAGTGTCTGAAAATTTACTTATAGTCTTGAAATCAATATTTCCCGATTTATTTTCGTATGTACATTAATTTTATTCGTTATATAAGCTACAAATAAAATTTACATTTTTAAGTAAAGCTATATTTTTAGACAAAGGTTTCTAAAAATACTACAAACTACAAGACAAAATTGTTAAGTTTTGTTATTGATTGATTAGGGAAGTGAAATATCTTCATAATAAAAAACGTAAGTATCTCACTTTCTCCTATATTCTCGTATATAATAACGTTTAAAAAAATATTTTTTTTATCTGTGTACACTGTTGTCTTGCTATTCAGACAAAAAACACTAAAAATTTTATTCACTGAAAATTACAATAAGAAGTAAACAATCTCATTTGTTTGACATAAAATACAATTAAAAAATTTCAGAAATTCTCTTCCTTGATTTTTCAAAGATATACATAATCTTAAAATAATGTACAATGATTAAAAATAACAAAAATTTTATCCGTAATTACTGTCTAAATCTATTGTTGTAATATGCGATTTTCAGGAAAGAAAAGCGTGCGTGTTATGTGTGAAACCTGTTATATACATATGTATTAAAAGAGTAACTTTTTCATATAAACTTTACAAAGAACTTATACAGTAGTGTTTAATAGCCATTTCGCCGTTGTGATATAACCTTGAAACAATTATATTATTATGTGTCGTGTTATTTTCCGGTTTGTTGACCAATTCTTTGTTTGCGTTTTTGACACACAGATTTACAGTTGATATTAATTTTCTTAGTGAATAATTTGTCGTCTTAATGAAAGATAAAATTATCAACGGTTCCTTCACACAAAATAAGGTTAAATACCTTGCTAATGTTATTACACTTGATACACTACCTAGTTGTAACTAAAAGTATATTTACAATTTTGAATATTTGCCGAACCATGTCGTGGTGTCTATTCTTCATATTAGGTATTCATAAATCGTAAACTAATTTAGTAAACTGTTGGACTCTAGTTACGAATAAATAACCGTGTTGCTTAGTTACAAAAATAGTATATGTTTGTCAACATAACTCACTAGAATTTGCTTTTTTTTTTAACTTAAATCATTTTAAAATTTTCCTAAGCCAGACACAAGATATTTTCATTCTTACATCTGGTAGTGTATGTAGGAAGATGAGCAACGTTTACTTGGTAAGAAAGATCATGTTCGTTAGTTTATCTATCGATACATATTTAAATTAATGCTATGTTTTTACATTGGGGCTGGACAAACTTTCGGTTAAATATGATGAAATTAAATTGAGATAGATTTTAGGTTACAAATTTTTGACAACTGATTTAAATACCAAACACTTGTTTAAGAGGAAATTATTACCTTATATTTTCGTGAAAAGTAACCAGAAAGTGAAGTCGTTTTGTCGTCGGTCTAGTATAGTTTTGTCGGTAGTTTTACTTCGATTTTAAATATAAGCACACTAAGTTTTTTCAATATCCGGAATTATTTTGATCTTTTTTAGATAGTTTAAATTATGCATATAACCTTAAATCTGTTGTAAGAATACATTCGTGAAAATTTAAGATTTATTTAAATCACATTGAAAATTCTAGACCTACGTATAAACGCACTTGTGACAATACAAAAACTAATGAGCAAAATTTAGGAAAACCCCATTTATTAATATTTTTTGAATAACTTCCCCGCCACTGTCGCAAAACAACAATCGCAAAACAAATTTAAATTTAAAAAAGATGTAAGAATTGGCATGGCAAAATAAATCAAGTAACCATATTTCTGATCGCAAATAATTAACTTGCGACCGGATAGAGGATATGCTCCTTAATATTCAACATATTTTAACTTAGCAGCTTTGTTAGCCAAATAAGTGGAAAAATGTTGTAGGTTGTCGGCGAGCGTTTTAATTCAATTTTAACCCGACTCTCTTAGAATATGCCCAAATTGGTTAGTGATGCTAATCGCACAGCCGTGTATTATACATGTTTTTAGAAGTATTCAACAATTTTTAATTTAATTTTAGAAATAGTTCAAATAATTTCCGAATTATCTATTTTAATTTAAAAAATCTCTCTCGCACTCTCTTATATGCACATTTACATAAAACATGTACAAAAATAAACACGCATAATAATATATATAAATATCACGATCTAAATATTTGCAAGACCACAAACATTTAATTAAAACTAAAGTTATTTTTATAATTAAACTTAATTTTGAGGTAATATAATAAATTTTCGAAAGGAATGTGTAGATCCATTTATTAGGCCAAAAATAGAAAAATAGTTCGTTTATTATTCATTAAATTTTTGTGCTTATTTTTTTAATGGTCAAATTATATTTTAAGTGCCTACACTACTTTAAAATCCGTTAATCATGGTCTCAACAATAAAATTCTCATCATAAAAAAGCTAAATATGACAAGTAACGTCAAATATAAATCGTGTTTCCTAGTTTATAAAACAAAAAATTAAATTAAATTAAAACGTTTTGCAAATAATTCAATTTAGAAAATTTGATATCCCAATCATAAAAAAACAACATTATCACGTTTTTTGGCTTCGATCCCAAATATTTTTTTAATTGAAATATTTTGATTTTCCTGTGAAAATTATTTTCTGAATCCGAAATATGTAAGTACAGGCATATATACATATTTCTTTAATATATGTAACAGAAGGTAAATGCATATTCATAGAATAATGTTGTGAATTGATTGAAGTCTCCGGCGCCTATATATGAAAGAAATTATTTTCCTACGAGCAATCCCAATTTATGCAAATGAATGAAATCAATTTAGTATTTATATATATATATGCTGTCGATTAAGTAATAATATATAGTTAACTAATCTACGACATTTTGTCGCCTATATTATCTGTAATGATATGTTAACCTTAATTATAATCGTACAATTGAGGTAACAACTCTTACAACTCTTTTGATTGATTTAATAATTTAAGACATAATCATTTTACTCTATAGAATCATAAAGCAGCACACAGAAAAGAACTAATTAATCTTATAATTTTTGCAACTAAATAGCAGAAAATCCATATTGAATTATAAATAATTACCTAACTGAAATTCGATCGCAACTATGACACAAATACTATTTCGTTTCGTGATTATAAAATTATAATTAATTACATAATTAAAATTTGGTAAAGATTTTTTGTTATTATATAAGAAAATAACAAACATTTACAACGTATGTTTATGTAAAGTTGAAATTTAATAAATGTGTATTTATGCGACAAATTTACCTAAATATTTTTTAACTGTAGTTAAAAAAGAGTATTTTAGTAGATGATCAAGAATCTCCGTACTGGAAATATGCAATTTCAAAAAATAATTAATTTGAATAAATAATATTTATATCCGTTCTTCGATTAAAAATATAAAGTTTTATGACAAGATTTATTTTTGTAAAAAATGATATAAAAATACGAACTGAAATATTTCACTTATGCAAGTTTCAACATGCAGTAATTTAATTTTGCAAAATAAATTAAATTAAAACAAAATAAAAACTAGTTTAATACTAAATTTATTGCATTATACAGATGAGACACTCTTATTTAGAAAATAAGTAAACATAAATAATTTAGGCGCCTGCTTCTAAAAACATTTTGATGATGTAGAGTTGATTAATTTTGTTATACATATATGTAAATAATTTTAATTTTATTTTAAGAAATTAAACAAAAAGTAAAAATTTAATGCAATGCTGAATGGTGCTTGTGATATTTGTTGCATGCTGTATGTTTTTACGAGGTTTGAAAACCTTAAAAATGGTGTCATTTTTAAACGGGAAACATAAAAGATTAAAATTTACTATTAAGTGAAATGTTAAAACTTATTTTTTAATTCTTTAAACATTAATATTTAATACAAAATGCCATACATATTTACAATTATTTAAAAAAAAATTATTTAAAAACGGAATACAGGATGTTGTAGGTACTTAAGATGAGTAAACTTCCGACATTTTTCTTTCTTTTTATAGAATAGAATCTTCTTGATAGAATCATTTCTTGACATTGAATTCTTTTATGCATAAAACAATTTTTTATTCTTATAGAATATTTAAATTAACTGGTAAATTAATTTTGAAAAGATGTAAACATTTTAAAATACATACATCTGGTTTTATAATTTTTGTATACAAGTTTTTTAAGTTTTTAAAAAGAAATAGGATTAAATTACGTCATATGATATTTCCTGCTGACTGCTCTTTGCGATACATAAGGGTACTACTTAAATTCTTCTTTATATTAATTAGAAATTTTAAGTTTTTATAAAATACTGCCGATTTGTTTTATAAAATAAAACATAATCAAAAGGTAATTTCTTTGTCATTGAATTGTCTTTTAATAAATAATGTCAATAATGGATTGTTGCATTTATTGTACAAAAAACAAACAATCACTGATGCCACACGGGGTATCACAGAAACCGTATTTTTCTTCGTTTCTTTCCCCGTTTACCTATGATACGGGTTTTAATTGCTACTTAAACAAATTTTCGGTGCAACCACACTAAAACAAACATAAATGAAATTAAAATAATTTCAAGGCTATTTTTGACTCATTTTAGTTTAAATTTTGTTTTCGAGAGAGTAGAACCAGTGCACCTAGAATACTTCAGGCCACACTGCTTTAAAAATTTTGCTATATGACGTCAATTTATGTCGTCAGTTTTCTCTTTGACTATTATAGGCAGCACTAAAATTAAAAAGATTGTTTTGATTTTTTTTTTGTGTTTGCTGTCATATTGATAAGAAAAAAATTGTAAACAAACAACAAGAAAAATATTTTATTAATATATTTTAAAATTTAATAGAAAACTATTGGTAAAAGTATTAATTCATATTATTATTATAAGATTATGCATTTTAAATTGTGTTAAATATGTGACGTATAAAATGTGTACACATTTCCTACAAATTACGAAAAGACATAACCTTACTTTTAGCACACGTATAAAAATAATTTTTTTTTCTGTTTGTTTTCGTTTTTTCATTTTATGAACATGACTGCCGTCTACTGTTCAAAGAGAAAACTGTAGACATAAATTTAATGATATAGCAAGCAGTGTGGCCTGTAGTATTTTAGGTGCACTGTTGCACTATTCCGGCTTTCCCTGGGAATAGGGAATTGGGAAAAATATTTTCATAGTATTTTTGTAAAAATTGTATTTTTCTGGCTTACTGAGGGAACAAGTTTGGTGTTAATATTTTCGAAACAAAGTTAAATGGGAAAATATTTTCCCTATAAAAATTTTGTGGAAGAAAAGTTTCTCAATTAACTTTGTTTTGAAAATTTTTGCACTAAACTTATTCTTTCAGTAGGCCAGAAAAATATAATTTTAACAAAAATGCTATGAAAATATTTTTCCCAATTCCCTATTCCCAGGGAAAGCCAGAATAGGGCCACTGGTAGAACAAAATAGACACATACATATACATTATCTATTACGACTAGCTGGCCTTGAAAAAATAATCAAAAAACCAAAAATCTCGTGTGGAATGGGGTAATAAAATATGCAACATTATATTGTTTTTAAAAAAGTATTTGACACTCGTTTAACATTTGGTTAATATTCAAGAATGACAAAATACCTAATGTTGAAATTACTAGTTATAAAAAGGGTATTTTGCAGGAAGAAATTATACTCCTTTTTTGTATTTAAAGTAAAGTAAAATTTAAAGTATTTTTTTAATAATGAACTTACTTAATTCGTTTAAAATAACGATAACCTAAACATGGATTATAATATTTGCATTATTTAATGATATGTCATCATCTACGTTTCAACGACATTTGATCGAACACTTGATCTCGTACACTTTCTAAGCATAAATAAAAGATTTTATTTTCAAAATGCATCAAGACATATACGAGTATTTTACAAAATAATGTGTTTCAATGATTCATCCTTGTCATATAAAAAATTCTTATAAAAATAATAAATATTCTTTGTTTGAGTAATTTTATAGTCTTAGAGCCGACACGTGTTCTCCGTTTTCATAAAACTTTGGACGTAACAATTTGGTAAATTAGCACCATTTACATTAAAATCAAATAACTAATTGGAACATTCTTACTCAATAAATTAAATTAATTTTTATAAACTAAAATACACCAAATTACTTTTAAAAATACAAAAAAGTAAATAAGACAGATTCATTAATATTTCTTTTCTCATTTGTAAATCAACAAATTCAACAATTGCAAAAAGTTTGCAGCACACGAAATTGTTTAAAGTATAACAAAGACAACATTCTGTAAAGATTCTGAAATATTACGATATTACATACCTAAGTTAGTTGCATAGTTTTAGAGTGATAAAGAGAAATTAGAAACTTATGAACGCATTTTAATTATAAAAATAAAGAAATTTTTATATTCATACGACATACAGCATCAAAATAATAAGGTGCCAAAAGCGTGTGGATACAATTATTATTGATATATTGATTTTCCTTGAAATTCAAAGATTTATGATGCAATAAAATTTATAATGAAAATAAAAATGAAACTTACCGACTCCATATTATCAAATTTTAAAAGACTAAGTCAGCACTCATATAGTGTTGGAATGTTAAGAATTTCATTATTCCGCATATTTTTCCATTAAGTACAGCAAAAACCTTGTATATTGCACTTTATTACTGAGTTACCTTGCGTCAACCGTATAAACTAACTTGGAAAAGGTATGTTTTAACATATTATATATTGAAATGATGCCTTAATTATAACATGTGAATCATTCTTATGGTTTACAAATTGATATAAGCTAATATGTATATTGATTGTTCCCTTTGTATTACATATGTGTAGTAAAAATTCTATTGAAATTGAAAATGTAAATTAAATGTCCTTGATGTTATTTTGTTTTATTATTCATTATTCAAAGTGTACGTTATAATTTTAAATTTAAACGTTTATTTAACATTTTTTTACTTTTTTGTCCGAAAACTTGATCTTTTAGACCGAATTAGAGGTACTATTAGCAAACATAAGTTTTAATATTTTTATTAAAATTATCTGGACTGTGGCGTGTAAAATAACTTTAATTATGAATGACAAGTCCTATCGTATATAACCCGTGACAGCAGTTTATTTGAGTGTTAGTAACCCCAAAAGATTAATCAAACCGTAATAAATTGTATTTTATTAGTAGTAGTAGTAATTTGATAGACTATTTTAAAATAACACATAATGATGTTTCAGCGGCAAATTTATTTCGTATTGATTTACAGCGGCGAAAAGTCTACTGTTTGGGATTATAATTTTTTAGAACACTGTTACTGTTTCTCTGTAAGCAATTTCTATAAAGTTGCATTAATGTTGCCGATAGTTTGAGGAAATCGTATGCACCTGAGAAACCATTTTATTTTATTTTCCTTTAGTCTTATTTAAATTTAATTATTTCTAAGCTATAATGTGTTTTAGGTTCAATAACCTAACCATAACTAACCCAAACTACTAGTTTAGCACAATCAAATCTAACTAATATATTGAACATATCTGAGTAGTAAGATAATGGCTTTGCTGCGGCTCACCCTGCGCTTTTTTGACAACCCTTCCGATTATCAATATTATTATTTCCTCCTTTCCTATTATCAACCTTATCTGTCGAGCATGCAGACTAGGCCCGCATAATTCTGCAATATAGCTTGCTCTAAGACATAATTTGATATATAACAAAACTATATTCGCAAAATTTTAAAAATTAGTATGTATGCACACACCACACCTACAACCAATCTTATAGAAAGTAAATAAATACGATCCATTATTAGGAAATAAATATATTAATTCTGTTTCAAGGTCAGTGTAATTTTCATAATCTAACACAACTATTTATGTACAAAGAAAACGAAGAGTTTAAACACACAAACTATATGTGTATGTATTATTATGAAATACGTCAATAAAAACCATAAAACGAATTCGAACATTTAGTTGAAATACTATAGAGACTTATATAAATTAAACCAATTGAATATATTTTTATTTTAACACAACAGAAAGCTCAAGGCCAACATGAGACTTAACTTTTGAGGAATTTTGTTGGTTAAAAAATCAATTGATTTGTAAGCTATTTTTATTACGAAATGTTTTTATTTTTATTGGCAAAGCAAAACAAAACTCTTATACGTAAGTATATAAATCTGATAACAGAAGAGCGAATTGTAATTCATACTATGTAGCTAGTCACGCATTTCAATATAATTTCTAAACAACAAGAAAAGTATAATTAATTAAAAAAATAACTTTCTTTAGAAATTAATCACAAAACCATGTTTGTTGTCCTTAATGGAAAAATACGGTTATACCGACTAAAATACAACAAAAAGATAGATTGATATTGTAAATCCTCACGAATTTATTTATCATTCATAATTATGGTAAAATTATATCCAGTAAGAAATTTATTTTTTTCATCTATTATTTCAAATAACTAACCTAAAAATAATTTTAGGTCATTATTAATATAACAAGTAAAAAAATACTTTTCTTTGATGATAAAATTAAGTCGTTCTCGTTTACCTATATGGAAAATGTTATTCTGCTAATTAAGTTTCTATTTGTTGTTCCGAGCTACATTTGAACTCAATGTAATTTATGTTTGGATAGGGAATTGTATTAATAAAATGACTAAGGAAACAATGGAAAAAAAATATTCATACAAGACCAAATTAGTCAAAGAGCGTTTCAAATAGTCTATCTATTTCTAACACATCAGAAATATAAATAGAACAAATCTATATTGTAATGTACGAATAATATATATATATATATATATATATATATATATATATATATATATATATATATATATATATACAGGGTTATCCAATTCGAGGTTGATAAAGTAGAAATCTGTATACTGACATCTGTCAAAGATAAACGTCAAGTACGCTGTCATTTATTTAGTTGACATTCTGCCATTTAAGAATATGGAGCATTTAACAATCGCAAATTGGGTGTTGGAAAAACAGGCCGTCGATGCTGATTTTTCGAACACAATTTTCTTCAGTGATGAAGCTCATTTTTCGCTTGGTGGATACGTTAATAAGCAAAACTGTAGAATTTGGAGCTCAGAAAATCCACAATTGATTGTAGAGAAGCCATTACACCCGGAAAAAGTCACTGTTTGGTGCGCATTGTGGTCTGGTGGTGTGATTGGGCCGTATTTTTTTGAGAACAACCATGGACGAACCGTTACCGTCAATTCTGAGCGCTATGGCCGCATGTTAACCGATTATTTTTTTACGAAAATCGAAGATTATGATCTTGACGATATGTGGTTCCAGCAGGATGGAGCAACCAGTCATGTAACACGAGCAAATCGAGATCTTTTGCAAGAGAAATTTCCTGGACGTTTGATTTCGCGATTGGCTGATGTCAATTGGCCTCCAAGATCCTGTGATTTAACGCCTTTGGATTTCTTTTTGTGGGGCTACGCAAAAGATCGTGTTTACGCAAACAATCCTCAAACTCTTGACGAATTGAAAACTAATATTCGTAAGGTAATGGCCGAAATACCGCCCGAAATGTGCCGAAAAGTCATTGAAAATTACCTCAAAAGAATCAAGGCCTGTAAGAAGTCCCGTGGAGGACATTTGAATGATATCTTGTTTAACTAAAAATGGCAAGGATCAATCTGTAAAATGAAATAAAAATTACAATACATTCCGAATATTTTGTGTTTTTTTTTACTTTATCAACCTCGAATTGGATAACCCTTTATATATATATATATATATATATATATATATATATATATACTATATATATATATATATATATATATATATATATATATATATATATATATATATATATATATATATATATATATATATATATATATATATATATATATATATATATATATATATATATATATTGTATATATATATATATATAATATATATATATATATATATATATTGTATATATATATATATATATATATATATATATATATATATATATATATATATATATATATATATATATATACATATATATATATATATATATATACATATTTATATATATATATATATATATATACATATATATATATACATATATATATATACATATATATATATATATATATATATATATATATATATATATATATATATATATATATATATATATATATATATATATATATATATATATATATATATATATATATATATATATATATATATATATATATATATATATATATATATATATATATATATATATATATATATATATATATATATATATATATATATATATATATATATATATATATATATATATATATATATATATATATATATATATATATATATATATATATATATATATATATATATTGTTATATTGTATATATATAAACGGTTAGTAAATGTAATATTTAATATTGTCAAAATCTGAATAATCATTTTAATTTGCGCTGCATAGGACAGGAGAATTAATGTTCACAATTTTACATATCGACGGGTTACACTTTCAATGCGGGAAAAAAATATTTCTTTCCAGAAGCTTGCGCAAATTTTAAGTATAAAATATGACCTTGAACTCGAAACTTTAAATACCAGAAATATCAAAATTATCGATCTGAAATTTGGTTGGTTATTAATTTGGTTATTTCATGTAATTAGATTATTTAATTTTATTTTTATTTGTTTCACGTTAACAATAAACCTTTCGGTGGCAATCTATTTACACATAATTACCTGATAATTTTATTTTATATAAAATTAAAAAATAAATGTTGGTACATTTATTTTTTAATTTTATATAAAATAAAATTAAAAAATAAATGTTGGTGATAATTATGTGTCGCCAATTTTATTTTTTAACATAAATTCATTTTGGCAAATTTAAAATAAATAAAATAACTATGCAACTAAAATTAAAGTTAAATCCTCTTGTGACGGTGCCCCGTTATAACCTAATTTTTATCGAGTCAAATAATTTTATTATTAGCTTACGAGAGCGTACTATTTTTAAATTAACAGCTCAATTCCCTTAGACGTATCACTTCATGCGACGTGACTATGGATCTTCTTGGTTACTAGATTTTAAAATCAAAATTTACTAAATAATTTTGTGCAAAACTCTCAATAAAAATTTTTTAAATCTTAGTTGGCTTCATTAGTTTGAAATTTTTTTCATTTATTTGTCACGTTAAAATTTCAAGTGATAGAAATTGTCATTTGGAGTGATAGCAGTCGCAAGGAAATATTTATAAAGCAGCATACTAAGATTTAAAAAACAGCCAGGACGACTTTATTGAACAATTATTTTGTTAGTTTCGATTTAATGATCTAGTAACCAGGAAGATGAGTAGTCACGTCACTTGAAGTGATGCGACTAGGGGAATAGGGGTGTAAATGATATATAAGATGATCAATCAAATTGGGCGAGAAACATTTAAAGATTTATACAAACAAAAAAAAATACATTGCAAAACGTCTAAAATTATTATTTACTTTATGATTTAGTAATAAATTAATATTGTAAATACAAAATTGTGATAAAACATGTTTACACAATAATGTTTCCTTTGACATCTACTTTATAAAAATGTTAAAAGATACCAGTAACACCAGAAATTATTATTTAATATTTGTTGACTTCCGATCTTTTCACTATTTTATTTTTATTCTACCTTCATTTTCAAAGCGCACGCCCTTCCCGTGTGTATTTTAAATATTTTAGCTGACGTATTTTAAATAAGACCGGCAATTCTGTTAATTAAAACAAAACATCTCATATCTGGAAAACTAATACATTTAGAAATTAATACAAAACAAACTTGTGATTGATTACGTCAGACGTTATGTAGGTATTTTGAATCTTTAACCGTAATTCTAGACCAATATCAGCAAATTTAAAATGGGTGGTCAAATCATTTAACTAAACTATCAAACAGAAAAAGTTTATTTATATTATATCACAAATTTAAATGTTTAAAAATACCAATCAATTTCTATTAATATCGTTTAGTTTCAATTTCAATTAAAATCAATTTATATTTTCAATTGTTTTTGGCAAGAAGTACAATATAAGAAAAATTATAAACAATGACAATAATTTAAAAACACAAGCTTTATTTTACACAAAGGCTATATAGATCCTATAGTTTTTAGTAGCGAAACTATCGAGCATGCAATGTTATACTTTTTATAGCATGTACCTCCGGGGAAGTGTTTGAATCTCTAAAACATTAGAAATTTTAAATGTTGGTACCGAACCAACAAATAACATAAATTACATATTCATGTATTGTAGGCAAAATGATTGAAGATTTCAATAAAAAAATGGAAGAGTGAATATGTTGTAGCCAACACCGCCTTGCTTTGACCAAAAATGTATGCATAGATCTCGAATACACCACACTCTTGATTTCTAAAGCAAACAATTAAACTTGCCGGACTTTTGTAAAAGTGTTTTGTATAATCAAAAAACATTGTCTCTGCTTAAATTGCACAAAAGCAATAAAGTTAAACCGTTGGTTGAAAATGTAATCTTTAAATTTATTGAAATATTTTAATTCTTTGTCGTTTGTTTTTTGCAACTATCTCCCAATTAATGGAAAAAGTTCAAGTATGAAGTCTTGAAAAATGATCTGATTCAGAACTAATTTTGTAATTAGAATCTTTTTGTCCTTTTGCCGTTTTTTCGTAAATGCTAAGTATATACTTTTCAAAATGTTTCGAAAAAACAAAAAAGCTCCTATGGAAGCTGTCGTTTTGGGCGAACCGCTTGTCTCCCCAAAATCACTGGGATTTCTCAAATTGTGGAAAAAGCTTAATTATGAAGTTCCATCCCGATCAATCATATAGGCTACTGGACCGAGTTTGTGCGGGAAAACAGTTATTTGTCAAAAACCGTCTTCTGCTTAAATTTCGAAAATCTGCTAGTTGCAAAATTGTTTTACAATCTGTTAGAACAAGATGTTTTTCTCATAGATGATATAATTTTCAAAATATTTAGAAGAAACTAAAAGTATCCTATGGGTGCTGCTGCTTGCGTGGACCGATTTTGGACAAACCTCAGTGTGACCTCCTAATTTATAGTAAAAGCTTAAGTATAAAGTTTCATTCCGATCAATCAACCCATCTAGGCTGTACCAAGGGGTCTAATTTTAGTTAATAGAAAAAACCCAAAAATTGTCATAAACCTGTCTGGGACGATATTTTTGAAACATTAATTTAGAATCTTACAACTTGCTCTGCGAACGCAAGTGCCTGCATCAGTGATGGTTTGGGCCGCGGTAACTGTCACAAGACGCTCACCACTCGTTTTCATTGGACAGGGCATAACGGTAAATCAACAACCGTGAAAACATTTTACATGTTTCTACCGTGAAAACATTTTAAACGATGCTTTGTTACCTTCCTTTGTTTCTACAAGACTTGGCACCATCCCATAAAGCCCGTGAAACCCAACGTTTTTTACAAGAAAAGGTTCTTAGCTTCATTTCTCCACAACAATGGTCACCATATTCCCCGGACTGAAACCCAATGAATAATTTCATATAGTCCATTCTGGAGGCCAAAGTATTAACTAAAAAAAATATGAGACGGTCGACGCCTTAAAGATTGCTCTTTGCCAAGAATGGACAAAATAGCATCAGTCTACATTCGTGCAGCGTGTGAAGCTTTCTCGGACAAACTCGATGCTATTATCCGCACTAAAGGTGACTACATCGAATAATAATATATTTTTTGTTAAATTTGAAATGTTTTTGCGCTATACAGAAGTTTTGAAATAAAAAAAATAAAAGTTGACAAATTTACAGCCTTTTTAATTGGTAAGAATTCGAATGCCGACCCCTGTAGACTGTAAAAGTTTTAAAATTGAATGAAAAGAATTTTCAAATTTTTATTATTTATAGAAATACGTTACGATATAATTAAAATATGTATATTTAATTAATTTTTAATATTCTTAACTGTGCTAACTAATTATGTCTTATAACTTCTTAACTAATTATGTCTTATAACGATATTAAAATTTTAATTTACCGACCAACCGGCACGGTGGTTAAAGCTTTGGCGTTTGGATCGGGGGGTACCGGGGTTGAATCCTGATAAGTGCAGTTTGCAAAAGGCATTTTTCATCATCAGATTACAATCTGTGATGAAAATCAACACAACTATAACCCCCTGTCGACCGGACAAGTGGTGCAGTGGTTAAAGCTTCGGCACTTGGACCGGGAGGTACTGGGTTCGAATCCCATCAGAGGCTAGATGCAAATCGAATTTTCATCATCGATTACAATCGGTGATGTTAATAAACAGAACTAAGACCCTCTGATGGAGTGCAGAATTCAGCGCCGACCGTCCATGTCAATGTACAGGTTGACATGGAGCTTGCAATGTGCAGGTGGTATACTGTAGTTGTGTGAGTAGGTGAATAGGTGAATGGGTTAATGATGTAGCATGAATGCGTGGTATCACAATGGGCCAAAAAATGGCCTAAGTGTAAACCACTGAAACCTAACCCCCTATCGAAGTGCAGAACTCATGGGCTGACCCATCTTCCTTGTCAGTACTATAGGGTGGCATGGAGCTATGCAATGTGCAGATGGTTGAAAAATCGGACCTATAGATAAGGCCGTGATAAGCGAACTGCAAAAGAGTTGGAAGTGTTTCAGCCAGATTAAATAATAAACTAAATTAAGTTAACTCTTTAAAATCACGAAAACATGTTACGAAAAATACACCTGACAATAAAAACACAAATAATATGAAATAGATATACAATAGAAACGTCGGTGGATAGACAAAACTTACACAACTAAATAATATTTTTGTTTATAAAGTTTTATAGATAAAATAAAAAATTCATAAAACCCTGATGATCAATGACTTTTATTCTATTTTGAGAAGCGCACGCACATAAAATTCCATATTCATTGTAATGTAGTATCCTTTACCTGGAAATAAAGAAAAAAAATTATTTGGAATGTTGCTTATATTTTTCATGATTGTTTATATTGTTGTGATTATTGTGGGATGATTTGTAGAAGAAACTAGTGTTAATTTTTAATTGGAGATTTAAATGGTGCTAAACCTCTTGCGTCGTAGTAGAGTATATGAAGATGATGTAACTAAATAGAATAAACACAAACTCTTTTTGTTTTTTCTGGCGCCAACAATTTTATAAAAACTATGTTGATTCTACAATGGGAGTCCTTGAATTGTTTAAAAGCTACTAGTTGAAATTTTATTCTACAACTGTAACAGGTAGTTCAAATAAATTGAAATTGATGATGTAACAATATGTTAAATTATTATAGAGAGGCTTAAAGCGAAATAAACTATATATATTATATGATATGATATGATAGAGACGTAGAGGCCAACCTCCCAAGCTCTGCCTGCATCATTAACAGATAAGGCTGGTTAGGAAGGGATGTAAGTCACAGAAATAACTAGGGCTGCTTGTGAACTACAACAAAATAATTTTCTTTAAAGTGTAATAAACTAAATATCAATTAAAAGCACCGATCTATTTTATCTCGCCCTACATTAGTAAAATTTCACCTTTTATAAAATATTTTTAAGCTTTATTTTGCAACTTAAGAGTTGAACAGATTATATAAAATATAGATGTGGTGTTTTATAGCGCGATATAAAAAACAACGAGAGAAGCAACACAAACAAATTCACGCATTCTTCAACTCCTCATATGCAAACGAAAACGAGTTTTCCACGCAAAACGTAACCAATATAATTCACCCAACGTTACACAGAAATATTAAATGTCGAAAAAATGTTTGGCTGATCTATGATTAGGGGTAAAATGATGTAAATCGTTTTCAAGGAAAGCCTTTGACATGCCATACTGTAACAGACTGTAAAAGTTTAGCAGAGAAACGAAATTAAATGTAAATCAAAAGCAATTTAATACAAAAGAATTGTTGCTGGTGAAGTGGATAGTTTAGTTACTTAGTCCCAGTCCTCGGGTAAATTAATGTTTTAAATTAAAAAAATAACTAAAGAAATAGTAGAACTCTATTAAACTTCTGTTACAATTTAGTTTAAATTTGATAACATTATTTATTAATGCCTTTTACTCTTTTTGCATAAATTTTTCTTTGATCACTGTTGGACTTATATAACTGCAGTGTTCATTTTAAACTATACCACTGTTGAGGGTAAACTGCGGCTGCATTATAGTTTATATACTTGCGTAATAGCTGTTCGATATGGTGTATGTGTATCGCAGTTGAAAGACACCTGTGGCACTATCCTGGTAATTCCCCGGGAATAGGGAACTGGGGAAAGAATTTATATGTAATTTCTGTTCAAATATTTTTTTCCGGCCTACTGAGGAGAAAAGTTTGATGCAAATATTTATAAATTGGGAATATGTTTCCATATCTAAATTGGTAGGGAAAATTATTCCAAATTTAATTTTGTTTTTAAAAAAATGTACACTAGTTTTTTATCTCAGTATGCCAGAAATTTTTTTTTAAATAGAAATTACTTATAAATTCTTTCCCCAATTCCCTATTTCCGGGGAATTACCAGAATAGTGCCACTGGTGTAGTTTTATTTACGAACGCTCAAATGGAAAGTCATGATTAACGAGATTGCTAATTTCAGTATCCGCCATGACAACGCTACTGTTTACAAATGTTTCCGTTATTCCAATATTCTCCTTCATTTAGAATGCCATTATACAATTTATTTTCTAATCAGTAGGAGCAATTCTTGATGCGATAACATCGTCGCATTTTAAGAATAATAATTAACAAATAAAATTACAGACTGTGCTTCACTCACGTCTCACACCTGCGACCTGTCGGATGATACCGTTGGTCGCTACACCTTAATCACTAGACTTCCAAATGTTATATCTTTATCTAGTAGAATTCGTTACAATATCTTTGATAAGCAATTCATTGCTTGATTTTAACAATATTTTAGCAGAGAAACACAGATTCGAGATATTGCGACGAATTTCACTACACAACATATATTTTTTTTCATAACTTATAAATTTTATAATCATCAAAGTTGACGGGTTGTCCCTAAAATAACTGAAACATAAATCAACCTTTTGAAAACACATTTTATCTAACGCAAGTACATATATGATGATATGATAAGATACGTATAGGCCAACCATAATTGCGATCCTAGAATCCTATTCCTGAAGTAAGCGAAGCCCAATATCAAAAGCATATATGAAGCAAACATATTTTGATGATTAAACGCGCATAGAATTACTTATGACTTTTTCTTTACAGAAAAGTATGAAAAAAAAATTTGAGAAAAAAAAAGGATTTCCTCGTTTTTTTTCATACTTTTCTGTAAGGAAAAAGTCATAAGCAATTCTATTGAGGATGCGTTGTAAAACTAATTTTTTATTTTTTTTAAATATTATTAATACTTAATATTAATTAATTAAGTATTAAGAGTAGAGGAAAATTATATATAAAACTAAAATTAGTATTGCACGGGAATCGAACCCAGAATGAATGAGATAAAAGTTTGTAAGAATAAATTTAGTGAGTTATCATATAATTCACAAGAGTTACTAATACACGGGTAGAACACAGTGTGATCATTACTGAAAAAATGATTGAATTGTTTCATGATCTTATCAGATCGAAACTGGATATTACTTCTGTTACAAAACTTCAACGAAAAATGTAGCTTCAAATAACTTGATTAAAAATCAAAATGGACGGTTGATGGGCTAAATTGGATTAATTCATTATTCCTTGGATCGGATCAATTCAATTCGTCTTTTTAACAAAAGTAGTAGCTACTATCTTATTACGTTATCCTACTTAATTTTACTTTTAGTATTTGAGCATGAAGTGGAACTTACTGTTCTGCAAACAATGGGGATTTATTTGGATTTATTAATAACATAATTGACAGCATTCATTAAGGATAGCTATGTTGGATTTGATTGATGCGCAAATTTTAAATTTTTAGGAGTATTGGGTCGTCGATTTGAATTATTTCAATTCATGGATCTATCGCCTCAACCAGCGAACACGTAAGAACTTAAGTTGCACGCTGTTTGTAACGTTTCGGTTAGTGCGACGACCACCAAAATTTTATAGGATTCTCGCCACAAATAAACAACTGACAACTAAAATTTTGGTGGACGTACCGCTCTTGTAAGTGCTTCAAACGGAGCACAACTTAAGCTCTTAAGTGTTCCCTAGCTTCAGCATTTTTAATTAAAACAAAATGAAAATAAAAAGAATTGATTTATCTTCATTTTGCTCAAAATTAAATAATTTATTATTATATTAGGTGTGCAAGAAACTCTTCTTTTTTGCTCAAAATCAACTTTATTGAAAATATAATTGTTATAAAGATTAAATATCGAAATATTTGCCATTACTTTTGCCATTTATCAGGTAGATGACGAACGCCTTCACGGTAGAAACGTGGAGGTTTCGAAGCAAAATAGTCATTGATCCATTTTTGCACATCTTACAACTGTTGTGAACGGCTGGTCTTGAAATATGATGACATCGATCTGAATAAGCGGTAATGAGAGCGGGCCAAGTCTGGAGAAAGCGCCGCATGCTGTAAAACATTCCAGCATAAGGAGAAGATGGGTTCTTGGGTTTATTTAGCTGTATGTGGAGCGTTGCCATGCAGCTATATCACCTTCCGCCTTCATTGGCCTGTAAATGGTCTTTTTACACCAGAGCATCACTTATTTTGATCAATTGGGTCTGGTAACGTTCAGCTGTAAAGTTTGACCAGCTTCCAGAAGCTCGTAGGAAATGACTCCTTTCCAAACCCACTAGACACACAATAACACTTTCTTCGCATGAATATTCTTTTTTGCAACTGATGTTGATGGCTCCCTTGGATCAACCCATGGTTTTCTGCGTTTAGGATTATCGTACAAAATCCACTTTTCATCACTCGTAATGATTATGTGCAAAAAAATCTCTTTTTTGTACTGAGAAAGCAAATTCATCCAGATGTCAACACTTCGGTTTTTATTTTCTTCGGTCAGTTTATGAGGAAGCCATTTTGCTTTTGTATTGGGCTTCGCTACACAAGATTTTAGTTTCTGGGGGTCTATTCTTGAACTATTACGAAAATTTTTGGTACCGAGTTAGTGTCAAAGTATAACGAAAATCTATCTTAAAATGGTATTCTTGAAATTGGATTCTGAATATTGTCGCAACGGAACGTTACTAAAGTTTTCGTAGTGGTTTTGCGTTCCTTATTTCATTTTCGTAATAAAATTATTTACATTTTTTTTAAATATTCGTAGTTAAAACGCAGTGATTTCACACAGTTTGAATGTCCCAAATTATTTATTTAGAGATGCAATGGGCATTTTGTTACCTAGGTAGTAAAAAAAGTGGTTTCATTTTTTTCTTTATTACTATGGGTGATTATTTAGCAAATTTGGATTCATTTTTTAGAATTACCCCGGTTTTATTTTATTTTTTTTTAATTCAACTCTATTTCTATTTGATGTCCAAAATAATGTTTTGTTCGAGATAATATAAACATCCTATTTTTTCCTTTACATTTTATTTGCTAAAACAAAAGACATTTTTGGTCATACACGTGGTACACGCCCCTATTCTTAAAAATGTTTTTTTAGGTTTGACCACTTTTATCTTCTGTTTACTACTACTAGTTTATATTTGAGAAATCCATAATTTTTATTTAAGCACAGCTGATTTAACTACAAAAATTTAAATATTTTGGCATTTCGTTGTAACAATAACAAGTATTAATGAAACACCGTGTTGTGATCAATAAATTTTTACGTTATTTTAGATTTTTTTCACTATGGATAGTGGAATAATAAAATATTTAAAATTTAATATTATTAAGCACAAAAATACAAAACAATAATTTAAATAAAGTCCGTTTCGCTTAAAGTTATCAATTTCATGACATTTTTAATCACCTCATTACGAAATGTCATTATTTTTTATTCCTTATTTTCGTAATGGTTTCAAGAATACCAATTTATGATTTCTCCATTACGATTACGAAAATGGTGTTACGAAAATTTTAGGTACCGAAAATTTTCGTAATAGTTCAAGAATAGAGCCCCTGATTTCAAACTAAGTCGCAATAGATTTTTATTGTTAATTTAAACCCTTAGTTTATATTAATACACCAATTTTTTTTGTATTATTTTATTCTGTTCTCTCGAAAATAAAATTCAAACAAAAATCTACATCTAAAAAATGGCCTTAAATTTTTTTATTTTCATTCCTATTTTTTCATTTCGGACTCAAGGACAAAAATTTTATGTCGCAGTTTGAGATGGAGATTTTTGTTTAAATTTTATTTTCGAGAGAACAGAATAAAACAAGACAAAAAAAATTGGTGTTTTAATATAACATAAGGGTTTAAATTAACAATAAAAATCTATTGCGACTTAGTTTGAAACAAGAAACTAAAATCTCGTGTAGCTTGGTAACTTGGTTCATTGCATGCAATCGAAATGATATTGCTTGGTGAATATAACTCCTAACTTTTATTCAAGCTCCTTTTTTGAGTGTGACATGGATTTTTATCCAGTAAATCTTTAAATTCTTTTCGTCTTCAAATTGTTTTACTGTACCTGGACGTGTATCGTCCTCAAGATTGAAATTGCCACCACGAAATCTTGTAAACCACCTTTTTACTGTTGAATTACTCACAAAATATTCATTTGAAGTCGAATTAATCAATTCCATAGTTTGAGCAGTATTTTTTTTCATCAAGGTGAGGTTACCAAGACTTTGGGGAGGTTTGGTTTCGAACTAATGAAACATTGAATTTTTTGTATTTAAAAAATTCGGTCGTCTCATCAGACTGCAGTGACCAAACTACAAAAATTTTGAAAATACTTTGAACTAGTATAAGTATAATCACAATGCCTTAGCGAATTTTAATGATTCGCTACGCAATTCCCAACCCCTTCGTAACCTCGAATTTTATTGTATTTAACGCATACATGCGATTTCTATATCGCACCACCCAATTAATACTATGACAAGTTGAAAACATCAACTTTACAGGAGACTATTTTTTTTGTTATCTTCGAAGACGTTAAACCTATTGATTTGAAATTAAGTGAATATATGTATTTCAATATGCACAATTGGCTTGTGTATAAATTACCATTAATTATTAATTGGTTTTCTTTAAAATCTGTTTAATCATAGTTTTTAAGTAAATTTAAAAAACCTAACATGTGACAAAGCTACTAATCATAGTTTAATTTTTTTACACGAGTTCTTAATTTCAGTTTTTAGTTCTTTCAATGTTACAGGCCTGATATCCTCGAAATCAGATATTCTGGGCGTGTTAGCAGTGTTTTCGTAACTGGTCTGCTGACCTAGAGGTTGAAATGTTTCTTCAAGATGTTCAGGAAACAGGTCAGCTTTATCTTTCGCACTTCTAGCCCAATTCCCATCGTTTGTTTTGATTGGGGGATCTGCGTTTTTGGTCGTTTTAACCCTTTTGTTGCTTTCCAGAGGGAATAGTCGGTATCTTTAGTTGGGGCTAGAGAACAAAGATATTTTCCAATTGTTTCATTTTTCACTGCTTTTATGAGTACCTTAAATTTGATGCACAAGTTGTTTAAAGTGGTTTTATCTTGCGGCGCACGCGTATTTTGCCATTTCTTTTGGGCTTTTCGTTTTTCCTGCACTAATTCTCTTACTTCTATTGGGTAAATAACGGAGTTTTCTTTCCTGGATGATAATTTGGGGGTGCATTCCCAAGCCGACCATTGTATGACATCAATGAGCCGGTCTAGTTCCTCTTCTATTTCATTTTCACTTTTGATTGGCACTTGAAGTTCTATTTTTTCCTCTACTAACTGCTTAAAGAATTCCCAGTTTGTTTTGTTGTTTGTTAGTTGTGGTGAATTTGTTTTTTCTATTACATTTTCACTAATCGTCATAATAACAGGAGAATGATCAGATATTAGACTTTCATCATTTTCTAAGAAGATCTAGCGTTCCGATATGCCTTTAGTGATGTAGAAATCTATAAGGTCTGGGATTTTGTGAGGATCTGTTGGCCAGTACGTTGGTTTCCCTCCTGAGTAAAATTCACAGTTCGAGTATTGGCCAGCTGCAAGTAATTCTTTGCCTTTTGGAGAGGTTAGTCTTGAACCCCAGAAGGTATTTTTTGCATTAAAATCACCTCCGATAATGAAGCTACTTCCTAATTTCTGGAACAGGTTAATGTAGTCTTCTTTTTTTAGGTTATACCGTGGGGGACAATATATTGCAGATATATTACAGGTGTTGTGATGAACAAATTTAACCGTCACAGTGGTTACTTGCATGGATTCTTTTTCTATTTTTAATTCTTCGTGATGTTTAATATTATCCCTAATAAATATAGGTGACCCTCCTCTTGCTCGTTCTGCAGGATGTGTGGTATGGTAACAAGTATATCTCCGGATTGATACATAGGAGCTGCTGGTAAAATGTGTTTCTGATATTAAGCATATATCAATTTTCTCGGTATTTAGAAATAGTTCTAATTCTTCTAGGTGTTGTGTTAATCCGTTTGCATTCCATATGGCTATTCTTAATGAGTAGTTTTGATGTCTGGATTCTGCAACGCAATTATGAGTTGAACTATGTATTTCAGACATTATTTATTTTTAACTATTTTGGAACTTGGTATTTCCATCAGGTTAAGTCGATTCAGAATTAGCTTATTTAGTTTATTCTGTTCTTCAAGGCTATTTAGTTAGAATTGCTTGGACAGTGATTTTGGAATTTTCGGTACCGTTCGCCTCATTTTCTTTCGAATTTGAAGCGGCCTGGCCTGTGCATATGTATAATTCTCCCTACGCATATATGATTCATTTCCTGCTCAATTCTTGTTTGGGTGAGGTGGTTTGCGTGCCTGATCTCTCATTTTTTGTAGCTGCTTTGCAACCTCACATCCTCGGTAGCTGGCTGGATGCTGCCTATTACAATTTATACATTTTGCTGGTTCTTCTTTTGATAGTTTGCAAGTTTGTGTTGGGTGCTTTTCAGCACATTTCACACATCTTGGATCGCGCGCGCAATATCGTTGCGTATGGTTAAAGCCTTGGAATTTTTTACATTGTACTATTCTTGTACTGCTTCTTTTAACAGCTTCGTTCTTTACTCGCATGTTGAGTATGCCAGTTATATTGTAAATGTTTTCTATTTGAAACGGCTTCTAGTCGGTTCTTTCCGCTACGTCTCTCTTTTTTAATAATGCTTACGGCATCAAGGATTTTAAATCCTTTATTTTCTAGATCCTCCATTATTGAATTAATTTCACAGGTTGGATGTAGCCCTCTTGCCATGACCTTGATGGGACGATCGTTTTTATTTTCGTACGTGTACCACTGATTTTTCGGCGTATTCAGCTTCATTGACAAGTTTCTGTATGCGTTTGGATTTGAAGTGTTAACCTTCCATACATTATTGTTCAGAGCAGTAATTTTATACTCTTGTTCCGTAACAGTACTCATTACACTTTGGATTTCTGAGTAGTTCGTTACTCCTACTATGAAAATCGGTGGTAGGGCTTTTACCTTTGTCTGTGCTTCATTTTGTTGAGCTGGTTGTCGTTCGGATGATTTTTCTACCTCTCGTGATGATTCATCGAGATTTATTGGTGAAAGTGATTTCTCTTTTGGTTTAGCTGGTTGTTGGTCTAGAGCTATTTGTTTCTTGATGATTAACTGTTTTCTAAAAACCTCTTTTGAAGTTGATGGTAAAGTTTCTGCCATTTCTGGTGAGTGTTGAGCTTTCCTTTTCTTACTTGGTCTTTTACTTCGTTTCAACACCCAATTTGTTTCTCTTTCCAATTCTTCTTCATCCGTATGGAATGGATTGATTTCATCATCGATTGCAGGATTAGGTTTCGTCCCAAGTTCTGCACGTGTTTCAACTGCTTTTTTGAGTTCTTCGTTCTCTTTCTTTAAAATTGTAAATTCTTCTTTCAATTTAGTTGTAAATTCCTTTATTTCTCGTAGTTGTTCAAGGAGTTCGGCATTTTCCTTCTCGTACTGAAATATATTTTCAGTTGAAGATTTTGGTGATCTAGGTAATTTGGAACTTCGTCCAAATGGGTTAAACAATGATTGGCCCACCCCAGAATCTATTGGGCCTGCCTCCGAAGAGTGTGGATTTGTCAGCATATCTGCTGCTGTACCACCTGGGGTATTACTTTCCGTATTTGTTGTTTTCATTCTTTCTTTTAGCCAATTTATACCACTGGCGTTTGGTCCCTGGTAGCTCTTTGCCACTGCCGAAGCAGTACCCGCTCCCCGCGACATGGACGCGACTACCTTGGTGTACACAGAGATAGCCGAAGCCCTCTGAGTACCCTAGGCTGAGGGTATGAGACATTGCAAATTCTTCAAATAGGTAAATAAACGACAATGGCATAGTTAAGACGTATATGAATTTTGTTAAATTTACTTTGTTTCTTCGATTATAATTCTTTTTTTGTTAATTTTTTTAACGCACATTTAACTTTTTTAGAACAAGAATATATTTTTATTTTCCTCATGTTCTGTAAGAATATGAAACCAATATATCAGAAGTGCACGTATATTGTATTTTTTTTGTGGAATTTTATTCCATGACATTCATGTTATTTAATATTTTTTTGTTTATTACGTAAGTAAAATAATTATTGCACATAACGTTTATTTTATTTGTACTTATAGAGTGATAAGAATTAATTTAGCCTGATTAATGTAAACATAAAAAATATTGTATCTATACAGACTAAAATTTTAAATTTAGGCCAATATTAACTATTAGGAACTTGTACTTTACTTTTTGCGGTGTAGTGGTTAGCTGATTGTTTTTTTATAGCCTATAAAGTCTGCCTCTATAAAGTGTCTGTAATGCGTTGTTACTTATAAACGAATGGGTATGGGAAATCTTTATAATATGCTATTCTGTAATTTAACGCGAACCTAAATATCAAATCACAAAAAGATAAACTTTTCCACGAATTCTAAGTAAAAATAGTACTATAGAAGAAAGAAGAAATATTTATTGTACACATATACAGTTGGAATAATAATGATTGAAAAGAATAACACATAAAATTTCATCGCGAGAGTTGAAACCATTTTATATGTTTCTCGGTTCTTTATCAAAAAACAACCCGTATTTGCTGGCCATTTACACTAACAGAAATATATATTATGTACAATACATATGTAATATGAAATTCGTAAATATTTTTTGATTAAAAAAATTGGCGACATGTTTAATAATTATAAACCGGCTTATTCCAGACACTCATAGTGAATCATGTCAAAATCCCCATACACGATTATAATATTTTACAAACAAAATAAATCACCATGAAGTGATGAATTTATGATAATATAATAGTATTATGGCGAAAGAAAGATAATGTTCTTTGATCTGATTTCTATACATCATAAAATATACTAATTAAAACTCCAAAACAACGAATAAATATAATTTAGGTGATCAAATCAATCTCTGGTAAATGAATCAGACCTATCGATCTTGGATATATATATAATTACCTTTATTGTTGGGGATTTAAAGCCGGGTTCTCATTATGACAAAAGAATCACTTAAATTAGTGATTTTTAATTTAATTTTGCGTCTCCGTATACAAAAAAAAAACAAATTGGATAGAATCCATATGATGCCTGTGATTTCACAACAAAATTATTAAAATTGAATAGTTTTGTTTTTTTTTGTTGTATTTGTAAAACATGTAATATGTCAACGAATTTTCAGTTTATTTTGACACACGCACTAAAAATAGTTTCCATTTTTGTGATAAATCATTTTCGTTTGAAGAATTTACCAATTTAAATTATAAACAATATCATATTGCTTTTATTTAATAGTTTTAAGTTTAAAAATGATTTTATATAAATGATAAACAAATTAGTGATTGCATACAGCCAACAAAGAAGAGAATTTTGTTAGAAGTGAAAGTAGTCTCGGAACATGATGAATAGATTCTCAAAAAAAAATCAACATCGTAAAACTTAATGTTTCATCGTCATTACTGATTATTTGGTAACTTAAATTTAATTTCACATATTCGTTGTTAACAAAATGGCAACCAAAGATTTTTTCGTATTTAGTTTTTCGCCTTCAAATTGGATTATAAACTTTCAGGGATTAATGTTGATGATTTGCATTCAGCTTTCCAGAATAACTGAAAAATATATTTTGGAGTTAAATGTTTTAATGTCTACAGGGTGTGCCGAAAGTGGCTAAGACGAAAGGAACCGTTGAATTCCTTGAGCAAAACGAATGTGAGGTTACTTGTAAAGGGTTTTCCAATAAGAGTGATATGATTTCTTAAAAAAAAAACAATAATTGCTAAGGAAATTGAAATGTTTTTTATTTAATGTGAAGTACAATCGATACAATTAAGTTCTGAATAATACGTCATTCAAATGGCCTCCACGACTTCTTCTGGAGGAACGAATCCGATGAACCCAATTTTCCATTACAAAAATGGTGAAAATACATTACAAAAATGGTGAAAATACATTACAAAAATGGATGGTGAAAATACATTACAAAAATGGATGGTGAAAATACATTACAAAAATGGATGGTGAAAATACATTACAAAAATGGGTGGTGAAAATACATTACAAAAATGGTGAAAATACATTACAAAAATGATGAAAATACATTACAAAAATGGTGAAAGTTTTGCGAAATCAGTTCGCCAATTAGGTCAAGTTTCGGTTGCAATAATGCGCCAATGATTCGATAGTGAGGCGTTTAATTACAAAATTTGAGACCAAATTTACGCTGATGGATCAGAAGGTCATTGTTCGTCGTCGTCATTGTGCATTTTGGGCTGGCAGAGTAATTGGCACGTATTTCTTTGAAAATGCGGCTGGAAATGCGCTAACTTTTAGTGGAGTGCGGTACCGCGAAATGTTAACGGACTTTTTGTGGCCCGAATTGGATGTAATTGATGTGGAGGATGTCTTTCCAACAAAACGGTGCGACCTTCCACAAAGCACGTGAAACAATGGTGTTACTGCAGACTAAGTTTCCAGGCCGTGTCATTACTCGATTTAGCGATCAACATTGGCCACCAAGATCGTGCGATCTAACACCGATGAACTTTTTTCTTTGGGGCTATGTGAAGGAAAAGGTGTATGTGAATAAGCCTGAAACAGTTGAACATCTTAAAGAGGAAGTACGGCGCGTTATTGGTGAATAAAGCCACATTTATGCGAAAATGTTATTGAAAATTTCAACAAAAGAATAACCCTGTGCCAGAAGTTTCGTGGTGGCCATTTGCCTGATGTTGTATTTCACGTTTAATCGGAACTATTTTTCTGTATGTTGAAATAAAAATGTTTGTGTAAAGTAAAAAATTGAGGCCAATCAAAAAAAAATACTACTGATTGTATCTTTACTTAATCGCAAACAAGTCAAGTTTTCGGAGATTATTATAAATTGTGTCTGACACAGAAGATTCTCGTAGCTCTATACAAGAAACATTTTTTTAAGAAAACGTACAGGTCAAATCAGGCACGTAATAATTAAATTAATCTTCTGCTTGGTCATTAGGAAAAGTCGAATCTAATATTAAAGGTCACAATTGATTGGCAGCCTACTAAGCAATATTGTAATAAAACTATTATTGCTAAAAACGGAATCTGCTGTAGATATGAACAATTTAAACTACGAAATTGCTTTAATAAAGCAAAATAGGAAAAGAAAGTTATGAAGGATTTTATAAATAAGCAATATAAGTACATCTTTATAACATAAAGAACAAAGAATATTCTTGTCAAGTAAGTAATAGTTATAATTTACAAATAATAAACAACAATTATTTTAATATTAACAATAAAACTGAATTTATTGCAAATACCATATAAAATTATAAATATTTTATTTCTATAAATAATAGTTTCTTTGTTTAAAAACAGAACAACATACATAAACAAAATAGAATATTTCTATAAAATAAAATATGTAGTTTTATGCAAATGGATAAAACAGAAAACACAAATTTGTTGTAGTCAATCTTGCTTTTTTATTATTCAAGATAATACATTTAAAAAAATATTCCTTGAACAGACAGATATGGTTAAAAAAAATGTTAAATTTTTAACTAAATAAGTTTATAGTCACAGAAGAAAAAAAATTGAAGTATGTTTTCATTCCTTAATTTATTCTGCAGTTTTTAAAAATGCCAAATTTTCATTTAACTACTAAAATAAATGTAGGAAGTACGTTTTTATTTCTTAAAATTGTACTAATCGAACAATTAAGAAAATCTCTACATTCCCTAGTCTTATTGTGAGAGATAACTCAACTTTTAATCAACCATGTGCCTACAAATTCAAGAGAATTAGTATACATGCATAATTATATACTAGTTTTTAAAGGAACTAGTTCTTCCCTTCAACTTAGTAAATCGCTTGCTTCACAGTTGTTGATTTTTTTGAAAAAAATCAAAAAATCGGATTTTTTTGATTTAAATCAGATTTTCTTGAATACAAAATGGTAACGTTGAACTTAAATTTTAATAAATTCCCGAGAACAATTAAATACTTTTTAAGGAAAGGAAGATAATATAATATACAGAAAAAGATTCATTTAAATATAAATTAAATCAAATAATTTTAATATCGAAGAATTATGTATTTAGTAAATTTTATTGCTTGTTTTTTGCTTCAGTGTTGATTAAAAAATAAATTACAAAATTATAAAGTAATTTAAGTATTTCAAAATCATATGACAGAATAAAAAGAAAAACTATTTTTATTTATTCAGCTGGTTTGGCAAACATGTTAATTTTGAAACTTTATCTATCTATCCCTAGGCTATTCTAAAATTTGAACGACGGAACGGAAAGGTCGAAAAAACTCGTTCGACTCCAGCTGATAAAGCAGTAGCTGTTATTTGCTTAGAGGAAGAAGAAATACAGAGTGAATGATTGTAGCTGTCAAGTGAGTCAAATTCGGAGAGTAAAAGAGAAAGCATATAAATCAACGGGTCGTATTTAGAATTTGCTCGATTGAAATTTAAAACTTCTCAAATTCACAATTATTTTTATTCGAATATAGTACGCATTAATTGTTTTTATTTTCGATAAAAAAATTATACTTATAATATTCCAAAATAAAAAATAATTATGAAAAGAAAAACACGTAGAATATGTACGTAGTAATAAGAGAAATGCGACACTGGTAATATAACATATGTTTACAAACACACACACAAAATGAAAAACCCCACACCGAAATCAAAATTGTTTACTTAATTTTCTCTGATTTATAAATTAAATAATGGATAAATTTATCACAAATCACTTTTTTCTTAACATAATTTACATTTTATTTTATATAAACACTTAGTAAACTTACTGATGGTAAGATACGCCTTTTTGAAATTTTTTTATGCGTATTTTAACAATTTTTGACAATACACTTCATTTCAATTAAAAGTTTGTAATTTTTTTTTATCAAATGTTGCACTACCACGCACTACTACATAAACCACTAAATATTTTTATTATTTTACTGTATTTTAATTAATAATTTTTTAAGTACAAATTTAAGTCATCACCATAGGTTATCACTGCGCACATAAATAGACAGCTGATTTGGGGTTTTTCGTTTTGAAATATGAGTAAGCCATATGCTTTTTTATATAACCATCCTTCACCGACGTGCCTCAAATGAAATAGCAAATATTATATGCTTCTTTATATGGGGGAAAAAAACTTCTACTCTGTAGTGTAGTATAACTCTATTGTTATTTGTTGGATTTTATATTCGTCTAACGTTGCTATCAAATCCTTGGTGTAGAGCAAATATCGATTTCCAGCATCCAAAGGACGTCATATTTGTTATGAGTTTTTCTTGTAAAACTGCGAATCCGTAAATGGGGGTTATTATTTTCCTTCAACTTTGTTTAGCTTTTTAAAACGTGAAAAATAAAATAATTGACAATTTGACAGGTTGTATTTTAATAACTATGTGATTCCCCAAATAATATGAAATTAAGTTTTCATTTCTATCGAAGTTTTGAGATTTTTTTAGTGTTGCATATTTACGAAATTAAGTTTCTTCGTGCGTTGTTTTTTGAATGACTTCTTACACTTTTTATAAATATGATTTAAATCAATGATTTAAAAAAAATCAATTGATTTTGATCTAAATCAAATCAATGATTTAAATCAAATGATTTAAATCAAACATGCAGAACATTCAGAATTATCCAATTAGATAGTGCTCTCATGTACTGTTTTTTCATTAAATAATTAAATAATTTGACACGCGGAATATTTCAATAAGCACACAATTAAATGATAAATATGAAATAACTAGATGGTATTTCTATTTTCATATTAACATTGCAGTTTGAGGCTGAAAACAGATGTCCATAATTTATGCGAGCATTGCTGCGTGCGAATATGCGGTTAATTCTTTCATTTTTGTAAATTTTTTGACGTTTTTTTCTAGTAATACACAAAACAATGAATAATAAGCCGTGAAGTTAGAACTAATTTATTTTTGTTTTGTTTTTTTTTCCAACACTGCTGATGCTCATCAAATTTAGAAGTAGGGGCATCTTGCATAATTATGCATGTCATGCAGAATACATGTAATTCATTTCGGTATGCATAATTATGCATATCTGTTTTCAGCCCAAGTTGCATCTTGCATGCATAACAATAATGAATGTTTGACACAGTTCTAGAATCCCCAATACCTTAACAAATTAATACATAGCAATTCATTAACAACGAATTAGGTAAAACTATCAAGCTAAGCAGGATTATATAAGTTGACAGAATTAACAATGACAATCGTAGAATCCTTATTGACTAAATAACGTAATCGATTGGTTAACGCTAATTATAAAATAAATAATTATATCGGGAAGTATTAAAAATAAAACAGCCAAAGTTAATCTATGATAATCAAATATTTTATCAATTTACAACAATATTAAACAAATTTTAAGCCGTATGATGAAAAACCAGCGATATTCATTCATTCAACTTAGAACCATCCTTTTCATATCCTCCTAAAAATTAAAAACCTTTACCAATTTATATTCTCCCGAGCAACAAAAAAAATTTAAGGAATGCCATGTACCTCAAAAATACAAAAACTGTCTAAGTACCGCAATATCTATATATATAAAACAAAGTCGGGTTAGTTACATCATTTATAACTGAAGAACGGCTGGACCGATTTTTATGATCTTTGTTTTGTTGGATTTGACTCCGTTCCGAATAGCATAATAACTATTAAAACATTGGAAAAATTCACCAAAAAAAAAGTTATCAAGAAAATTAATTTTCTCATATATTTAGTACATTTTGTTTTTCTTTATTTTGTTCGTCTCAATACAGTGGTGGATTAGAAAAAAAGAAAAGTCGGAAAAACTCAAAAGGGAAGCCCCAAAAATCTAATAAAAAAAACCTTTTTTATATGAATTTTGTAGGTGTAGTTTCTATGTGACGAGTGGTGCACTGGTTAAAGCTTTGGCGCTTGGACCGCAAGGTGCTGGATACGAATCCGACTGGAGGCTGCATGCACATTTACCATTTTATTTTTTATCCAATTTTTTTTTTTTTATTTCATCTACTTATCTATACATATATATAAAACAAAGTCGGGTTAGTTACACCATTTATAACTGAAGAACGGCTGGACCGATTTTTATGATCTTTGTTTTGTTGGAAATGACTCCGTTCCGAATAGCATAATAACTATTAAAACATTGGAAAAATTCACCAAAAAAAAAAAGTTATCAAGAAAATTCATTTTCTCATATATTTAGTACATTTTGTTTTTCTTTATTTTGTTCGTCTCAATACAGTGGTGGTTTAGGAAAAAAGAAATGTCGGAAAAACTCAAAAGGGAAGCCCCAAAAATCTAATAAAAAAACCTTTTTTTATATGAATTTTGTAGGTGTAGTTACTATGTGACGAGTGGTGCAGTGGTTAAAGCTTCGGCGCTTGGACCGCAAAGTACTGGATACGAATCCGACTGGAGGCTGCATGCAAATTTACCATTTTATTTTTTATCCAATTTTTTTTTTATTTCATCTACTTATCTATATATATAAAACAAAGTCGGGTTAGTTACACCATTTATAACTGAAGAACGGCTGGACCGATTTTTATGATCTTTGTTTTGTTGGATTTGACTCCGTTCCGAATAGCATAATAACTATTAAAACATTGGAAAATAAAAAAAATGAAATGGTGTAACTAACCGACTTTGTTTTAAATGGTAAATTTAACCATACCCAAACCATCCGCTTTATTCGTTCTCGCACCTAACAATAAAACAAAAAATGTCGTATATCACAAGGTGCTACAATGAAGGGAATCGACTCCATTGCAACTCACCCAGCAAATAGTTTAAAAGAAAGTAGTGCAATAATGCTACGCGAACCATTTCTATTCAATTCAATAAAACGAAAGCCTTGCTGCCACGTGAATTAGATTCATTTCAATGTAATTAAAATATATTTCATATTGATTTTTGTAATTTCATTGAATTTAATTAATTTGGAGTATTCATTTAATTTATTTAATCTTAATAAAAAACTCAATTTTATTAAGCTAACAACTTTAAAAAACATTTATTTGAGGCACAACATTTGAGGCGGTACGAAGTTCGCCGGGTCAGCTAGTATAAAATAAAACAACCAAAGTTAATCTATGATAATCAAATATTTTATCAATTTACAACAATATTAAACAAATTTTAAGCCGTATGATGAAAAACCAGCGATATTCATTCATTCAACTTAGAACCATCCTTTTCATATCCTCCTAAAAATCAAAAACCTTTACCAATTTATATTCTCCCGAGCAACAAAAAAAAATTTAAGGAATGCCATGTACCTCAAAAATACAAAAACTGTCTAAGTACCGCAATATATTTCTACATTTGTTTTATTTTCTAGTTTCCCGTGTGGAGATGCCGAACTCCCATCGTGGCGCGTCCCCAGGTGGCGGATAGGGGAATCCTCTTTAACCGGCTTGCCGGAGGGTAAGTGGGAAATAAAATACCATCCGCGGACTAAATCTGGGTAGGGGAAGGAATTCCGAACAATAAACCAACCATTAAGGCAATGAGTGTAAAACCAAACGGAATGTATACCCCAGGTGGTACGTCAACTATACAGTTGGCCAATCCACTCTCACACGAGGCAGACTCAAAGGATTCTGGGGTGAGCCGACCATTGCGAAACCCGTTTATACCAAGCACAAGTATTTGTAGATCACCAACTAGACAAATGCATCCCGCTACTCAGCAGGAGAACGAAAATGCTGAATGCAGTCAGAACGGAAACCAAGAAAACCAGCACGATGTCATTAGAGAAAACGATGAGTTCAAAAAATCGATAGAAAACTTAATGAAAATCAATGAACAGCTATTCAAAGAAGTCCAACAGCTTAAAGAAGGAATTGCTGTAATCAAAAATGATAATGAAGCCAAAGAAAATACTATAGCTATCTATCAAACAGATGAAGACGAATTGGCATATGAAACGAGTTTTATACGAAGGCAAATTAAAACTAAACGTCAAAACAAAAAAAGAAAAGCAGAATCTTCGCCTGAAGTGGAACAATCAACACAGAGCGTCAGAAAACCACAACCCCAATAACCTGAACAGTCAACTACGGACCTAGTGAAGGTACATAAGAACGTATCACTGATACCGAAAGAGAGACCATTGCAACCAGTTAAAACATCCAACGTAATCATCCAAGGGGAAATGCAGGAAAATCAACCAACACATAAAGAGATACCACCTCCACCCATTAACATACTTAATGTTAGTGAATACGAAACAATTAAAAAAATAGTGAAGTTAGTTTCAAACGACAAATATAGTCACTGCACAGAATAATAACGTTTGGAAAATGAATGCACTTGACCCAGAAACCTACAGAATGTTATCAAATGCAATCACCGCTCAAAACATCGAATGGTTGACTTATGAAAACAAAGCTGAGCAACCAATTAACGTTATGGCCAGAGGGCTACATCATAGATGCCCAAACGAAGAAATAATTGAGGAACTTAGCCAGAAAGGATTCAAAATTCTAAATACATACTGTGAACATATTAAAGAGAAAGGTCACTATAAAAACAAACGGTGAACGAGAAACAACCAAAGTTGCCCCCCCTCCCCCTTTTCATGCTAACATTCGACAACGCTGAGAATATTGATGTGGAATGATATGGAATCAAAGCAATCCTTAATATGAAAGTTAAGATTGAGACATTAAAAAAGAACCCTAGTAGAATGCCACAGTGCTATAACTGCTAGGCGTATAACCACACACGCAAATACTGTAATAGGGAGCCGAGATGCGTATAGTGCGCTGGGAAACATCTAACAAAAGAATGCAACAAAAGTAAGAACGAACCAGTGAAATGTATACACCGTGGTAATCATCACCCAGCAAATTACAGAGGCTGCGAGGTAGCGAAAGAGCTGCACAGAATGAGAGACAACAAGAGAAATCAAACAAGTCAGAGTTCTCAACCTAGTATGCAATCCTACTCAAACCGAATCCCCCTAAATATCTGCAAAGTAAAAGAAGGCATAACATATGCAAAAATGGCTAAGCAGAACGAAAATATCAGGAACGCTCCGAGTCAGGAAACAATCAAATATTCAAATTTATTATCACTAGAAGGAAGAATTAATAAATTTGTTAAAAGTACATAAAATAAAACTTACTTTAAAGATAACCCCATAAAAAGAAGTCGGGAGCAATTGAATCGGGTGATCGTGGATGCAAATACACATCAAGAGATTTCGAAATTAACTGTTCTGGAAACCAATCCAAGCCTTTATGCAACCAATCAAAGTCTTTATGCAAAATATTGGTTAGTGTTGATCTTCGAAGCCCAAGTTTTTTTTTTTTTTTTTAAAAGAAAGTATTAATTATCCAATGGATTTAATGTCCTTTTAAGGTGAATTAATACCCCCTTTTCATTCACACACACACCCACCCACCCATTCACCTACTCACACAACTACATACCACCTGCACATTGCAAGCTCAATGTCAACCTGTACATTGACATGGACTGTGGGTCGGCGCTGAGTTCTGCACTCTAACAGAGGGTCGTAGTTGTGTTTATTAACTTCACCGATCGTAATCGATGAAGAAAATTCGCTTTTGCATCCTGCCTCTGCTGGGATTCGAACCCAGTACCTCCCGGTCCAAGTGCCGAAGCTTTAACCACTGCACCACTTGTCCAGTTCTTGCGTACGGTGCCTGATCGATGTCGTTGGATTATCTTGTACACTTTCACGTACAGCAGCAATATTTGCTGGCGTTTTGATTACGTTGTTGCATAAACTTTGGCTTATTTGTCATAATATCTCTTTCTTCAAATTCTTTGATAATCCGGTAAATAGTATACGCTTTGCAGGCACCATATTACGTCCGAAACTTTCATGTAATTTTGTCACTATTAAAACGCGTTGTTCAGTAGAACACTTTTCCATGATTAATTTGCCACGTGTGTACTTTACGACTGTCAAGGATGAACGGTCATTCATCAAAATTCGGTGAAGTCATTCAGTCAAAAATTATAAACTTTTCGGACCCTGTATAATCAAAAATCATTATTTTTATCAAAACCCGTCATTTCCGGCAAACTTAAAAAATGATCTGAACTAATGCTATACAGGCTGTAACATTGGGACGAGTCCTAGCTGGGTCAATATCATGAAAAGTGTACTATGCATATACCCAGGAATTAACCGTCACTTAAATTGCATTTCCAATGGTTTAGCATGGCAGATTACTTTGAATCATGTAAATGTAAATAATTCTTCTAAAATGAAGACACCTCAATTGTTTTTCTATAATTTTAAAGACACAGTGTTGTTCTTTCTTCTCGGGAATGAAAATTTTCACCCATAGTGTTTTCCATAAAGAAAACATTGGTGGAATTAAAAAAAATGTGCACATATTAAAAAAATTCAATTCAATTTTTCTCAAAAAATCCCTTCAATTTTTATTTCAAAGTTATTAGACGATTTACTAAAAAAATTGTTACTCCGTTTTTTATTATTAAAGTCCCAATAGTGATACGCTCTGCAAATTATTTTTCAAAACATTTGCAAAAAACGAAAAAGCTCCTATCGAAGCTATCAATTCCATAATCGATTTTGGCCGAACATCACTGGGACCACCCAATTTATGGAAAAAGCTTAATTGTGAAGTTTCATCCCGAAAAAAGAATGGCCAAATTGAAAGGCCAAATTTAAATTGGAAAACATTTTCTAGCCTTAAATCGTAATTTCCACTTAAGTTTTGGAACACTAATGTGGACCGAAATTATTGCAAATTAATTTTGGAATGTTTTAGTTTTATAATCGTTTTTCTCATAAAATAACATACTTTTCAAGACTTCTGCAAAAAACGAAAAAGCTACTATGGAGGCCGTCACTTCTGTTGAGCCGATTTCGACCAAAACTCTCAGATATCTCCCAATTTATGAAAACAGCTTAAGTATCACATTTTACCCCGATTAGTCAGACACCATACAAACAGAATTTTGAAGAAACATTTCTTTTGACTTCGGCGATGTAGCAAATGGTAAATCTGCAAAAATCTCGACTCCGTAAAAGAAATTGATACTATCTATTGGCTTTAATAAGGCACGTAAGTGAACCAAGACTGTCATGACTAAATGTTCTTTCATATATCCTTCAATTTTAAAAGCAAAGCGAGCGTATATTATTTAGCTCGATTAATGCTGCGTCGTATATCTACAATCAATCAATCAAAAATAAAAGAAATTATTAATGTCTCGACTCCGTAAAAGAAATTGATACTATCTATTGGCTTTAATAAGGCACGTAAGTGAACCAAAACTGTCATGACTAAATGTTCTTTCATATATCCTTCAATTTTAAAAGCAAAGCGAGCGTATATTATTTAGCTCGATTAATGCTGCGTCGTATATCTACAATCAATCAATCAAAAATAAAAGAAATTATTAATGTTGAGTAGGAAAAGCTGCAAAACATTCCGATTGTCAAAGATGAGAGTGGATTTAAGCTATTTCAAATTTCATCTACAAAAAGAAAATTTATAATTCTTCTCGTAATTATTAGAATTTTAAATTGTATTATACCGACCAAATGGCACAGTGGTTAAAGCTTTGGCGTTTGGATCGGGAGGTACCGGGTTCGAATCCCGATATAGGGGCAGGATGCAAAATGAAATTTCATCAACAGATTACGATCTGTGGTAAAATGTAACACATCTATGACCCCCTGTCGATGTGCAAAACCCATGGGCCGACCCATCTTCCATGCCAGTCTGCTGGCATGGATCTTGCAATATGCAGATGGTCTTAAATCTGTCCTATAGACGTACGTCCTCGAGTTGGCTGGGAGGTGTAAAGAAAGGACGTCAAAAGCATAACCGTGAAAGAGCAGGGTGAGCCTTGAGCCCCAAAACAGATCGAATAGTTAACAAAAAAAAAAAAAAATTGGATTATGTACATATTTTAACGTCGTCCATACATAATTTAATTTAGCTTTGTTTTAGCCCTATTTCACAGTAGGTTATGTAACTGTTACAAATGAATATTAAGACCGTGACCGTCTAATATGTTTTAAGCGTAATAAAGAAACAAAGAATTTTTTATTAAATTTATTTATATTTTTTTAAGTGGATACACCTTCGAGCAATCGATGGTCCAATCTCTTTAACCCATTCAAATAATATTTGGCGTCTTTCAATGAAAAATATAGGTCTACGGTCACGACTACTCTCGCTTATTAAAAATCCTTTAAGGTATTCGATTTTTTCCAATTTTACAAAGGCACCGATATCGACTGATGCATAATACTGTAAAACGCCAACGAGCTTGTAAAATGACTTAAATTTTGCAAGGCGTGTGCGATCGTTATAGTGCCAATTGCTATATTTTTACAGTTTAACAAAATAATAAAAGAATTTAGGAATCATTAAAATCAGTTGGTTCAGTTTCTTAATTTTCGATTATCTTCATTAGTTAATATATTCAGCCATATTTATTTAAATTAAAACTCATGTTGACTATTACATTTATGTAATACATAACAATGCACGAATGTGTCACCCCCCAGTAAAATCCCATTATTTTGATTTGTAAATACGATTGTGCTTAATTACACTGTGCTTGAATTGCAAACTTATTTTTTGTGACAAGCTGGGGGTAAACCTAATTCGAACATGCTGAATTCAATGGTGCTAGTCCCATTTCAAAGTTAGTCCACATTTTTGAGATATCGCTTTCGACATGTTTTGCCTCTGAGTCAAAAATTTGTCAAAATATACACTCATATTCACGTTGATCCATTAAAATTTTCGTTATCCTTGCTTCAGCAAAGTTGTTGCGCAAGCCAAGATAAACAACTTCGCCGAACATATCAAGACCGAAAAACGACATCTACATTCACATTTTTGTATTATTTTTTTTTTTGCTTTTCATTTCGATGAAAAACACGTTTTTTATCATTTTTTGTCCATTTATTGAATTTAAATCGATCGATTAAGCATCGCATCGACAAATATAGATACAATAGAAACTATTTAAAAGAAAATTAAATCGATTAAGTTGATTTTATGGTGATTTTTCTTAATATTTTCCTAAAAAATTAACATTTTTCTTAACTTTTTTAATTTTAATTTTCTGATTCGTTCGTGTCATCTTCGGAATCTTGTTCCTCTTGCAAATTCCAACAAATGTCACCCAAGAGTGCATCTAGCTTTTTGCCGCTGTACCAATGTTCGAGCCTTGCCGTCACTTGGTGAAAACGCTCGCCGCGCTCATCGGATTCGGCTGGTAATTGTTCGGCGAAATTTTCCACATACAATGCAAAAAATGTATTTTTAGTGACATTCTAACGTTTATATTATGAAAAGCAGTCAGCATAGTTTCAATATATCTGCGCCAATCATTGGCTCGATTAATTCCGAGAACATTCTTAATAACTACTTTTACACATTTCCATGCCACAAGCTCTCGTTCACTGAGAGCATTTTCAAATACATCATCGTTCATCAAACGACGAATATCTCGTCCATTAAATACTCCTGTAATAAAAAACAAAAAGCGAGGATCAAACGAGGATTTCAATGTGGATTCATCGCTTACTTATATAAAATTTTTATCTACTCCAAGCTTGATATGGTGGTTTAATTAAATTTAAATTTTTTTAATTGGCACAAGTGGAGCCTCAACGATGCTGTCGTATCGCAAACTTATGTTCTCACGTAAAACCCAGTTCCGTTCGTTGTATTGGTCGCCTTTAAAACGTGTATTGCATAAGTGCATAAAACACATGTTTTAGTGTAACCCAATTGCACGCCACTTAAAAGAGCTAGCACTTTTAAATCTGCACAAACTTTCCATTGATGGTCATTGTATTTAATCAAATCAATGATTTTTTTCATTGATGCATAGGTTTCCTTTGTGTTTCTGCTGAGTGCAATTGGAATAGAATTCTTTGAGTTAGTAACGTGAAGGAGAACTGTCTTCAAGCTGCTTTTAGAGGAATCGATAAACAATCGCAAATCTTTCGGATTATATGCATTGTGGATACCAATTCTCGGATGGATATCAGTGCAAAAAGCCAGTGAATTTTTCTCAATTGATTTGAAAAAACTCGTAAAATGACGATGACAATTTATTGCTCCATATATCCGAACATTTAGAGACAAAATGTTCACTTGTTTTAAATCCTTTGACAAAAGAATGGCTTGCCGCTGCGATTGTTTAAGACGTGGTACCAAAATATCCAAACGATTTTGCGAGATTTTAATGTGATTGCATGGCGCAGTGACATTTGATGGTTGATATATTGGTGCAGATGTTTCTCCGGTTTCACCTGATTCAAACGTTGATGGTAAATTTTCCTCAGTTGAGTTTGATCTTTCCGGAACAGGAATTTCATGTGAATACGGCAGCGGTAGTTGAGCATTTGTCGTTGCAATGTATGTCAAAGAACCAATTTTGTTTCTGTTTGTACCGAGAATATAATTCATGCACCCATAACATTGAACTACATCATGTCCTTGTGGATCGATCCATATCATTGGGACACCAAATGGCATTGCGGCTCCAGTGTTTGCCATCTGTGCAGATGGAAAATGCCTGTTGTACAAACAAAAGACGACGTCTAATTTACACCATTAACAACTATTTGTGAAAAGAATAGTAGATATAAATCAGCGGTTTCATCACTTAGATTGCTCATAATTGTAAATTTTCCACACACATAACAAAAGCACTTGAGTTTAAAACACCTATCCATATTATTTATTTCACCAGATTTCACAAGTCGATTTTCACTTAATATTTTGTGTTCTTTTGTCACTTTATATATTTAGATGAAAAACTTTTTATTTTTAATTTTATATTCCAGTTTTTAGTTCCTACTTATTGTGCCAATTTTTTTACTTTTTTAAAAATATCGATTTCGAGAATAATATCTTCTTCGGTTTATTTTTTACTACTGTTACGTAATTTATTTTGAAGCTCTTTATATACTGTAGCTAAGCGCTGCTGTTTGGTACCTCCTTTGTTTTTAAGTAATGGATAATAGTTCGTTTTTGTTTTTGAATATTTTCAGGATGTGAATTTTAGCCGTAATTTGACTCATGAGAAATTTGTATACGTACACTATACAAATAAATGTCTGGTGACATGAGTCAAATTGTACCAAAAATGTACAGCTTTGGCATTGGTCTTCTAACCTGTCTAATTTCGGTCTTTTTTTGATTCTGTGCAAAATGGTTACATTTTTATTGAATTTAGTGTACCTATGATTTTCAGTTTTTATGTGTGTTGTGCGAAACTTGATTTTATGTACTTTTTTAGATTTGGTTGTGTCATTGATGTGTTCGTTGTATCTTATCTGAAATGAGCGTCCTGTTTGGCCTAAGTATGCCGACTTCCAGTTGTATTTAGCCTTACCTGTGTACTCATGTTTCTCTAAACGGCAAGGTAGGAGTCGGAGTCTTCTATGAGATGCTTTTGCCACAACTGACAAGACCTAGCGTTTTTGAGGAGCATGCGAGAAGGCTGGGTCTACAGACAAATGACTTTTTAGAAGTTGCATGGACGAAGAGGAAGAAGAGAATTTAGATAACTTCCTATGCTCGTGTCCAGCACTATCATACAGAAGGCATAGGTATTTGGGCGTGTACAGTATGGTCCGCCTTTCAGATCTCGCTGACTGTGGAATGCGAGATATTTTGCGGTACGTACGTAGCTCTGAATGGTTTTGAACAGGGATAAAGGGGAAATAGGTTCCTGTGGTATCACAGTGGGGCACTCCTGGTCTAAGTGTACGGAAGCAGTTACTCCAACCCAAGCTAACCTAGCCTTGGCCAAAGTAAAACACACATATATGGTGGATGTGGTTTTTCGGTCTTGATATGTTCAGCAAAGTTGTTCGTCTTGAGTTGCGTAACAACTTCGCTGAAGAAAGCATAACAAAAATCTTGATGGTTCAGGAGCTATCAACGTGAAAATGAGGGTAAGTTTAGACTCAGAGCCAAAACATGTCGAAAGCGATATCTCAAAAATGGGGACTAACTTGGAAATGGGACTAGCACGACTGAATTCAGCGTACTCGAATTAGGTTTACCCCCCGGGTGCCCCGCTTGTCACATTTTTCAACTAGCACAGTGACTCGTGTGATTTCATGGAATATTATTCTAATTCTAATTATATAACTCATTTTTACGATAAAAATTAAAAAGCAAATAATTTATTAAAAAATCGTTTCGATTTCGTTTGTGAGTACCGTTACTTCATATAACAAAGAAAATGAAAATTTTATTCATTCATAAAGAAATTGAAATTACAAAGTTCGGCCCTCTAAATAGTTCAAATAGGAAAAATTCAATTTCAAGGCTAATTAGAAAATATAAATTCTCGAACTTTTTTGTTATCATCATTTACAGAAATTTTCTAAGAGTTAATTTTTATTTCAGTTTCTTAAATACATCAGGGTACATAAAGAATAATGTTGGTCTATATGATCTCGTTTACTGGAGTGAGTAAAGAATTTTTATTATCAGTATTATTTTAAATTTTATTTCGTTTGGCTCAATTCGTGTTTTTACTACCATCAATCTTGATAGTTGCTGCATACAAACTTTAAAATAATAATAAGAATGATGCGAAAAGGTAAAAGAAAGAAAACAAGAATAAAGCTATTTTGCTTTCTTGTAATTCAACAATTCAACGTGACGCACTATCTATCAAGGTCGTTGGCAGTTTGATTTTATTTTATATTATATACCCTTATTTCTAAACTTATTTGTTATAATATGGTATTAAAATGGCGTCATCATTAAAATTCAATTGGAAATAAAAATTAAAATGTTGATTAAAAAGGAAGATTGTAAAACATGGTTGTATTGTCTCAAATTACAAAGACCAAACAAAACTAAATTCGTTATGACATAATCTCTTATAATTCAAATAGTTACAACAAACACTGTCGATTCATAGAATGCTACTTGTATTTTTTTTCTTTCACAAACAACAAATTAACCAACGGAGTTTTGTCAGTCTTTCTGTGTAGATATCTAAAAATCTCTCAAAAGAAAATAAAAGTTTTTGGACGAAACAAAAATTTATTAAAGTAAAATTATAAATTTAATGAACATAATTTATAAAAATATAAATCAAAAAATTTGAGCTGTTTAATATGAAGTTCTATCGTACCAAAAAATAAATCAAATTTTGCCAGTTGCCAAAGAACGTAAAATTTTTTTGTTGTTGTTTTTGTTGACAGTGTGTAGGTAATAAATAGTGCGTAAGCGATCATCTTTTGTTGTTAGTTTTCTTATGCATATTTTGTTTAAACGCACTTGTGCAACACAGGCAACGTGTTTGTTGAAAAACAATATTATGGCATAAACAAGTTTATTTATAATAATTAATACTAAATATGGTTATTAATTTGTTTAATATATTAATTTACACAAAACGCATTTGGACACAGCAAAAAAAAAATACTTAAATAGCAAATTATAAAAATTGCGCACTAATAATGTTTGGTGGTGGTAGTGTCGATCAAATCGAAAAAATATCAAATCCTTCCAAAAATTACAATTTGATTTAAATCAAATCTATCTGTCATTTTTGTGTCGCATAGAACGTAAAAAATTGATTTCAATCAAACATTTTTGGTTTACATCAAATATTTTTTTCCGAAAGAACTTCACATATAACTGAAACCGTAATGCGCAGAAATTACAGAGACCAGGGGCGGTATGTTGTACCATCACTTCGAATCGAAAAAAATCGAATCGAAAAAGTGAAAGTTGTATCTTTTTGCTTTTCGAAAATGATACAACATACCGCCATTCGACTTTTTTCGAATTTCGATTCGAAGTGATGGTACAACATACCGCCAAAGAAAACATTTGTTATTCAGTTGTTTATTGTGAGAAAACAGAAAACAACATATCTATACAATGTGACTTTTTATAAGGTCACGAACTTATTTGGTAAAAACTGCAGTATCAACTAGACATATGTTTTGTTTGCGCGCCAACAGTTTATGTCCTCAGTTCTTATTTAAATTTAAAAACTGCAGAATATTAAACACCGCGCAACCAATAATGTGGTTGCTTCATTTCATAGTGCAACGATCAAATGTTGGCAGTTATTGAGAAAAACAAAAACTGCGTGTTTCAAACACAGCACATCTTTTCCTATTTAAAATAGTACGAACAATTTGATGACACAAATAAAGACACTGTTACTTACATCATTGATAAATAAACATGAAGATACAAAAAAGGTTGTAATGGAAGCATATTATGTAAAATTTATCTTGATTGAAAATTAATATTCATTCAGTATCATTAATAAAATATTATAAGCATTTACATTGAAATACTCACACACGATACCAAAAAAAAATTATATTTACATGTTGGTAGCATTTAGATGGAAATGTTTAATACGATTGTACAAGAAATTCACGTGAGAAAATTATTATTTCACGTGTGTTGTATCTTATTCGTTTCGCAAGAGTACCTTCTAAAAATTTGACACACTTGAAAGATTTTAAAGGATTATCTAAGTTCTCTCTGTTTTCCAAACGTTTTACCTAGCGACACATTATTAAAATTAGCATTTTAAAATTAGGTAAGGTACTCTAGCTACTACATAAAAATTAAACTGTGGTACGTCTTTTTTCGTAACCGCAAAGTTTTTAATTTCTTTTAAATTGAATTATTGGTAGACTGTTGGCAGTTGTGGTAGTGGTAAAGAGTTCTATGTATCCAATTTCAAATCTACAAAACAATCTCTTCTGCAATTATCAATGCTTTAACATCTTTTTGGTGATCGCAAATAGGAAAATTAATAGCTATTTAATTGAATAAAATTTACTGATCAACATCCTTGAATTAATTAATCGAGACTTCAGAATATAATTTGCGTATAATACAATTAGTGGCAAAATTGTTACATTAATCACATCATAACGTGTGTTTATTTTACCCACCCAAATAATATAATTTTATAATATTTTCTAGTATTAAATTAATCTACATAGCAAATCAATTTATCATAAAATACAATTATTAGTCATTTAAAATTTCAGAGGTGGCTTTAATAATTTTTTTTTATAAATATTTCAATTAAGCGCCCGCACACCTACATAATTTTATGTAATATACAGAGACCATTTAAAATTTATTTTTATGTAAAATTCTTAAAAGCTTAACTATGATCTAGTTTTTATACATTTTCAATTTTATTTAAATCCACGACATAAAGTAATTATTTTTATTGCAAATTATATTAAAATTAATGTATGTGTATTGGACATACATTGATGGCCAGCTCGAGAACATGTAAGAAAATAGTTTTATTTCTTTTTATGGTTTTATTATAGGAATGATAGAAGTTATATAGGTAATTAAGTACTAGAACATACATAGCCTTTAAGAATTAATTTAAAATATTTTTTATTGTTTTCGAGTAATATAAGTAAGTGTAATTTAATGTTTTTGGGATAAGTTTTACAATATATTTTGCGGCTTAAAAAATATGTAGAAATTGCATTAGGATCATCTAATTAGGATTAAATTTGTGTGCAATACAACAAGCATGTGTGCAACTCGAAGTATCTAATTGTACGTGTAGATAGCATATAATGTGGTCGATTATGTATTTGAGCATTACGATTTCGACGATTTTCGAGACAAAATAATCTTAGCAAATTTTCTTTGAAACAAAAATAATTGTACACTACGAGTGGTATCTCGAACTTGTAATTCGAGTAAAAAACAACAAAAAATTGCAATTACGAGAACCCATATGCTTTCAATAAAAATAATATTTTCATTCGATTTAAATGGTCGCGATATATTAAAAAGCAAAAAGTGCATTGTTATCAATATAATTATTTTTTGTTTTTGTTAATCACAAGTGTAAAGTCAAAACAAACTTTAAATTAAGAATGTCACGATGGGTTTATTTTCTCAAAAAAAAAAAAATAATAATAATAATAACCGAGCAAGGAATCGGAATTCATATCAAATTTAAGATCTGTAAATCGAGCAAATTCTCCATTGTCATCGACCTCTGGCAAAGAAAAAATAGGGTGCGAATTGTAAGCGATTCACAAAAATTAAAAAGTATACGAACAAATAGTGTAATGTAGAAAACAATACGAGTATAAATAACAATATTGTACCACGCGATATCGCTATAATGGATAATGTTAAATAAAAACTGTTTCGCATTCATTAATGCAAACAGGTATTGAACGTTATATAACCGTTAACATCTAAATGAAAACATAATCCCAAGTCTCCAATGCAGTTTGTAACAACCCCAAAAATGACTAAACTTGCAGCAGGCAGAAATCGTTTTCAAAGCTTTGTGCAAAAGTGATAGTAAAACCCAATGTGCATATCCATACTACAGTAACTTGAATCCGGTAACTTCTACGTTTCTTTCCTCTTTACCTATAAAATAAAAAAATGTATAGATAAAGCGGAAAGAAACGAAGTTACAGGATTCAAGTTACCGTAGTATGAATATGCACACTAAAAAAACTCGAACGACCACCATCAATATCAATATATGTATGAGAAGCGCTATTAAATCAAATAATTATAATTACTTATTATAAATTTCATTCTTAATTTTAAAAGAAAATTTTAGAAAGGATAACGGATTGACAGAACTATTTCCTGGCCTACGCATTATGGCTCTAAACTGAAGCTGTGTTCTTCACTAGACGGATAAAAATCTCGGAATTCCATCCGAGATTTTTTTCAATTAGTTTCAACGATTTTCTATAAAAAGAGGCGTGTCTGTTGTATAATATATACGTGATGTAATTGGTTAAAACGATGGGATAGAAAAATCCGAGATTTTTATCCGTCGTGTGAACAAAGCTTGAATGGTTAATTCCTGTAAACCCGCTACCTTCCTATGTGTCCGCTTAACTCACATGTTACGTCTTGTTAAACAAATAAACTAATTGCCCATGTCACTATTGCGAGTGCCGAAAATTGTTTTTTATTTTTCAATTTTTATTATTTTGACTATTAAAACAACCACTGTCATCGATCCGACCTCTGTTATAAATAGAGTTTACAAACAGAAAAATATAAATTTAGATTTTTGTTCAAGTGAATCACGGGATTCCCTTTCATGAGACTACGAGATTCGAGAATTGGACGGGATCCCGCATTGCAACCACTAGTTATACGTATTTTTTGGAAAATTCTCATTCACTTTGATTAAAATTACAAAGAAAAATTTTACAAACTACCTAAAATGTACAAATTTAAAGTCATTTATGAAGCAAGTGGTGCCGCAATACTATAAAAATGTACACTGCTCGTTAAAAAATCGCGGACATTTATTAATCTCAATTACACTGTGCTTGATCGCAAACTTTTTTTTTGAGACAACTTTTTTTTTGTGACAAGCTGGGCATTTTTGAGATATCGCTTTCGATATGTTTTATATAACATTTGAACCATCTCGTTTTGCTTTCTTCAGCAAACTTCTTGCGCAAGCCAAGACAAACAACTTTGCTGAATATATCAAGACCGAAAAACCACGTTTTTCGTCGAAATGAAAAGAAAAAAATAACACAAAACTGTGAATGTATCACAGTTTTGTGTTATTTTTTTCTTTTCATTTCGACGAAAAACACTTTTTTATAAGTTATTGTCCATTTATTGAATTTAAATCGATTGAAATCGATCGAATTAACATCTCATCGACAAATATAGATACAATAGAAACTACATATGTAAAAAAAAAATTAAATCGATCCAGTTGATTTTATGGTGATTTTTCTTAACTTTTTTAATTTTAATTTTCTGATTCCTTCGTGTCGTCTTCGGGATCTTCTTCCTCTTGCAAATTCCAACAAATGTCACCCAAGGGTACATGTAGCTTTTTGCCGATGTACCAATGTTTGAGCCTTGCCGTCACTTGGTACAAACGCTCGCCGTGCTCAACGGATTCGGTTGGCGATTGTTCGGCGAATTTTTCCACATGACAATGCAAAAAATGTTTTTTCAATGACATTCGAGCGTTTATATTATGAAAAGCAGCATATTTTCAATATACAGGGTGGCTGAGACCAAGTGTTACCAAATGAAAACGCTGTAATTTTTTTAATTTTGATTATTTTTTATTGAAATTTCGTGGAATATGTTGAAAACATATTACATTTTATGAAAAACATGTTACTGCTCGATATGACCTCCTTTGGCTCTGATTATTTGATTCAGTCTTCCATAGAAAGCTTTGCATGCTGACCGAACGTGGGCTTGCGGAATTTTATTCCATTCTCGAACAAGAGCTGACTTCAATGCATCAACACTTTCGTATTTTTTAGTGGACACCTTACTCTCCAAAATGGACCATATGGAGAAATTCATGGGATTCAAGTCTGGTGAATATGGTGGCCATTCTGTCGACGAAATCAGCCGCGTAACGCAATTTTATAAAAATTGCTGTGTCGCTCGAGCTTTGTGTGACGGTGCCGAGTCCTGTTGGAATGTCCAACGTTTCGTACCAAAGTGTTTACGTGCCCAAGGTAGCAAAGCATCGTTTAGGATCTTTTGGCGGTACACCTCTTGGTTTACCTTGACTCCATGTTCGATGAAAACCAGAGGAGTGCGTCCATCTGCAGTCACTGTAGCCCAAACCATAACATAAGCTGGTGATTGTTTGCGCATGGCAACTCTTGTGTCCAAATAATCGTTGCGACTTGTGCTCTAACCAAACACGATCATTTTGTTTATTCACATACTGTTGAATGGTGAAAATTTTCTCATCAGAAAAGACAATTTTTGGAATCTCATCACGTTCGGCAAGGCCTTCAATGCTCGTGTTCTTTCAAGCCTAACTTTTTTTTGTCCCTCCGTAAGATCTTGAACTTTTTGTATCTTGTAGGGCTTCAAGTGTAGTTCATTTTTCAATATGGTTTGAATGCTGTATCGTGAAACATGTAGACGTGCGGCTAATTGACTGGCACTTTGACGAGGATTTCGTTGGATTCGTTTCTTCACCTTTCGTATCATTTCTTTTGATGTTGCTGTCTTTTTAGGACCGCCTCTTTTGCGTTTAGCGATGCTACCAGTTTCGTTGTATCGAGTTATGGTTCGATACACAAACATTTTATTCACATTCAAATGCTGGAGCTGACGAACTATAGCTGTTTGTGAATTTCTACCCAAATAAAGTGCAATTACACTATTACGTTTGAATTCCATTACGATTTTTTTATGAAGATATTAATTTAGAACAATTATTTGTTGACCACATGTAAACAACTAACCAAACTTCAATCTGTCAAAAAATTGACACGCGAAAATGACAACTACACAAATGACAGCAGAGTGAAGTCAGTAACATTTGGTCTCAGCCACCCTGTATTTGCGCCAATCATCGGATCGATTAATTCCCAGAACATTCTTAATAACTTCGTTCTTACTTATTATGCCAATTTTTTAACTTTTTTAGAAATATCGGTTTCGAGGATCTCTTCTTCAGTTTATTTTTTACTACTATAACATAAATTATTTTGAAGCTGTTTATATAATAATGTTGCTAGGCGCTGCTCCTCAAGGAGTTGTGACCTTTGTTTTTAAGTTATCGATAATGGGGTAGATATTCGATCCGCAAGCAAGCAAGCAATTTGCTAGCCAAAATCTTGACTACTTTTACCAAGGAAATTTAAATTTCAAAATACATTTTCATAAAATTTTTATTTATTTTTGCGATATTACAGTAAAATTTATGGCTTCAAAAATTAAACAGAAAATTTTGTGTTGTTCTACTGTACAATCGCACAAAAAAAGCGTATTGAAAATATAATTTGAAATTTAAATTTCCTTTGTAAAATTGACTGAGTAGTCAGGATTTTAGCTAGCAAATTGCTTGCTTGCTAGCGGATCGAGTATCTACCCCAATAAGTCGTAAATTTAATTGGTGTTTGTCTTGATTTTGTCGTTAACTAAATTGTTGGTGTTTTTGTATATTTTCAGGGTGTGAATTTTGGCCGTAATTTGATTCCATGACTCATGACGTACAGTACACAAATGTCTCAAATTGTGCCCAAAGTTTATACCAAGATCTTCTAACCTGTCTAATTTCGGTCTTTTTTTGATTCTATGCTGAAATTTTTTTCTGAATTTAGTGGACCTATGATTTTCAATTTTTATGTGTTGTGCGGAACTTGATTCTATATACTTTTTAAATTTGGTTATGCCATTCATGTGTTCTTTGTATCTTATTTGAAATAAGCGTCCTGTTTGGCCTAAGTATGTCGATCTCCAGTTATATTTAGCCTTACCTGTGCATAGGGATCTCTGCACAGGTGAACTTATGTTTCTCTAGACGGCAAGGTACGAGCCGGAGTCTTCTGTGAGAAGCTTTTGCCAAAACTGACAAGAACCTGCCTTTTTGGGGAACATGCGAGAAGGCTGAGTCTACAGATGAATGACTTTGTAGAAGTTGCATGGACGAAGAGGAGAACGAGACTTTAGATAACTGCCTAAGCTCATGTCTGGCACTATCACACAGAAGGCATAGGTATTTGGGCGTGTACAGTATAGCCAGCTGTTCAGACCACGCGGACTGTGGAGTGCGAGCTATTTTGCGCTACGTACGTAGCTCCGAATGGTTTTGAACAGGGGTAAAGGGGAAATAGGATCCTGTTGTATCACAACGGGCCTCTATTGGTCTAATTGTACGGAAGCAGCCACTCCAACCCAAGCTAAACTAACCTTGGCCTAAGTTAACTACACATATATGGTGGATGTGGTTTTTCGGTCTTGATATGTTCGGCAAAGTTGTTTGTCTTGACTTCAACAACTTTTCTGAAGAAAGCAAAACGAAAAACATAATGTTTCAAGAGTTATCAAAGTGAAAATAAGTATATTTTGACAAATTTTTAACTCAGAGCCAAACCATGTCGAAAGCGATATCTCAAAATTGGGGACTAACTTTGAAATGAGACTAGCACCATTGAATTAAGCGTACTCGAATTAGGTTTACCCCCTGGGTGCCCAGCTTGTCACATTTTTCAACTAGAACAGTGTTATTAATGCATTTCAATGCCAGACCCCACGTTGTAAACGTTGTTCCAAACAATTTTGGATGATGTATAGGAATTGATCGAATTGTTGAACCGCTCGCAATCCTGGCCTTAATCCCACTGAGTACGTGTAGGATATACTAGGGCGTGTGCTTAAGACAAAGGGAAGCCGTTCCTGAAACTTAAGATCATCTTCAAAAACTTGCCCTGTTAGTATCTTTTGGCGCATATTATTTCGTACAACCATAACTCGAATAATGCGAATAGTTACCGTAAACACAAATATTTACTGAAAAATTGCAGTGTCCGGAATTTTTTGACGAGCAGTGTATATCGCTCAATTTGATAACAAACGTTTTCGTATTATTTTTTGCTATCTTATCGATTCGCCATTTTTGTTTATTTGTATATACATAAAATCGCAATTTACTGTAGTATCTCTTATTTCCAAATTTGTTTAATGGATATTTTTTTTTTTTTGATTCGAAGGGAGTAGGTGTACATAGTAAATTTAATACATTTATATACAATTCATAACAATCTTATTTGGTAGCATGTTTCTTATATAGTTTGTCTTACATTTTAAATATTTATAAAAAAATCAGGGTTAATTATGAAACAAGGTTTTTGGTAAAATCTTGTTTTTGTTTAGTGAATATCACATGAATATAGCATTATCACTTTAATGACGAAATTTTTTCAACTATTTACTTACTTATGTATAAAAAAATTAGCGATAAAGTAATAAATTTACTAATGTTAACACCTTTCATATATTTTGTGTGCATTATATTCTAAATAAAGTATTAATCAAAACCTTTGTGTTAGTTAGATTAAAAAAATATTAATACTGTCATAAGAAAATTATACATTATTAAAAATTGTATCATGTTTTTTACTTCACAACGTAATCATGAAAATCCCGTAAATGTCAGTCATTTTCCTCGATTTTATAATATCAATCATTTACTTGTTTCAAGGGACAAAACTTATCTTATCAGATGAACCAGTCATTTATATAACCGTTTAGAAAATCATTAACATTGGAAACAACAATTTATAGAATAAATCAAAAGCGTGACTATCAAAAGCATATTTATTATCCATGATATTTAGTTTTTCACTTTCAAATACGTACAATAATAATAATAATAAACTACTCAATAGATTCTTACGTAGGTGGGGTTTATAGAGAAAAATAAAATAAATGTGTATGTGTGTATGTATACATGCCCATTACTCGACAAGACAAAGAATACCAATGATCAAGAATTTCACACATGAGTCATTATACAAATTAAAATTTTAAACACGATAGCAACTTTATTGTTCCTTTAATAGTGTTCTCATGTCAAGTTTAAAAACAATTTTGCTGTGTGTTTCTTATAGGTTGTTGGTGTTAGTTTTTATTTTATAAGTTGTTTAATTAAAAAACCGTTTACGTATGCAAGTAAAATTTTGATGGGGCAACCATGTTTTTAAGAACATTAGTTTTTAATAACATACACTTGTCTTTCAATTGCATAAATGTAGTTATATCACGATTTAACTATTTAATCATAGAATAATCATATTCGGTTTGCTTTTTTTGTTTTTTTTAATTAGTGAATAAAAGCCATTAACTATACGGTTGTGTGATTTAATTATGTAAACCAAGCTACCAATTTTTATATTTATTTATCCTAATCGTACATAATTTAATGTTTGTCTGTGTATACTTCGTAATTATTTTACTTGGAAAGTTCAACTACCCAAAATTCAATATGTAATTTCTTTTAGATAGGGCTGATTGGTAAGTATATGCACAATAAAGATAATAAAATAAATTATATATTAAATTGTTTATACAATAACCTAAGTAGGTAAGTACTAACTTTATACTTTTATTTACTTAAGTTTATCTTTAGGTTCATTTAATTATTTAATATCAACGAAATATTATGATGATGAAAAATAAAACTTTGCATACACTACTATCCCAAAACTTAGTATTCAACTTTGGTACTCGCAATGATATAAAAACATAGCGAAAATGTAAAGCTGTTAACGTACTCATTTTTTGGATGCACACAGAAAATTAATAAAATTTTGTTTAATGATAATTATTATTACATATATACAGGATGTCCCTTAAGTAGCTGACACGAATAGTACCGCTGGATTCCTTGATCAAAACGAAGGGGTGATGGTTACTTCTATCACTTCGCACGTTAACAGCGAGTTCATACGACGGATAAAAATCTCGGATTTTACTATCTCATCGTTTTAACCAATTACATCACGTAAATTATACAACGGGCACGCCTCTTTTCATATAAAAAAGTTGAAAATATTGAAAAAAAAATCTGGGATAGAAAAATCCGAGATTTTTATCCGTCGTATGAACTCGCAGTAAAGTCCTCCTTTCAAGTTATAGACGTTTAAAGAGAGCCCTCCCATAACGCACCACCTTGTATATTAAAGAAATTTCAATAACTTGAGAAATAATCATTTTTATTTTCAAGTACAAATTTCATTAAAAAGATAAGATTCTCTTTTAAATAAGGTACAATAATTATGACTATTTAGTTCAAACATATTTCAAATTTAAACAAAACTTTTAGAATTCTATATTTTTTAACCCTCGTCCGGCGGCATAACTTTACTACGCTAAAAGGCGGCAGACGTACAATTGTACTTTCATATATTTTATATGAAAATCGTCACTGTAGTCATAATTTTTGTATATACATAATATTTGGAATTTCCACATTATTAAAATGTAGAGATCTCACAAATCTTTAACTCTCTCCGGCTTCTACAAGGCGACTTATTAGTATTTAAAAACAGAAAAGGTACAATTGTACCTATGCCGCCTGACGAGGGTTAAGGAAATTTTTTGTTTCTGTACCATTTAACTCTTAATAATGACTCTACGTCAGTACATGTTTTTTGATGATTCAGACTCTTAGCTTTCAGAAAACCTATAGTATTTGATTGTATTTGAGTATTTGTCATACTTGCTATATTATGTTATCTAAAAAATTAAAAGCTCACAATAAAAATTTTGTATTTTCATTTTTAGACATAAGTTAGTTCGTATCAATATGTACTAGCATTAAATAATATAATTAATTAAATAATATTAATAATATTATTATATTTACAAATATTTACGGTAAATTCTCGAACTGATCAACGTTAACTATTAACAAAATGGTTTTGTTTAATGAAATAATTGAATGTAAATTAGTCATTATGCAATCTGTTCATTATGCAATCTGTTTAAATTCACGTGAGTTATAGTTAAAATTTAAATTTATTAAAAAATGGATCATTATAGCTGTAGTAAATAATATGTGGATATGGTTGCGGTTTGTACGAGGCTAATGGAGCCCGGACGATTTTGCTCAACGGATAAATCGAGATCGATACTCTAATCGTAGATTGCCATCATTTAACACTTTTGTGAATGCGGACCGACATTTGCGGTAAATTTGTAAATTATTAGCACGTACATCAACATCACAATATGAATAGTAATGAAAGAGTGTTACGTATGAAGTTTATAATATTCCAACGATTAGCGTTCGAAAAATTGCAACAAAAACCGGAATTTCAAAATCTATAGTGCACAGGCAAATTAAAAAAGAAAATCTCCATTATCAAACGGTAAGACATTTTGGAAAATGATAAAAAAAAACCAAGAAAAAAATTTTGTAAATTAGGCGCAAATTTATGACTTTTGGTAAGGAAGATATTTTTTACTGACGAAGCTTCTGTTACCCGGGAGGTATGTATAAATTTACACAACTCACATTTCTGTCATCAAGCAACCCTTCTTTAAAAATTGTAAACCATTATCAACATAGATTCACAGTAAAGGTATGGTGTGGTATTTTTGGAGATGAATTACTAGGACCGATCACACTTCCAGATAGATAAGATGGAAAGAAAATATAAAGGAAATTAATTATTTTACTTTTATTTCGGGGCTTTATTTAACATGACTGCAATAATTCGTTGTGGATGAGATTAGCGCCATTTTTTCGATAAATCGTTGCCATTTCGAAGGCCACCAACGTCCTCTTCGTTTATACCACCAAGAGCGTTTGTCATGGACAAAAAGAGATGATAATTGCTTTGGGCCATGTCCGGACTATAAGATGGGCGCATAATAACCTCCTAACCAAGGCTCCGGAGCTTCTGGCGGGTCACGATGGACGTATGAGGCCTGGCGTTGTCCTGGTGGAACACAACGCCTCTCGTATTGGCTAATTCAGGCTGCTTCTGGTCGTTTGCTATGTTTAGCCACTGAGCAGCAGCTCATAGTAGATGATTGTTTAAATTTGAAATACTGTTTAACTAAATATTCATAATTATTATACCTTATTTAAAAGAGAATCTTATCAGTTTTTTAATGAAATTAGTTCTTGAAAATAAAAATGGCTATTTCCCAAAATATTAAAGTTTATTTAATACAAGGTGCTGTGTTGGAAGGCTCCTCTTTAAACGTATATAACTTGATTGGGGAGCTTTAACGTGTGACTGATAGAGTAACCTCACCTTCGTTTTGGCCAAGGAATCCAACGGTACCATTCGCGTCAGCTACATTCGAGACATCCTGTATATATAAGTAATATAATTTATTGTAAACTACTTAACTATTCGATATGGGTTTTTATTAGGAAATACAATTGTAATAAATTCTTATTTTAATTTTAATAATCCATTTTTGTCTATGATTTGAAGATCATTAACGTACACATTAAAATGTACAGTTCGAAAATTCAACGAAAAGCGGCGTAGTATAACGTACTACCATATTTTCATTTATTTTAGCCCAAAGACGTTCTTTTGCTCATTGTAAAGTACGTATGAATATTACTATTTTTCAAAACATTTTGTTCAGTAAAAAAGTATCATGATTTTTTAAATGTTAGTTCGTCTTCCATTCGAAGAACTGGTATAGCACAATCGTTGTATGCTAATAGGTATATTATGAGAAAGATTGATTGATTGATTGATTGGACTGTAGAACCAAGTACTTGACAGGTGGTCCCGGATAACGCCGGGCCTATTCCTACAGCCTGTTTACACATAACAATAGGAAGGATAGGAAAAGTATTTTTTTTTTTGGGGACGGAACGACCCGGTTTCAGACACCTAGCGATCGTACGGCACAACACAATTCTAATCTAATAGAGGAAGGATAAAGGCGTAATAGGTTTAATGGATAATGATGGTATTGGTCTTCAATAATTGCTTCTCAAAATCAGCAACCTGAGGGAAAAATTTTATTTTTTCACGTACATCTGAAAATTTCTTGAAATTTAATTCAAAATTAATGCTTTCCGACTTCCTAAACAAAATTGATTGAGTGAATCAGCACGGTTACAGACACCTAGGTAAAGTCGATAATTAATAACACAATGACAACGCAATTTTAATCTACACAATCAACAATTGGATGTTTCAATTACCAAAACGATTAACTCCATAAAACAAAAAGTTGCGAAAAATGAGAAAATACAAAAATGGTTTTTTTTAAATTCCTCATAAATTGCAACTTCAGTTATTTTTAATTTTGTCATTTAGTTGTGTTAACACTTATTATTACAAAAATTTGTTTTGAATATACATATTAAGAGCCAATCAAGTATGTTGATATTAAAATTTAAAAAAATTCAAAAAATCGAGTTAATCGGTTTGTCTTGTGAACCATCCAATTAATATTTCAAAGTAATATTATTTCACCTACATCTGTAGATTTCTTGAAATTTTATTCTAAATTAATATTTTCCGGCTTCCTAAATAATATAAACATTTATTAATTTAATCCTCCTGCAATCCCACATCTTATAATATAATTTCTGAAACCATAATTATTTAAATTATATTACAAATTACTCTAAAATTCATTCAATTCAATATGTGAGGCATTCCAAAGGCAATGGATCCCGGAAAATTATCAAGATTATTCAATACCAGATTAACTACCGGATTGGATTTTTCAAATAAATTTAGGTTATTTCGCAAACAGTTCAAATGATTTATTAATTTTGGTCACTGACGCATATTCATTTAATTACCAAGTAAATTATACTGCACATAACATATTATTCCATGCTCAATGGAGCTTTACCACTCCTCAAAGAATTACTGTCAAATGTGGTATGCAGAATTGGATTGACACTATAAAATAATGCTCAACTAGACCATCTCTCAACAAATGATGGTCAAATTCGGTGCGCAAAGCTGAATTTGACGATATTTTGACATTCGGATATAAGGAGGTCGTTACCTAACCGATAACAATTATCCAATTTAGTTTATAGAGCTGGACTAGGGTTTTAATAAACTAAGGTCAACTTGTATTGGGGTTTAAATGTGTCTTTTTTGTGGTCAAACAGTTCGACCATTCTGAATGCAACTTGACCATACCCCAGAAAATTATTGTCAAATCAGGGATGCAGAATTGGGCGGGCATTTGAAAATGGATTTTAGAGAAGTTCTGGAATTCGGCCAGGCTAGGCAATTTTTAACTAATTATGTTTAAACCTGGTATATTGAGCTGAATCGAGATTCCAACATAAATCCTTGATGAAGTACTAGATTTTTCTTCAAAATAAATTTGAAAATAATCAGCCAAATAAATATCTAGTTCCTACTTTCACCATTTCTGAACCAAACTTGGCCATAACCCGCTAAGAGATGACCAAGTCAAATTCAGCTTTCCCAAAACTAAAGTTTGCTCGAATTCCAATTCAGCCCAATTCGCACCCAAAATTATTTTATGCATCTTCCGCAGTATACCGTCTAGAAACAGATTACTGAGGCAATTCCGCACATCTCAATCAATCAAAAAAATCAAGGTTTACGTGATGTGACGGCACGAATAGAAGATAGGACCACGTGGAAGGCTTCTTACATAATTGGTGCCTGAGCAAGTTGAATAGGATTTAGAACTCAAATCAATCGATATTCGTGTCTGATGTTCCCATGTGAATTGCGAACCTGTTTCGAGAAATATTATTGAGCCAGAGAGATTATTTTACAGAAAATAGCGCCAGCAGTAAGCAATCTATAAAAGAGTCAACATAAAAAGGCCGAGGGATATCACATGAAACATTTACTTGTAATTAAAAACGAAAATAAAAATTAAAAACCATTTTCCCTTTGCCATACCGTAACACATATGAGGTCTCATCCTTTTAAACGATTCTACAATAAATATGTTATTTATATTATTTGGAATTTTCATCATGCATTTTTATTAGTTATAGAGAAAATTAATTTAAGTAAACAAATTATAAACCAAATAAATAAAAAAACAACAAAAAAAAAATAAAAAAAATAAAGAAAAAAATCTGTTAATAACAATTAATAATAACGCCTGTAAGTACATGTTATATATTTACAATACATACATGAACTCCTTTGTGACCGGTTTCTGGCCTCAAAATATCCATAGAGGTATACTACAGAGTAGAAACCTTTTTTTTTCCCATATAAAATTTGCTATTTCATTTGAGGCACGTCAGTGCAGGATGGTTATATAAAAACGCATATGGCTTACTCATATTTCAAAACGAAAAACCCCAAATCAGCTGTCTATTTATGTGCGCAGTGATAACCTATGGTGACGACTTAAATTTGTACTTAAAAAATTATTAATTAAAATACATTAAAATAATAAAAATATTTAGTGGTTTATGTAGTAGTGCGTGGTAGTGCAACATTTGATAAAAAAAAATACAAACTTTTAATTGAAATGAAGTGTATTGTCAAAAATTGTTAAAATACGCATAAAAAAATTTCAAAAAGGCGTATCTTACCATCAGTAAGTTTACTAAGTGTTTATATAAAATAAAATGTAAATTATGTTAAGAAAAAAGTGATTTGTGATAAATTTATCCATTATTTAATTTATAAATCAGAGAAAATTAAGTAAACAATTTTGATTTCGGTGTGGGGTTTTTCATTTTGTGTGTGTGTTTGTAAACATATGTTATATTACCAGTGTCGCATTTCTCTTATTACTACGTACATATTCTACGTGTTTTTCTTTTCATAATTATTTTTTATTTTGGAATATTATAAGTATAATTTTTTATCGAAAATAAAAACAATTAATGCGTACTATATTCGAATAAAAATAATTGTGAATTTGAGAAGTTTTAAATTTCAATCGAGCAAATTCTAAATACGACCCGTTGATTTATATGCTTTCTCTTTTACCCTCCGAATTTGACTCACTTGACAGCTACAATCATTCACTCTGTATTTCTTCGTTCTCTAAGGATAAAATAGAACAAATTTGTATATGTATGTATATGCATTTAAAACCATACGGTCGAACTTATTTTTCTCATCCTTCTTTTATTTATAAAATTATCAAAATGTAAATCATCTTCCACACGCACTCACACACAGACGTAAACGGTACAAAACCACACTATTCAGCCATGCTACACTATAATTTGGTTTTCTGGATTCAAACTATTGCGCAATAGATTTTAATTTTAAACCCTTATTTTAAATTAAATCATTAAATTTTTTTGTCTTGTTTTATTCTGTTCTCTCGAAAATAAAATTTAAACAAAAATCTACATCTCAAAAATGTCCGTAAATTTTTTTATTTTCATTTCAATTTTTTTCATTTCGGATTCACGGTCAAAATTTTTACGTCGCAGCTGCGTATAAAATTTTTGTCCGTGAATCCGAAATGAAAAAAATTGAAATGAAAATAAAAAAATTTAAGGACATTTTTGAGTTGTAGATTTTTGTTTAAATTTTATTTTCGAGAGAAAAGAATAAAACAAGACAAAAAAATTTAATGATTTAATTTAAAATAAGGGTTTAAAATTAAAAATTAAAATCTATTGCGCAATAGTTTGAATCCAGAAACCAAAATTGTGTGTAGCATAGCTGATTGCGACATATTAATAATGCGTATTTGCTATTTCTTTTTATACAAGTACTAATAAAACATATTTATGTAAATAAACTTAAAATTTATATTGAAAATATAATCAAATATGAATAAAAATAATAAAAAATAATAAAAACACTTATCTTATGAATCCTTTGGAACATACTCGAACATAGAAATAAGTGTGATGCATTTGCTCGCACTACACACAATTTCTATCCATTGCTGCGCACTACACACTGTTTTTAATTTTATTTATAATTATAATTATATTAATTTCACTTTTAAATAAATTATTAAAACGTTATTATTATATTATTTTAATTATTACAACACACTTTTTAACACATTTATTTTAACACATAACACATTACATTAAACTAAATTTAATTTAATTTAAAACTACAGAGAAAGACAAAACATGTCTTTTCTCTACGACGATCAATCGCGTCCCAAATACATAGGTATATTATGAGAAAGAATTAAAAAATTATTTTAATCTTAATTTGATTGATTAATTTTAAAGAAGCGAAATTTTTTCATATAGTAACCAATCGAGGAGCCCAACCTTTCCTTTTCATAATTTGCATGCTATTCTATATTTTTCAATATTTGATAATAAAAACGAAGAACAAATTCTTTCTTCTAATCGTGAATGTTAGTTTAACCTCAATAAATGATATATATTTCTGGCCGTTCTTTTCTTAATTATACAGTCAGTTCAGTTCATACACAGTCAGTTAAGGGTTTACCGGACCCAATTTTGGTCGAAAAACGGGAATAAAATATATGAGTGTAACCTTTGTTTCACATACGTACTAAACATAAATATTGAATTTCTCCGCTGTTTGTATCAAACAATTATATGATTTAGTGTATTAGGTCTAGTAGGTAAGTAAACAACTGTAATTCTCATAATTTTTATTCTCACTTTTTGAGCAAAATTCGGCCCCTGGGGTCTCGTCTCCACTATGAAATTTTACTGAAAATTTATTTTATGGTTTTTATAATTGTATGTGTTTCTTTCAATATATTAATAAATTTCTGTCAGTGAAATTTCATCACTGGGCATTTTGCTTTCATGAAAATGTCTGCTGATTTCAAAAACAATTCTACTTATTTATAAAAAAATTAGTTAAAACTAGAATTAATGCGATGAGATTCTGGTTTGAAATAATTTATCACAAAAAAAATTACAACAAATGTATATCGGGTGAATTCATTTCTGGCAAAACGATGTGTTAAAGTCGCGTTGTGATTGTGTCGAAGACAACCTATTAAATAATGTGCTTTGGAGAGATAATACTACGTTCCAAAATTTTACCAGCCCCCCTATTCCTGAATACGATACGAAAACGAAAATGCAAAATTCATATTTGAATTGAATCAGATTCGTACGATTCTTATTTAAAATTGAATAGGAATCTTATACTTTCGTTTTCGTATCGTATTCAGGAATTGGGCTGCAGGCTTTCATATGAACAGTTTAATGAAATTTTTGCAATGATGATTAATAGATTATTGTTTTGAAAGTTAAATACATATACACTCGTGGACAAAATTATATATTTTATTTTTGTAATAAAAAAAAATCCCGCTGGTCAATTTTAATACAACTAGTATCAAATGATAGCACATTTATATTTTTATCAGAAACCACCTGGACTAAAGTCTACTGCAACCCAAATATGGAATACTTATTACTGAATTAATTAAACTAAATTGTAATAAAGATAATTTTAACGTTTAAAACCCGCTTTTCAAAATTAAAAAAAATATATGTAGTTTGATACATTTTGCAATGAAAAATAGCGCTATAATTCCAGAACGCCACATTTGTGCTTCTTTTGTGAAAAATATAAATTTTGGATCATTTGATACCAAATCCACTGAAATTGGCCAGCGGGATTTTTTTTATTACAAAAAAAAATATGCGTTTTGTCCACGAGTGTATCTATTTATTTTAACACATAATTTTAGATACAATCAGAGAAGAAAAACACAACATTTCGCTCGAATACGCCTCGTAATAATATTAAGATACTTAATAAACACATTTTATTAACCACTTGTTTTTTATTTTGCAGAATTCTGCGAAATAAAAAACAAGTGGTTAATAAAATGTGTTTATTAAATATTAGTGTGTTTCGCCAAGTGCCTACGGCAAATAGAGTAAAAAGTAATATTAAGATACATAGCAACAGGAGATTCCTACCATTCCTTGGAGTATCTTTCGAAAAAGTCGAAAAAACCATTTCAAAATTTATACCTGAGGTTCTTGCCGCCTTATACAAACATCTTCAGCCGAAATACCTAAAAGGAAGTTTGGTTACAACTTACAAGTCAATAAAATTGTATTTGTTTATTGTTTATTTCATTAAATTATTCAAATTTTTATTTAATTAAATAATCAAACAATTCAAAAATTCAGAACATCTTGGTTTATTTGATTCACTCTCAGTATTGTACCTAATCAAAATCTTCCTCTATCAAACAGTCGCTATACGATTCAAAATCTTCTGTTCCAGATGAAATTATTAAATTTTAATGGATCGTATTCGAAATCCACTGAAATGTTTTGTAATAATTTTATTTTTTTAATTCTGGGAAATTAAACGTTTCTGGTATTGTAGAATGACTTGAACTGGTATAGCGATCTGTTGAAAGTGTTTAATATTTTTTGGTGGTAATAATGTTATTTTAAATAAATTAGGTGACTCCATGTCTCTAGAATTTATCGAATTGACAGAATGTTATTCGTTTGAATATTGGGATGACAGATTTGATATTGCTCGATATAGTTATGTTGTTTTTGTTGAATCGGTTGTTTTTATATTTTATTTTTTTGAAGTTGACGACAAGTTAGGATTTCTGAAAGTTTCATTATGGAATTGACTTAATGAATATGAATATGGATTGGATTTTGATTCTGAACTAGGGAATGCAAGTCGGTTTTACCCGACTTCGTGTAGTTGGGCAATTACTCACCCCCAGAGACTCCCGAAACCATCGGGCATCGCCGCAAACAACCGAAACCGACAACCCTCCTATGCATCTGAACGAAAATGGAAAAAACATAAACGTATGTACTACGGAATCCAATTACCCGACTAGGGAGTCCAATTACCCGAATTTCGGGTACCCGACTTACGGTTCCGTTTTTTTACCATTACCCCTCCGGTTTCTACAAACATACGTTTCTTTTTTTTTCATTTTCGTTAAGATGCATAGGAGGGTTGTCGGTCTCGGTTGTTTGCAGCATTTCCCGAAGGTTTCGGTTGTCTCTGGGGGTTAAGTAATTGCCCAACTACACGAATTCAGGTAGAACCGACTTGGATTCCCTATTCTGAACTGAATTCAATACCAGATGTTTCCGCTTCTTTTTTTTATAAAGCGCTCGGATTTTATTTAGTACCAGATTTTGGATGGCCTGCATACTCGTAAAGACCTCGGCAACGTCTAATTTATATACTTCCTTTAATTGGAAAGCATGTGTTGAGGAAAAAATCAAAAAATACTATCTTTTTTTCGATGCTGTGCTGTTTTCCACTATATTGGCAATTGCTGCCTCACATTTCTTAAGATTTTCGTTACTGTCTTTTTTGGTATTCTTCATTTTATGACCGTGTCCCTGGAATTTTCCGCACAAACCAAGAGCTGTGGATGGAAAACACATCAGGATTGCCCAGCCCTCAAATTCCGGATCCCCCGATAAGGATCTTACAGTATTATTTTATTGACAATAGTAGACGCGCGTTCAAAATTTTTATTTATCAATGTCAGGGCCAACGGAAGAGAGCTACTTAATTTTTAAAAATTCATTTTTTTTTAACTTGGAACATTTGGGTAAACCACCACAAGAATTGTTGGAGGGCGAAACCATGCCGGTATCCAATTTATTTTATAGCGGACCATCCATGCTTTCAAGCTAGATTGTCATATGATGAACTCTACTCCAGATGCCTGGGGTTAATTGTCAAACAGCAGATATTTAATTATAGATTATCTCGGGCTACGTTCACGATGGAATGTGCTTTTGGTAGAATGGCGTCCGGTTTTCGCATTTTACATAGGTCGATGTCAAACGTCAAAATTGAAACTACTGTCATAAATGTTAAAGTTTGCTGCGTGCTGCATAATTTTTTAACGAAAAAAAATAAAAAACGAGAACATTTTGAAGATGTGGAACAACTTCACTACCGGCAGCTTTTTCGGAATTACAGGATGAAAACACCACAATCTCATCTAAATTATTACATAAAATGCGACACACCATACCAAATTTTTGCGCCGAAAAGAGAGATGTTCCATTTCAGTGGCAAAAAATTTCATGAAATGTCTTTTAAGAAAAATAAAAACCACTTAATGAATTATTCCTTTCTTGTGGTTTTCCAATATCGTAAGATGCATCGTAATTGCTTGTTGTTTTGAGCATGGAATCACTTCATCTAAAAACCGTAGCTCGTCGAATAAATACCATTTTGATTTTTCTCTTCATATCAATTCCGCTACCAGATTTCTTTTGTTTGCTGCTTTGTTTTTTTTAACATATGTTATTCGTAAGTTTCGAACTTTTTTGTTCACCTCTTCAGCAGACACTTGTAATTCTTGCGGTTTTTTATGGCAGCGTTTTTTATATTCGTCCTTCTGTAGTTTTTATCAGTCAGTTTCCACAGACATTCATTTTGTCTATCAAAGTGGATTAATTTCACTACGTCTTCTGCGTTTATTCTTTAGCACATTTTTATTATTGTACAAAACTAAATTATTTTATTTATATTACTTATGCTTTTAGTTATCCACCAACACAATAATTAAAAACAAATATAACTAAAACTAATTTCAAATGGACGGCGAACGATTAGTGTCGTTGTGTTGAGTTGATGAGGATTTCTATAATGGGATTCACCAAATTATAAATAAATAAAAAACAACAACAAATCTACATAGATAGTTCATGCAATTTTTTCAGAAATTTCAGCCTGAAAGTTTTCCGAAAGTTTACATTTTTCTATATAATACACACACACACATTGGTAAAACTGATTTGATGAAATAAAATTTCAGTAAGATTTCATAGTGAAGACCCTGGGGGTTATCAACGTTTAATATTTACTTATCCGCATACAATAAATCCGAATCAAATCACACCTATTAATTAACGAAACAATAATTAATTTGACAACAAAACAGTAATTATTAAGTAACATCATGTGACAACAATTTTTCGTGCTTAATTTAAATTTCTTTTCACCTTCTTTGAATATATTCTTAGTAAAGAGAATAAAGATTTTGTAATTTCATCTCATTGAATGATTGAGTGCATTACTCAGCATTTACAAGTAATAAAAATTAAAATTCTTATTCCCTTTTATTTAATATGTTCTAACCCTTTGCACTTGATTTATTTTCAAAGTTGTTGGGTGTCAACTTGTTTTAATTTTAGCTAAATGAATTAAAATAATTTACAGTGGTAGAATCGAACGTATTATATTTATTTCATTTATTACTATTATAAAATGTTTTAATTTTTGTAATCTTTTACAGTGTAGTACTTTCTTTGGTCTACAGACTGATATGCGAGTTTTAGAGTAAATTAATATTGTCACCTCCAGCGTGACATACGAATTTCAAAGTAAATGTATATTGTCATCTCCAGTGTGGCATACGAGTGCAAAGGGCTAAAGGCAAATCAATTTTAGAAGAAAATTGAGTAAAAGAAGCTTGAAAATCCTTTCATAACTACATATTTTAAAATTGCATTTCTCAAAACGGCATATTTAAAAACTGCGTAAGGTACAAAACGGCATTTTTCAAAACTGTATATTTCAAAACGGCATAAGGTACGAAACGGCATAAGGTACAAAATTGCATTTTAAAAACTGCATATTTCAAAACGGCATAAGGTACAAAACTGCAGTTTTCAAAACGATATTTTTAAAACTGTACAAGAAAGAATGAAATATTTTATGAAATATTTTAATCAATTATGAATTCGTACATTATGACATTTTGAAATATGCAGTTTTGAAAAATGCAATTTTGTACCTTATGCCGTTTTGTACCTTATGCAGTTTTGAAATATGCAGTTTTGAAATATGCAATTTTGTACCTTTTGCCGTTTTGTACCTTATGCCGTTTTTAAATATGCAGTTTTGAAAAATGCAATTTTGTACCTTATGCCGTTTTGTACCTTATGCAGTTTTGAAATATGCAGTTTTGAGAAATGTCGTTTTTAAAAATTTCATTTTGAAATATGCAATTTCGACCGGGACCCCTTGAAAATATAGAGGATATAATGTGAAAGTACATACTTATTCCATGCAAAAAGAAGTAACCGTAATTTATGTTTTTAAATGTTAGACACGCATAGTGCGGTTATACATATATAAAATTTATAATTTTTATAATGATGAATTATTTTACGCAAACAATTTCTGCAATTAAGATATACAGATAAAAGATTTATCTTTCACAATAGAGTGCACAATAGAAATTAGCAACATCGGACAAATGAAAGATAACACTAAAACAATCGCAATTACTTAAGCTAAGCATGCAGTTCAGACTAACATAAGTTTATACGCGGTCTACACAAGTTACAAAGTTAATTCGAGATGATTTATCAAGCTAAAACCTGTACATGGACTTTGTATGCTTTTTATAAAATTCTCATGAGTTTACGCGAAATTTTTAGCATTAATACGTATTTTTACATTTTTTAAATAAAATAATATGTATACATACATACTTAATTTAGAGTTTTTTTTTGGACATCTATCAGTGGTCATTTGTTATTTTGAGTTTATAAATTCCGATAGATGGCATAAATAATCAATAATAAATAGTTAAGTTATTTAGAATTTATAACAGGTGAATTGTTTTTATTGTACATAATCGTATTATATTTTAATTATGTTATATATTATATTTAAATTTTAATTTAGGGTTGTATTGTACTGAGAATTTTTTTTAAGTATAGATATTTAATTGTCCCTTTAATGTATGCAATTGATTTGATTCTTTAATAAGTTAAGAGCATTTAAATCTTGTATAAATTGCTTGTTAGTTCTTACTTAAAGTGCTCATACGTGTAAATTAATGAATAATTCTGTTAATTTTCATTATTCGGAACTAAGATTGTTGTTGTAATAATTGAATTACCTTTTTATCTTGGACACATTAATTAAAAAGAGATTTGCGGGATATAGTTAAAATTACTCAATGAAATCGTCATTGCGGCGTAAAACAAAACTTATCGTTGGTAGAGTTATCGATAAGATGGAATTTATAATATTTTACTAAATTTTGAAATTTTTACGTTATTTCGAGGCTGATCTTGAAATTTTGTATATTTCGATTTGTGTTTCTTACCAATTTGATGATAAGTGTTTTGCTGTTTGACGATGGAATTTTGAGAAATTGGTTTGTAAGTTTCAAAATATTAGACTGACAATTTAAGTACTATACAGCCCAACCATGTTTACAGTATAATTTTTAAATGCTACTGGATTTCAGTTTAGTTTTATTATTAATATAATTCAAATAACTATGATTTCAGGAAATTCTATTGTAAGTTGTTGAGTTTTAGGAGGATTAATCAATAAATGTTTGTATTATTTAGGAAGCCGAAAAACATTAATGAAGAGTTAAATTTCAGGAGTCTTAAGATGTTTGTGGAATAATACTTCTTTAAAATACTAATTGATGATTGTGTAGTTTAGAATTGTGTTGTGTTTGTATTACTAACTATCGAATTTACCTAGATGACTCTGAGTAGAGTGAATTAATCAATTAATTTTGTTTTAGGAAGCTGGAAAGTATTAATGTTGGATTATATTTCAGGAAATTTCCAGATGCTCGTGAAATAATAATATTTTTTTATCAGGTTGCTGATTTATAGAAGCAATTGTTGAAGACCAGTATCATCGTTATCCATTGAACCTATTAAACCTTTATCCCTCCTCCGTAGATTAGAAGTAGATTAGAATTGTGTTGTGCCGTACGATCGCTAGGTGTCTGAAACCGGGTCGTTCCGTCCCAAAAAAAAAAACCTTATCCTATCCCTCCTATTGTTATGTGTAAACAGGCTGTAGGAATAGGCCCGGCGTTAACCGGGACACTCGTCAAGAACTTGGTTCTACAGTCCAATCAATCAATCAATCAATCAATACATACTTAATTTAGAGTTTAGAAAATTTCAAAGCACCATTTCCATTAATAAAATGTAAAGTGTAATTTTATTATCATTCGAATTTCTTCAGTTTAATCACTTTTTAATTTAAAAAAAAATTTTCAATTGTAATTCCATTATTCACAAATAAATAAAATAAACTTTGAATACAAAAAACACGGAACTAAATTGAAATACTACCTAGGTAGTTTTCTTTCTTAATTGTGAAATTTTTAACTTTAGGCTGAGCTGGTAATTAATGGATTATTGCAATACAATACGATCAGGGGCGATATATTGTATCATCACTTCGAATCGAAATTCGAAAAAAGTCGAATGGCAGTATGTTGTATCATTTTCGAATCGCGATAAATGATAAAGTTTCTTCTTTTAAAACCAAAGTAATCACTGAAAAAAAAAATATTTTCCATATAGATATATTGATTTATCTGCAACATTTGACCGATTTTCAAATAAATATAGAAGCATGTGAATTAAAATTAACCAAGTTCAATAAAAAATATATCTCAAATAGTATAATCGCATATATCTCGTGAATTTTAATGCAATGGGGTATTCAAATTCTTACATTAGAAATATTTTTATCTGTTTTGTAAGTGCATATTTATGGTATAGCCATAAAAAAGGTCCTTTTTTATGATATAGTAGCCGTGTTTTAATATTGGAGCACTATCCGGCGCCGAAGGGAAATTTTCTACTGAATCTGCTGCAGCTATTATTCACTGGTGTCGCTACTAATAAAAAAAATTAAATTGTAAACTTCATGCCAATACCACTACAATTACAGGCCGATTTTTAAAAATCCGACGTTAGTATGAGTATTATTTAACAAAAACTGACAAAACCATACAAAATAAAATTCGGTTGCATAGTAAGAATGTTATGGTTCGCTGATTTTGCCAATAAATCGCTTGTATTTCATAAATAAAATATAAAAAAATTATTTTGTCAGTGATCACTATAAATAATCAACTTTTGGTGACAATTTTCCCGAAAAATAAATTTAGTATTTCGAAATTTTCATTTAGTATTTTCCGTTTTTAAACAACAACTCCACTTTGCTTACGCGTCATAATCAGCACATGATTTTACCACACGAGAAAACACGAAAATACAAAAAATAATAATTTCTTTGTTTTGTTTTGTAACTTTTACTTTGATTTGTTTTGCTGAAGTTTATTTATTTAGTAAAAAAACGTATGTCGCGACGGAAGGGTGTATACTATGTCGAATATTTAAAAAAAAAAAATTTAAATATCAAATTGAATTAAAATTTCACTAATTGAATTTATTAAATTTACGAAAATGAATTTTAATAAATTTAATACATTATTTCAATTGTTTGTGAACTAAAAGATTCGTATTCTTTTATATAAATTGGAAAAAATTCTTACAGTAGTTAAATGTAAACATGAGTACAGTGGGGAGAAAAAAAACGGAACTGATTGAATGTTTATCCAATTTGTTTTTATGTGTATACTATACCTATGTAAACGGAATATTTTGTACAGTAAACTATCGAAACATTTGTACGTACTTAGTGGTAACGGTGTGATTTTTATTTCCTAGTCAAATCATGTATACATAATTTTCTTAGATAGAATATACTAAATTATGTTAAAATATCGCTTTCCATTACAATTACCCATTTAAATTAATATATTAATTACATAACACAATATATTATATATTAATAATTAATATAATTTTGTAATTATGTAGTTTACCATAATTACAAAATTTAAATAAATATTACTTTACATCAATCTGTTACGGTTGTCTTTCCCCACACTATAGCTCAACGTATAAAACCAAAAACAACAACCAAAGAAAATAGTAACATGGAACCACAAAACAAAACAAAAAAAATTTGTTTTCGTAAAGAGCACGTGGTTTATGGAAAAATGGGTTGTTGTTCTAATTGGAAAATTAATGAACGAAAAGTTTCTTAACAAGATTTTTTTTTGTTTATAAATGTTACTAAAGGAGTTAAGATTAGAGAGAAAGGGACAATAGTTCACATTTCTAGCTCATTTAAAAGATATAAATGATTTATGGGACGTAAACAAGGATTTTTAAAGTTTTTTCATAATAACTATTTTCATGTGTATGCCGCCAAGTTAATTTCTCAATACTTCTCATACTAACTCAGAATTTTTTTTTATTCGTAAAAATCGGCCTGTATATAGTGGTATTGTTCATGCAGTCGAATGACATTTCTACTCTTGTGTTTTTGTTTGAAAAAAATCGCAAACATTTTAAAACAAACAAATTGCGAAATAAATAATTTAACAATGTTTTATTAATATTTGTTCACAATAGTAATTATAGTGAATAACTTTTTAAGTTTAAAATTTGAGTGCTGTGCCTGTGTGATACTTATAAATATAAATGTTACTCCAACGAAAGCCTTTCGAACGTCATTAATATTCAAAACATCGTTGCCCACAGTTGTAAATGAGTTAGATTTTATCGTGAATTTCATTAAATGTCCGAAACGGATAGTTTAATTGCTGAGGGTAGTAATGATGTGCAGGATCCAAAAGCAAGGGCTATAGCTAAAGCAAAAAAAGCGTCGTCTACAAAGTTCAACCGTAACAAAATGTAAAGGAATGATAAATGGTAAACTAGATACGGTATCTTTCTTGGATCCCGTATTTGCCGATTTATAATCGAATTTAAGCGATATGAATAGATGGAATAGAGCTTTTCTAAATACGCTGGAATCGAATAACTCGGAAATTTTATTTGATTACGACAATCCGTGATTACTATAATACACCAAATGAATTTATACTCAATGAGGACACCCGTTGAAAAAAAAAAATTATTTTATGATTTACAAAAAGCTGAACGGCCCGTTAAAATTAGGACAATATTTACGGAATACAATATTAGTTATAAGCTAAGCCATGCGACATGAATAAGTACGTATTTGACTGGAACCATCTAAGTAAGGAATCGCTCTATAACGATCTTTTTAATTTCAGAATGCTGTAATCAAGCGCAGGTGATAGTAACATAAATATAGATGACAGCGATAGTGATAATGGATTTATGGGTGTGAAAATGTCGAGACGGTGTTGTGCTATTCATGCTACAATTCGCAACTTAAAAACCGTATGGTCCATTATTTCGAATTTCCAAAGAATGGAGATTAGTAAGTACCATTGAATTATTTCGATCCTGTAGGTAGGTAGAGGATTTTAATCCAATGTACTATTCTTTTCTAGAGCTCAGAAATGGGCAGACAAGAACCGCCAATTAATTCGAGACCAAAAAAACACTGCGGCCCGTTACTGTACGAATCCCAACAATATTTGCTTCAAATATTGAACAATTTATGCCCGGAGGAGATAAGCGATTATTCGATCCAGTTAAGATAAATCACAGACGGAGGATGATATCACCTTGAGCAAAATGCCTTCAATGCCTTCCCTTCAGAGACAGCTCTTATCAATATACAAAATATTTTTGATTTATAAACATAATTTATTAAAGTTTTCCTTATTTTCACGATTTTATTATGTATTTTAAATCCTTATATACATGTTATGAAATTGAACGACTATCCGCTAACACAAGAACTGTATAAAAATTAAAAAAATTTTAACGATTAAAATTTTACAGTGATATAAATTTAAATTAAATTAGGCAATTAAAATTGTTCTTCTTCCACCGGAAAATTTTCCCACGCTCGACTTTTGCTCCACTGATTGCCCCAAATTCATAACCGCCACGTCCTTCGAACTGTAAAACGTAATCATGGTGTTTCCATAGTGATTTACGATGGGATACGGTGAATAATGCGATTCCTGATTTTCGGCATTGTTGCTACATGCATCCTTCGACATCGACCGAAACGAAGCTCGTACATTCGTCCAAAATTGCAAATTGTGGATTGTGATAGCACATCGATAGCGTTTAGATCACGTCCCGACTTTCTAGATATGATAATTGTACAATTTCCAAAAATCGATGGTTATCGGTCTGACCCCGTCGCAACAATACATCGTACGTATGCGGCTAAATAATTTGATCACGTAGCGTACTTTAATTTTAATAAAAATTAAATTATATTATAAATTTAATTTTTTTTTTTTATAAATTTTTTTTAAAACACAAAATTATTTTTTACTAAAAAGAATTTCGTACATATATTTTTCTAAACAATACAAAACAAAAAAAAATTGACATACGTCAAAATTTGAAGTTTTATTTGATTTAAGGGTTGTACAAAACAAGGGAAATTTAAAGTTTCACCCTGAAATGGATAGTGCTCCCGATAGCGGCTCCCGATAAATAAGTGAGCCAAGATATTTTTTTATCGATTTTTAATTAAAAAGTTGAATGAAAAATTTTAGTTTAGAGTTAAATAAATTAATTATATGCAATAATAGCGCGCTAAATATAAGTTTTGACATAGAAAATTGGCTGCTCCGGATACAGCTATCGGGCGCCAATAAAAAAACACAGCAAGTATTTGTTTTAACTTTGAGGAGTATATACCGAGCTAAGACAGATATGTTTATGTCTCTAAACGTTATAAAAAATTAGATATGTTTTTCGTTTTTACAGATATATAATATTCTTTTTACAGATATAAAATATTCTTGTCCCGAAACGAGATATACATATTTATATATAAAAATATATCGCTGTGGGTTATAATTTCTCTCAGTGTAATAAATGTAGCTAACATTTCATTCTAGAAAACGTATTGCAAGATTAAAAAACGATAAAAGTCGAAAATGATACAACTTTCACTTTTTCGATTCAACTTTTTTCGAATTTCGACTTTTGTCGATTCGAAGTGATGGTACAACATAAAGCCCCAGATATAGAAAATCTAGATTACCTCACAAATTTTATTTAAATTTTTTCCAATATGGATTTATAATTAATTAAGCTCCAGATATAGAAAATCTAGATTACCTCACAAATTTTATTTAAATTTTTTCCAATATGGATTTATAATTGACCAACTGGTCGTAAATTTAACAATAACTGAAGTTGAAAAAACGTCTAACAAATCAGCCAAGTGAAGATTTTACAAAATAATATTGATAAGACATGTAAGGAATCTGTACTACTAATCCCTAGTTTGAACATAGTATTAGCGAAACCATGTGGTAAATATCTTTGAGTTCAATTCGCTAGCTTTTGTGAAGACTGTATCTTAGCACGAGTTGCACACTGAGCTTTAGTCAAAAAGTTTTTATAAAAAAATTTATTTAATTAACATGCAAGAAATATTGATACACAATGGTTGTCAGAAAAATTTCCGACCTAAGAAGATACTGATTTACTATTTTTGCTTTCAAATATAGTAAAATAACGCACGCGCGTTTGGCTTCGTAAAGAATGATGATCCGGATGAGTAATAGGTGTTGAACTGAGTAATAGCATAATGTTTCCAGCGTTCAAATATGGTAGGTTAGCGAATGGAAAAATGTGACATCTATGTTGGTAAGTTGTCTATTTTCAATAATTTTAGTTGCATCAATGATAGTAGATGGTGTTAAAGTAGTAATAAAAAAAACTTTAATATATTTAATGTTAAATAATATTTTAACTTTATTTGTTATTCGGGTTAAATTTGATGCGAAGTTTGTAATGGCTGCGCAAAAAGTGACGAGAACAATATTTTATTTTGCATAACATAACTACAACTGGTGGTGAGATTCTCAACTAGATCCTGGCTGATTTGCTGACATAGTGTATTTTCTTGAGACAATTACAACAACACCACCATGGCTAAAGCAAAAACTAAAGCATTTTAGAAATTTGCTTTGGCTGAATGATAAAGCAGATTTGCATTAGTTGAAATAGCTGAATAGCGCTAATTCAGCTAAAGCAAAAAAGTTTTATTTCTCAAGAAAATACGGCTATAATTAAAATAGGTTACCAATACAGGTTACCACACGATCGACACCAGTTGACAATACAGATTACTATACTATCGACCGCATCTGTCATTTACTATGATTTGCAGTGTTGATTCATGTTGTGTGTTTATGTTAACAGATCAGATAAGTATTACAATTATGAATTAATTGATGAATTATATAAGTCAAATTACAATATTTTCTTACAGCTACAAACTTCTACTTTGGATGACAAGATAAGATAAGTATATAAATTTAGTTTCTTAATTTTTGTCTAATTGTTATTATTTTTAGGTTTATTGGAGTTTGCGGCAATGATGATTGTCATGACGGGCTCGGAATATCTGTGGCGTTAACAGATGGCATCTATAATGAATGATGGAGTTCGTCTAGAACTTTAAGTTAATAAGTAGCAAACTGCGTAATTTTTACATTTTTATGTATATTAAGTTTAGAAGGGAAGAGAATTCGTGAAGGAATTGGAACATTTTTTTTTTGGTATGTTAAGGTTTGATTATTTTTATCTGGACTTACATTTCAATTATAAGTAAAAAGTGTGTTTGATTGATAGTTTCGATCTGATTTGAAATTGTTAGGGGAGGTGGTGAAATAATAGCAAAAATTTGATAATATGTAATTTAATGTAAAGTATTGTTTTGGTGATTTGGAGGTTTAGTTTGAGCTTTTGCTTTCATGGTAGTGGTGGTGTAGTGGTTAATAATGGTTGATGTTGGGAATCAGTACAGATCATACATTAGTTTTTTTCTTCACTTTATTGTTGGCTAAGGTTAAAGAGGTGTTTATGCTTGTTAAGCGAAGTTGGGCCAATTATTATAAAAGTATGACTATATGAGTGGTAGGTTACCTAGGGTTTAAAGCGGTAAATTGTTGTAATTTGGAGAGGTGACGAAAATGACCTCTAAGGTCATTATTGTCCGTCATCTTTATTATTTTCACTTGTAGGAATAACGATAGATGACATCCACTAAAGTATGTACACATTTGTTAAAGATTGCAATGTTAATTAAATTTGCGAAAATATAATGAACAATTTTCGCGATTATGTTAACTTTTAGATGTATGTAGTATATAAAACTGAATTTTATCTAAAGTGGAGAAATAATAATACAATTTATTATCAGACTGCCTAGTAAAAATGTTATTTCAGTGTGAATCAACAAAAATTGTATATAAATATAGTTGGAAACTAACAGATTCAATGGTTAGGCTTATGCTTTAGACTATTAGTTTTGCATTTCAGTTATCCGAGAAAATTAACATTAATAAATAAACGTGTTTATGACTTTCAGGTAGCTGAAAAGTATTACTTAAGCAACATTGCAGAAAACACTCAGATACACGAGTGAATATGAAATAACATTTACTCCTTAGATGGCTGACATTAGGAAGGATGATTAAAAACGACCCCTCAATTACACTTAATAAACAAATTTTATTAAACACTTGTCTTTCTATTTCGCAAAAATTAGATTTTTGAATATTTTATTGAAAAAATTTGTTCAAAGTTTAAAAAATCACTCGATCGATTTCGGCTTGTTAGGTCATCATCAGAAGAACCATCAAATATGTAATATAGAACTATGTTGTCTCGTGTCCTACAATCGGTGTCTACAACTCGAGTCGTTATGTTGGCAAACAACTTTTCATATCCATCCCTCTTGTAATCACTTAAATAAACTATAGGAACAGACCCGGCGTTATTCGTAACTCTTCGCCAATACTTGGCCAGTATTTATCAATTTAGAGGATCCTCTAGATCCAAAAAAGATTCAAACAGAAAATTCTTGATTAAAGATTGTTAAAAGAAAAGTATTTTACAGTTCGAGCGAAACTAATTAAGAAAGCTAGAGTATATGCTCTACAGATTACAAGAATTATTTTAAGGAATGTAAATCCTGATTCTCGGCGATTAAATTTTTCCCTCCTCGATTAAGATCACCGGAGATTGTTGGCAGACATATTATCACAGATCAAAATACGGTACCTGTTTTGTACATACTTACGAGAAAGTAGAATAAATAATAGTAAAGCAATTTTAAAACAAACCAGTTTTTTGAAATCCAAAATTATATATATGATCGTATCAAAATTTGAGGTTTTTATAATTTTTGTTAAGTAATCATTAAGCAGTAATTAAAAACATTTAGTTGAAATTTATATTCGATGTTTTCATTTATTAACATTACAACCCCTTTGAGACTTATTTTAATAGGAACATATTTTTAAAATAATGACAGTTATTATCCAAATAGTTTTAAACAAATGACTAGGTGAGCTAAATTTATATATAAAAAAAAATAGAAATGTAAAGTAAATTTGTATAAGAAACTGAATGTTTTGTAGCTTTTGAGGCCAGTTAGCTATCCAGCTCGCGTTAAGACAAATTGCAAAATGAAAATTGAGTAAAGATAACTAAATTAAATAGAACCATCTTATACCCTAAAAAATAATACCCAATTTAAATTAAGTTCAAAAAAATTCTCAGAAAAACTATTTTCGTAATGCTGCTAATGGTAATTCTTTGAGTTGCTTCGTAAAAGCTTTGTAAAAGGAAAGTTAGTCTATTTTTTTAATCTAAAAAATATTAAAGTTGATTATCATTACTCCTCTACAAACCAAATGAGTTATTTTCAAATTGCAACTTTAAAATTTACGTTTCGATTTATCTAACAAAGGTATATGAGATCAAAGGTTAAGTAAAATACACGTTAATACACGTTGACCCGTGTTTAAAAAATGTGAGTTTTTATAAAATTTTGCAAGACTCAAAGAATTTTTTTATAGTTTTAAATGTGGGAACCTAGGTATTATATTATGTATATATGTATATATTATGATTTGGTTTTATGAAAATAATGATAACTCTACCGCAAAATGCTTCTAATTTTAAATTTATTATGTATTCCGGGACAATTCACCTTACCTCAAATAATTTTCAATTTTTTATATGATTATGAATAGTAATAACCATAGCTATATTATGTGCATGTAATAAATCGCCTCTGATAAATTTTATGAATTTGGTTGAATGAATATTTTTAGTGTGTAAATGTATTTTGTTATAAATTTTTGAAGAGGCGAACAACAAATACAATGACCATACCAGTTGACAGAAAAACGCTATATCTGGTTTTTGTTTTGGCACACCTTATATATTATAACCAATTGACAAATACTAAAATATTATTAACGTTATGAGTTGTACACTAGTATACAGTATTGATGACATTATACATGTCATCAATGCTTTATAATAACCAGAATCATGGATTTACTAAATGATCACTATTTTCATTAGAAGTCTGTGGGTGCGGTTGTAAACTTACCTTTTATAGCGATTAAAGTTTATTAGTAACTGTAATTCGGTAATACACGTCAAGGAATAAAATGAAATACGCAAAAATAATTTCATTAATCTTTTTTGGGATTATCACATTAGTTTGGGCAACGACAACTTATATTGTATATAACTATTATTGTTAGACTAAGAAGTGAATTTTCATTCAAGCAGCATTGAATTTAGTATAAAAACCACAATATCCACGGAACTAATTCCCAGATAAAAATGCAAATGTGCTCGAATACAAACGAAAAATGAACTATACTATTTTATGAATTCTTATACAGTAATAGTGGCAAATAAAAAATTATACTAAGAATTATAAAAAACAGTTTAAATGAATTTTTTTATTATATTGTACTGCAACCTATACCCACCACAAATTAATTAATTACAAAATTCTAAACGCGCTATTGATAATATGCAAATACTTAACTAAATAACTTGTCAATTGGCGTCAAATTTATCGTTTTACAACATATTCTCATGTTTTGGTCAAAGATACAATACTAATAAGCAAAATGAACAAGTCTGTATCAAACAATTTATGATTCTAAAATACAAGTAATATAGACAAGGTCGGTTAACTTCCTTCTATGGAAGCGCCAAGATTGTATAATAAATGTTATTTATATTAGCATTAATCATACACAACTTGACAATTCTTTTTTGTCATATTATAGACACTATGCTGTCATTGAAACTATAATTAAAACCGTATTAATTTGGACATAGATTTGTTTAACTTATTAGAAACATAAACTTTCAGGAAATAATTAAATTAAATCTGATTCCTCAAAATGTGCAAGATGGTGTTTTCACAGTCACTTATTGAAAAATTTAAGATGTTTTATGACTAATTATACAAAACAAAACGTGCCCTAACACTACTTCTTAGCTCACTATAGAATATTATTAACATACCCACTTACAAGTATATTGATCGATAAATCAGTAAGAAGTTGCCGCGCAATCAAATACAAATGTCAATGAAATTTATTTACCTTTACATGATAATGATACATCACTGAATAAATATTATTGTTTGTGGTTGTCTAGTCTTAAAAGCTGCATTTATATTTAAATTAAGTTATTAAAATATATTAATTTGTAATCATAAATTTGTAAAAAATCTACTAAGTTATTGCAACCTTCGTCAATGAGAAATACAATTACAATAGCAATATTACAATATCAATCTTAAATTCCAATGAATAAGCAAACCTTGTCCTTTCCCAAAAATAATAAGTTAAATATAATCAGTCAATTTGTCAAAAGATGCCATATTTGGAATAATTATTTTATAAATATTATGGAAACCGATTTTTTATTTTATGAGAGGAAATAAATAATAAGTTACATGACAGACAGACAAAATGTTGATAAAAATTTAAAAAAAAAACCGTTCCTTATATTATCTGAATAACATTCCTCTTGCAGCGTGATAGTAATTTTAACAAATTCATTTTTTGTTGGTTAATTCAATTATAATATAAAAATATACAGCTTACAATAAATTAAAGGGTATTTTATTTAGATGACAGTAATACGTCGTCGCATAAAGAAAACTTGATGAAAATTTAATTACTTTAAACCAAATATTATCAATGAAAATATTAACAATGTGTAGCTTCTTTAAGTCGTCGTCTAGATCTTGAATCCGAAATTTTCTACAATCGCAAGCGCATTAATCAATAATAATTCAATTTATTTCCGTCATTACGTTTCATCAGTTTATTTATTATGACATAAATAATTAAAGAAATGTAATTCTTAAACGCATCATCATTAACATAAATATATTATTTTCTTGTTATAAAATATGTTGTAAGAAGTGCATAATTGTCTTTATGTCGCAAATACATATGTACAAAACATTCAATTAATGTGTTTGATGACATTAAAATGTTTAAATAAATTATATAAAAAACAATAATAAATACCTTAAAAACTAGTCAATAGAATCAGGTCATAATCTTACCTAGAAATAGAAAACAAATTAGAAAACTTATTAATATTTTTTTATTTAATTTTACAATTATCACACATTTTAGAACGTTCACGATATTTTGCTTAGAGAAAATTTTACCACAGAGCTTAGACGATATTGGGGTCGATTTAACAAATTTATGTAATAATAATGAAAGATTTGCTGACGGACAGTTTCACAACATTTTAAATTTTTTACTAAAATAGGGTACTAATACTAATTTTGGTATTATGTTTTGAAATATCACAACATTTACAAGTCGTTTGAATTAAATAAGTGATGGCGGATGGATATGTTTTGTGTTTATGTTATACGAATTGTCAAAATATGGGTAAAATACATAATGGTGAGTCGGTGTTAAGTTTGAATAAATTTAAGATTGGCATTATTCATATTCAGATACATACGAGGGGAGTTCAATAAGTTTGGTAAATCTATGTGTTATAAAGGTACATTTTATTCAAATATATTTTTATTTTTCAACGCAATTTCCACCCACACAAATGCACTTATTACACCTGTCAATTAATTTATACAAAACATCAAAATAAAATTATTTCTATCCTGTTCTTCAAAATATTATTCTATAGCGGACGTTACTTCACTTTCATTTGAAATCTTAGCCCCTTCATTTTGTTTTTCAAAATTATTAAAAGCCATTATCTCAAGGTTGGTCCTTAAACTTTTGCGGTGGTGGATTTCGCTGCATGGATTCCTGTTTCGAATCTGAATCATAGTAATTAATTGGCATTTCATCACTGGTGACTATCTGGTTTATAAATTTAACCGGATCATCTTCATTCGAACTTGGTGGTTTCGAGCCATTTTTGGACATCTTCAAACTTCGTGAACCGCTGGTCTTTAAATTATGATGACAACGACCTGAATAAGTGATAATCAGAGGGAGCCAAGTCTGAGGAATACGCCGCATGCTGCAAAGTTTCCCAACCTAAGAAGAAGATGAGTTCCTGGGTTGATTTTGCTGTATGTGAACGGGCGTTGTCATGCATCAATATCACGTTCCGGCTTTCTTGACCCGTAAATAGATTTTTTCCACCAAAGCATCACTTAATTTGATCAATTGGGCATAGTAACGTTCAGCTGTAATAGTTTGACCAGGGTCCAGAAGCTCGTAGTAAACGTATTCTCTCCAATCCCACCGGACACACAGTAACACTTTCTCGGCATGAATATTCATTTTTGCAACTAATGTTGATGGCTGGAGTGGATCAACCCATAGTTTTCCGCGTTTAGAATTATCGTACAAAAACCACTTTACATCACCCATAATGATTTTGTGCAAAAGATTCTTTCTTTTGTACCGAGAAAGCAAATTCATGCAGATGTCAACTCTTCGGTTTTTGATTTCTTCTGTCAGTTTATGAGGAACACATTTTCCTTCCTTCTGTATTTTTCCCATTGCATGCATTCAAAATTATATTGCTTGGTGAGTAACTCCTAACTGTTACCGGATAAGTGGTACAGTGGTTAAAGCTTCGGCACTTTGATCGGGAGGTACTGGGTTCGAATCAGAGGCTAGATGCAAATCGATTACGATCGATGATGTTAATAAATACAACTGAGACCCTCTAATGGAGTGCAGAATTTAACGCCGACCCACCGTCAACGTCAATGTACAGGTTGACATGGAGCTTGCAATGTGCAGGTGGTAACTGTAGTTGTGTGAGTAGGCGAATAGGGGAATGGGTTAATGATGTGGCGTGAATGTGTGGTATCACAATGGGTCAAAATTAGCCTAAGTGTGCGATGCGATGGCAACCATTGAAACCTAACTACTAACTTCCGACCAAACTACAAAAATATTCAAATTACTTTAAACTTACATACAAAGTACAATCACAATGCCTTAGCGTATTTTGACTCGCTAGAATTTTTGTCGACCCCTTGGTAACCGCGAATGTTATTGTATTTAACGCATATGCGAGGAAAGCAGTTATTATAATTGTATGCATTTGGGAGAAAATCTAAGTCAAAATATGGAAATAATCATAGCACGACAATGGACATATATTTATTATTTAGGATTAGCAATGGTTATATAAGATAAAACAGTAAGGAATTTAAAAAACTCAGTTATTTTTCTTTATAATTTATTTATGCGATGTTCATTAGAATTTAAAAAAACTGTTAACTTTCTTGTGTCAATAGTATACATCGAAAAGGAATTCGATGTATTTTTGCTTGTGGTAGTAATTTGGATTTGTTTTGTTCAATTAGGGTGGTCATTTTATGGTGGTTGTATTACGAATTTTTATCATTATTGCAGACTTTTTTCGATATAATTCAAAACAATAAAGTCTACAAACACAAATGATTTAAAAATGATAAGCTGACGTTTAGTTACACGAATGTTTCTAACGAAGTGGTTTTTCGTGATGATATTAAATATAAAAATAATAATTTGAAGTGTTAAAATAAAAAAATTTCAAATCAAAAAAATATTACCAGGTGATAAAACTCAAAAAAATAAATTTTTAAATCAAATAAGATATAAATAATTATCAGTGATAAAAGCAGGGTTGGTATGTTTTAAACGCTTTGCTTTAAACGTTGTTTAAAACAGCATGTTTTTTTTATTTAAATCAGCTGTTTTAAACCAAAAATTATTTTTTCGTGAAATAATCAATTTTGTATATTTTTCTTTCATCATTTTCAAACAAAAATCTAAAATAACGAAAACAGGCGATTACACAACTGGAAAAATACAACAACAACAACAAAAATTTGTATTTTATTTTAATGGTTTTCTTCATTTCTTGTATTTGCTGCGTTTTTTTGAAATCTGTTGTTCGAGACCGCGATAAAATAGAGGGAAATTTTGGAAGGAACATTTTAGTACAACAACTTTTACTAACTTCAAGTGAATCATTTTGACGTTTAAAACAAATTACGAAATAAATAATAAATTAGTTAAATTTAACAAAAATGTTTTATAAATTTTTAGTTGTACTCAATAATAAATCTAATTAATAAGTTTTTAAGTTTAAAATTTGAGTGCTGTGTTGTGAAAATGTAAAGCAACGATAAATGGTAAACTAAATACCTTTCTTGGATTCCGTATTTGCCGATATAAAATCCAATTTAAGCGATTTGAATAGTTCGAATTGAGCTTTTCTAAATACGCTGGTATCGAATAACTCGGAAATTTTATTTGATTACGATAATCCGTACTGAGATAATACACAAAATAAATTTATACTCAATGAGGACGCACCCGTTGGAAATGAAAAATTTTATGTGATATACAAAAGGCTGTATGTGATATACAAAATTGGAATCTGCAGCTAAGCGAAAACAGAAAAAATACACGTGATATGCGATCAATATTTAATAATAATACAACACAGGATTCCGATTCATTGGCATTCAGTGCGGATACTAATTCGCTCAATTTAAACAATGCGTATTCTGAAGAATATCGCCGAATGGATTATATGTAGTAAGTGGTGATACATCTCAATCACTTCGAATCAACTTGTATGCTTCATTTTATGTGCATATTATAAAGGGAAGTGACAAAATTACGACAAATGATGATGTTCCAAATGGCAAATCAGTAATTCGTATGATGGAAAAATCTGGCAAAAAACTGTCAATATCTGGATCGGCATTTAACTTTTCCGTTGTTGGAATTTTTGTGCGACAAGAAAGTATGTATGATGACAACATAACCTACAAATTATGCATTGAAATATTTTTTTTCGATATATGACAAAAAAGAATTACACGGAAAAATTTTGGAAACCGTGAATCCATCAATGCATTACCTTAAGTATGTTGGTTGATAAAATAAACATAAAATCAAAGAAAGTAGATTGCTGGATTGTGAATTTAATTCGTAATGTTCGACTCGATGCTAAAATTAACTCGAAATTGGGACCAGTTGTAATGGGAACGCGACCTTTGTCATCGTATCAACAGCTAGTTGAAATATTGATTCCCTCTCGGTTCGTTCGGATGCTCCAGCTGGTACTGTAGAAAGAACATAAAGCTAAAGCATAATTGGTGAAAATTGGAAGAACTCCTATTTTTCTTTTTATAGTCACCCCATAAAGTTGAGAATCCATAAAAGTCGGATTTATGAAAAATAAATTTTAATAAAAAGCCGGAAATTTCCATTAATCAACAGTAGTGTTTTATTTTTTAAAATTTCAGATAAACTACATGTGTTGTGTTGAACACAATAATTGATGATGTACCGCCAATTTTACTCGATGTGCAGTATATTGGGTTTTTCATTTCTTCGTAAGTTATAAATTGAAGTGCCCCATGAGAAACGCCAAACATTTTAGGAACGAAATCACGATATAAACGGGACATATCCATATTGTACAATACATAAAATTTGCCCATTTCTTATTAATATTTCATCCGACTCAGCATATTCGCAAATACAGCAGAAAATATGAAAATAAAATGACAGTTCTGTCTCTAAAATGAAGTAAGAAACCATCAAAAAATTGTGTACTAAAAAATTTCCCTAGTTTCGTCAGTTCAGGAATTATTAAGTTTTTTGATGAACTCGGTTGTACTCTATATAAAATCAAGAGTAGATCAGAGTTGTTAAGTACAAGCAAATATAAACTTTATTCAACAATATAATGCATGATATGGACTTAATATAAGTTCTTTAGGATTCGATACAGTGAATATGAAGCACAAATATTTTAAAATTATAGAAATTGTTTAAAAAATCAAAATATAATTTATCGCGGTCTAATGCAGCATTTTCAAAAAACGCATCTATTATAACTAATGGTGGCAACAAATATTTATTAGTTATTCTATATTAATCAAATTTTTATACAATATAAATCTTTCCGCTGCTATAAGGCGGAGTAAATTTATTTCTATAGCTATTTCATTTTCTCTCTCACTTCTTTTATATTGTTAAACGTGCTCTTACAGCGGAAAATTTGATCAATGTAGCAACTCGTGTAATTCAAGAAAACATAGAGAAATTTAATTGCCGTATTAAAAGTTTCGTAACAGATAACGCTGCTAATATGGTAAATATGAGACAAAACATTGAAATTAATTTAGATGGGGATATCATTTCTTATGGATGTTAAATCTTTTGGTAAAGGACATAACGAAATCACTCAATTTCAAGAAGGTCCAACAACATAGTGAAATATTTTAAAAATTACCATTTGCCTAAGGCTTGGTTTTATGAAGCTGGTGGTAAATCTTTAATCTTGCCCATAGACGTCCGCTGGAATTCATACGGTGATTCATTTGAAACTTATTTGAAGAATTGGCCTGCTCTTGCTAAGGTTTGTGAAGATTGGCGAAACCACGTAAATTTTGATAAAGATATTGGTAAAAGACTATAACATATTTTATAGCTTCATTTAGATATTTTTATTAATATATTTTCAGCAAACAAAGTTATTGATGTAAACATGAAACGATCGGTGGAGAATATGGTTGCCTTATTGAAGCCAATTACAGTCGCTCTTGATAAAATTCAAAGTAATAGCTGCAAATTGGCGGAGGCTGCAGAGATTTGGAGAGTTGGAATTACATTTATCTGAAAATGGAACAATAATTAAAATATTATATCAAAAGAGATATATTAAGACGTTAACAAATGCACATTTCGCCGCCTACTTTTTAAGTCCAAAGCCAAGAAAATCACCGCTTACTATAAGTGAGAAAGAAAAGGCCATGGATTTTATTGAATTTAATTTTTCAATAAATTTCATAAATACTATGTTTATGAAATTTGTTGCAAAACTTAATCCATTTATAGCATTACATTTTCCGAACTGTGAAGAACTAACTGATTTCAAATGGTGGTTGTCAATTCAATCGCTATACCCGCATATTATTCCGGATGAAAATATGGGGCTTTTTGGACAGCTGCATACTGCTTCATCGGCGGTTTAGAATTATTTTTCTTCGAAATTTGGTTCAACACACACTGCTTTAAGAAACAAGCTGGGAATTGATAAAGCGGCTAAGTTGGTTTTCGTTTCGCAGCAGTTGAATAAAAAGAGTGTGTAATAGTTTTGTCTAGGTTGCTTAGTTAAGAAAACATTTTATGAATATGTCCAGACATTTTATTTATTTTTGATTATCTGGAAGATACATTTTAGTTTACTTCAGTTTTTATATTTTGATATACATATGTGAAATTATAGATTTCACGCTTATGTATAAATACAAATTTGTATAAGCACAAATACATGTAATGTTGAAATTAATAAATATACAATAAAAAAAATATCGATAACAGTTTTGCATTAAAATGTATTGATCCTTGGTGAAATATTTAATATTCCATTTCACTGAATTAAAATTGATCTACTGCACTTTTAATCTAGAATTCGTGAGAGAGAACGCCCGTTGTACCTACTTAAGTATGTTTAAACGTTTTATACACTGGCATAGTATCGTATTAGAGCAACAATTGCTCAATTTAATTCATTCTATTACTTTGATTAATTTGTTAGACGAGATTTAGGCCCATACTGGGTGTTATCTAATAAGTTTAGCATAAACGTAAAAAAACTACCAGAAAAACAGTTAAAAAATTAAAAGCAGTTTAAAACAAAAAAAACAGTTTAAAACATTAAAAAACGTTTTTTTTTTGTTTTTTTTTGAAAAAAACATGTTTTTTACCAACCCTGGATAAAAGAAACAATTACTAGTTTTCAATTTAAATATAGTAAATTAAATTTTATTTTTGTGCGTCAAAAATTTAAAAATGTATTTTCCTTCCCACAGGAATCTAGTAGTAGTCAACGTCAACGCATGTGCAGCACTTCAAAGAAGACAGATGATTTTACCGTGTTATTGCTCAATATGATGTTGCTAATAAGAGGTTTATAACAGCAGGCGAGAAACGTCGAAAAAATATTAAAGGTTTTTTTAATACATATAATTGTATAAAATTAAATAAATATATATTATATTATAAGAAAAAATATTTGTATTTATCATTGCGAGTATTAAACCATTACACCATACATTCCACCTCAAATATACTATACTATAATTAAATTACTTTTTAATTTATTATTTTTAATTATGATGAAAACGAACAATTTTGACAAAACACGTCAAAACAAATATTTAATATGTGAAAACGAGATGAAAGTAATTGCGTTCTTTTTTATTAGAAACAATATACGACGTGCCATAATTCATCCAAATACATCCAAAATTCATCCGAAGTAAGGTACGACATTTTCTTTATATCACACTTTATATCACAGAATATGATATAACCAACATAAAATGGCCACTCAGATTAATGTGATGCCAAAAATGACTTAAGTCTATTTCTGCAAAGAAACAAACATAAACGCCAAATAGTCACTTTTCATTTGTGTGTTTTTAATACGGAGCAAAAAATTTACGAAAAAATCGCGAGTTCCAAAAATTGAATAGATGTACAGTATGTGCAACAAGAGCGTGTACGGCAAAAAACATAGTAAAAATAAAACTACGACTTTTTTTGTTTGTATTATGACAGTTTGTTGTATTCTCTAGGGCGCTATCAACTAATCCATAGTAAAGTCACCATTACTGTTAATAATTGCCTGAGGTCTCCTTTTGTCCATACACTGAAAAACAAAATTATTTTCGATATAGATATATAGTTTTATCTGCACCAGTTGACCGAGGTATTCAAATTCTTACATTAGAAATTTTTTATCTTTTTTATAAGTGCATATTTCAGGTACTTTTTTATGGGAGGAGTATATACCGAGGTAAAAGAGATGTGTTTATGTCTCTAATGGTAAATTCTTTAGAAGAAATGAAATGAGATCAATTATTTTGTGTTCCAAAGAACACGAAAAGAAAAATGGTTTGTTTACATTTGTTTAAAGGGAAATCAAAACAAACAACAACAATAAAAAATTACGTTACAAAAAAAACACTTTTATTACACCAAATTCACTTTAAATTACACAAAAACTAATTATTTATAATATTTAATTTAAATAAACACTTAGTAACGCAAATTAAAATATAAACACCAAATTATAATGCAAATAATGAAAATGGCGCTTCTTTTGTTTGTTTGTTTTTGTCATTGTCGTTTTCCTTTTTTTTGATCTCAAAACAAATCCTCCAAAAATTTGTGATTTTAAAATTTGATCACAGATCAAGAAAAAAATCATTTTGCTTCCAAAGAACATGAAAATGCATTTGTGATCAAAAATTTTTGATCATAATCAATTTTTTTGATCATTTTTCTTCTAAAGAATTTGACATAAACGTTATAAAAAATTAGATGTATGTTTCGCTTTTACAGATTCTCTTTAGATATAAAATATTCTTGTCCCGAAACGAGATATATTTATATATAAAAATATATGAAAATATATCTCTGTGGGCTATAATTTCTCTCAGTGTACTATCAACCAATTTTTCTGTATACTGCGGTGATTAACTTTTCCATATCTTCCGGATCAATCGCGCTAGACTGCTCAAATTATGTGGTACATTTTAAGTTTAATCTTTATGAGTGCCTATAAATTTTGATCGGATTGGAATTAGGTGACTGAGATAGCCAATCCAATGTTGTGATGCCCTTCTTGAGTTTAAATTTCGAACAGAGTATGGATCGTTATCTTCTTGCAAGATCCAATTGGAGTTCCCCGCTCCAAACCATTTAAGGACAGATGGTAACAAACCTCGTGAATAAATTTTATTCATGAAAAGTGCGTTTAAGTTTCGTGTGGAAACGATTAATTTAAAAAAACCTTGATTGGTGAAGCATCCCCATACATGGAGCTAGGGCGAGTGCTTCACAGTTCGAAAAATCCTTTTTTTTTGTTTAGTTGGCCAAACACGCCTTTTAACATTACAACCCAAAAAGGATGACTCATCGATAAACACAATATTCATCCAATCTTTGTTTTTATGTTCATTCCCCACTGTAGTCGCTTTTCTATGTATTTTTGTCTTGCCAGTGGTTTGACCAAAGTACATATTTCTATACGCGTAGCCATGTTCCATAATTCTATTTCGTATGGTTGTTTTTGGTATAATAGTATTCTTTTTTGCCAATTTTGCCACAGCTGCCTCCAGCGTAAGCGAAGAATTTTCATCAAATAACTGTATGATGGCCTCATCCTCCTATTTTGTAGTGGTTTTGGATTTTACCTCTGTCTGGCAAATCGTCAACATTTTTATACATTGAATAATATGTAATCGTCTTCTGTACAAATGTTTGCACTTGCAACCGACAATTTTGACCCTTTCGGATGTGCACTTAAAAACACCGCTATAAATCGTTCTTTTATAAATCACACTCATTTCTTTCATGTATGTTATCCGCTAAACAGTTGCAGTTAAACTAATGATTGTTTAAGCGCGTCCAAGAAGAATCAATAGGAAACCGATGTCAGCCCCGCCCATATTTGTTCCTATAGTTTTAAGTACAGTTATGCAGTATACGCTCTTGTTGAACATACTGTACATCAAACAAAAATTGATTTTTTGGTCATAAGAACGATAAAACGTCAATTTTTGATTTACATACATCAAAAATATTTTTTAGCGTGAAAAGAACATCACATTACATTTTACAACTTCTTGTTCTTCTTATTTGATAAATATATTGGCAAAAATAAAAACCATAAAACATTAGTTGCTCTCTATAAAATTTGGCATCTTAAGCAAACCAAATCAAGACAGCAAATCTGTCAATTTTATCACATTATACTTCATTGTTAAATTATCATTATTAAATTATATCAATCATTATTAAATTATACATCACGTGTTAATATTTCACGTGACTACTGATTTGCGGTCTCTGAACTATACATTGTTAGCGGATTAGGATTATTGGTTAGTTAATGCGTGTGAAAGCGACACAAAGCTAGATTATAAACTGTATAAATTGAAGAAATTGACAATAGAAAGCAAAATAGCGCTGATGCAATTTTTACTAGAAACTAATTTTGTTTTCATATTACATATCGCAGCAATATTAGCATTACATTGCTGATAATGCGAAAAACAATGAATTTCAATGAATAGAAGAAATCGATCAAGTAAATGTCTAGTAAATAGTAGGCAATTTTTTTAAAACCTTAAAAGGAAACTTTTAGGTCGATAAGGTACTGTTTTTGTACTGAAAATTAACAGCAAATTGAGAACACGATTTATTAATGGATTCCTTTCTTACCACCAATACGATAAATTCAATTTATTCGGTTAAATTAATTTTCTAATCTTAGGCCGTGTCCCAAACACCGACTTATTCAAATAAGTCTGCTATCGAGGTGACTTATTTTGAAAGCAAAAAACTTATTTGATCATGTAAACAAGCAATATACATTTGATCATGTAAACATGAAAAATTCAACAAATTATCAAATATTATCAATAATTTTCCAACATTAATGATATTCCACTTAATTAATATCTATTAATACAATATTGTCTTAATAAATTAATATAATTAATAGATTTTAGAGATATAAAAATATATTTTAGAGATATAAAGAGGATTAATAGAGGTGTAGCTTGCATAAAAAATGCGCATCTCCAGCTACAATAATAAATTTTCATCGTGTTTTAATAACTCAAGACACATTTTTATGTTTTTATTTATTAAATAATTGATTGATTAAAATAAATTATTTTTTGTGCATTTTAATTTTTTAATTTTATTATTAAATAACAAATTCCTAAAACATTTGTTGTTTGCTATATCTGTCAAAATAAATCAGCAAAATCGTTTGGGACGACTTGACCGACTTATTCAAGATGGCGTCAAATAAGTCAATAAGTTTGAAATAAGTCGGTGTTTGGGACACGGCCTTACATAGATTGTATGCGAATGGCCACATTCACATAATTTCAGCTACATCTTAACCTTATATACCTATACCGTTGAAAGAGACAAGTGATTATAATATACAAAGTGTAGGGTGAGAAATTTAAACGTTTATGCTGGAAACAGATGTGCGAAATTTATGCATGCTATGCGAAATCGTGTTGAAAAAATTTAAACTTTGTAATGCTACATTTCTGATTTAATGTTTTTAAAGAAATATGTTATTTGGTGGACATGTTTTGAAGGGAAATTTTATAAGCTTCCAATTAAATATAAATCTATTAAATTGTTATCACACTAAAAAAAAAGTATTTTCCATATAGATATATTGATTTATCTGCAACATTTGACCGATTTGGAAATAAATATAGAAGCATGTGTATTAAAATTAACCAAGTTCAATAAAAAATATATCTCAAATAGCATAATCGCATATCTCGTGAATTTTATTGCAACCCCATTGCATTCAAATTCTTACATTAGAAATATTTTTATCTGTTTTGTAAGTGCATATTTATGGTAGTCTTTTAGGAGTATGTATATACCGAGCTAAGAGAGATATGTTTATGTCATGTATGTGAAGCTGGCACGAAAAACCAGCCCGAAAACACCTTTTCAATGTTGGTGTGTTTCTTTGCTAAATTAAATACTATCCCGAAAAATTTATTGGAAATGCAAGGAAAACGAGAATTTCATCTAGAAATATTTTTGAAGTTGTATTAAATAAATAGTAATTCATATCGGTGAAAAGGAATAAATATCACGGTTTTATTTGCTTTATTTAGACTACACATTAATGTAAAGTATGTGACAACAAATCACATTACCTGGAAAACTATGCGGCAAAAAAATCTAAATGAGTGCTGTTGTACAACAAAATGAGTATTTTTATTATTTAACTACAGAAGAAACGAAACATGTAATCGTAAGATTTAAAAATTTTAAAATACTTAAGAATAAGCAAATCAAGCAATATGTCCTTATGGTTTCAATGTAGCTTTGGTTTGATATGAAAAATCAATTAAATTAATTAATTATTTGTGGAAATCCTAGAGATAACCCCATCGGGAAATTAAGTTTAAAAGTTAAGTCCATCTATCACTTAACCCATACCAAAAGCTCATCTTGGAATCACGACTATAAGATGCTAATCTTAAGCAATTTGTCCTTAAAGTTTCGACGTTCTTCATGTTTGATATGAAAAATCGATTAAATTAATTAATTATTTGTGGAAATCCTAGAGATAAAACCATCGGGACATTACGTTTAAAAGTTGGCCCATCTATCACTTAACCCATACTAAAAGCTCATCTTGGAATCATGACTATAAGATGCTAATCTTAAGCAATTTGTCCTTATGGTTTCGATTTTCTTCATGTTTGATATCAAAAATCGATTAAATTAATTAATTATTTGTGGAAATCCTAGAGATAACCCCATCGGGAAATTAAGTTTAAAAGTAAGCGTCATCTATCACTTAAGCCATACCAAAAGCTCATCTTGGAATCACGACTATGCGACGCTGATCTTAAGCAATTTGTCCTTACGGTTTAAATGTTCTTCATGTTTGATATGAAAAATCGATTAAATTAATTATTTGTGGAAATCCTAGAGATAACCCCATCGGGAAATTAAGTTTAAAAGTAAGCTTTATCTATCACTTAAGCCATACCAAAAGCTCATTTTGGAATCACGACTATAAGATGCTAATCTTAAGCAATTTGTCCTTATGGTTTCGATGTTCTTCATGTTTGATAGGAAAAATCGATTAAATTAATTAATTATTTGTGGAAATCCTAGAGATAACCCCACCGGGAAATTAAGTTTAAAAGTAAGCTTCATCTATCACTTAACCCATACCAAAAGCTCATCTTGGAATCACGACTATAAGATGCTAATCTTAAGCAATTTGTCCTTATGGTTTCGATGTTCTTCATGTTTGATATGAAAAATCGATTAAATTAATTAATTATTTGTGGAAATCCTAGAGATAAAACCCACCGGGAAATTAAGTTTAAAAGTTGGCCCATCTATCACTTAACCCATACTAAAAGCTCATGTTGGAATCACGACTATACGATGCTGATCTTAAGCAATTTGTCCATACGGTTTCGATGTTCTTCATGTTTGATATGAAAAATCGATTAAATTAATTAATTATTTGTGGAAATCCTAGAGATAACCCCATCGGGAAATTAAGTTTAAAAGTTAGGTCCATCTATCACTTAAGCCATACCAAAAGCTCATCTTGGAATCACGACTATAAGATCTTTAGCTTAAGCAATTTGTCCTTATGGTTTTGGTCTTTTTCATGTTTAATATGAAAATCGATTAAATAAATTAATTGTTTGTGGAAATTCTAGAGATAACCCCATCGGGAAATTAAGTTTAAAAGTTAGGTTCATCTATCACTTAAGCCATACCAAAAGCTCGTCTTGGAATCACGACTATAAGATGTTTATCTTAACCAATTTGCCCTTATGGTTTTGGTGTTCTTCATGTTTAATATGAAAAACGATTAAATTAATTAATTGTTTGTGGAAATCCTAGAGGTAACTCCATCGGGAAATTAAGTTTAAAAGTTAGGTTCGTCTATCATCTAAGCCATACCAAAAGCTCATATTGGAATCGTGACTAAGATGCTGATCTCAAGCAATTTGTCCTTATGGTTTCGATGTTCTTGATGTTTGATATGAAAAATAATATCATGAGCTTTGTTAGGAGTTTGTTAGGTCCATCTATCACCTAAGCATATGGCTTAGGTGATAGATGGACCTAACTTTTAAACTTAATTTCCTGATGGAGTTATCTCTAGGATTTTCACAAATAATTAATTATTTTAATCGATTTTCATATCAAACCAAAGGTACATTGAAACCATAAGGACAAATTGCTTGATTTGCTTATTCTTAAGTATTTTAAAATTTTTAACTTTTGTGGGCAATCTCGACACAGTGTATGCATATGACGATTACATATTTCGTGTCTTCTGTAGTTAAATAATAAGAATACTCATTTTGTTGTACAACAGCACTAATTTAAATTTTTTTTTCATATAGTTTACCGGGTAAGGTGGTTTGTTGTCACGAACTTTTTACCTTAATGGGTAGTCTAAATAAAGCAAATAAAACCGTGATATTTATTCCTTTTCACCGATATGAATTACTATTTATTTAATACAACTTCAAAAATATTTCTAGATGAAATTCTCGTTTTTCTTGCATTTTCAATCAATTTTTCGGGATAGTATTTAATTTAGCAAAGAAACACACCAAAATTGAAAAGGTTTTTACGGGCTGGTTTTTCGTGCCAGCTTCACATACATGTTTATGTCTCTAAACGTTATAAAAAATTAGATATATTTTTCGTTTTTACAGATATGAAATATTCTTGTCCCGAAACGAGATATATTTATAAGTATTTAAAAATATATGAAAATATATCTCTGTGGGTTATAATTTCTCTCAGTGCACTCGTTTAAGAGATAACAAGTTTTTTAAAGACAGGGTACATCGAGGCCTTTTTTTAAACAACTATAACCTTAAAAGGAGGCCAACCACGAGCGAAGTGATACACGTAAGGCCATCTTCGCTTTGATCAAGGAATCTAACCGTACCACTCGTGTCAGTCAGTTGCGGGACACCCTGGGGTCCTATTTGCGAATCCGTTTCGAACGACAATTCGATTCGAACGATAAACGTAAACCTTTTTTATTTAATAAAAATTATACTAAATTAATAAAAAAAAATGTTTGACGCTTGTCCTAAACTCCTAACAACCTACCAAAATAATTTGTACACCAATAAAATAACATTACGTATTAATTTATTATTGAAAATTGTAATTATTCTTTGGATTCGTCAATAAAATTGTCAACGAAGAAAAATTCGTTCATGAACGAACAATTCTTGTTCGAAAACGGATTGCGCAACAAGGGTAATTTTCGTTCGTTTCATGGCATTCGTTTTCGTTGTGACGTTCGATTAGATCAATTCGTTTTCGAATTCACAAATACCGATCATTCGAAAACGTCTTTCGTTTATTCGAATTCCCAAATAGGGGCCCTGTACAAACGCATAAATCTTTAAAGAACTTTTCAATAATCTTTTTGATTATTTATTTTATTATTTATTTTATTTTTATGTGTACAATATGTATTTAAAAGTGGCTGTTTAATAGAGGCAAGCGGGAATTTTAAATGCTCGTGTAGTAAAAATGCAATATTAATTTAATTTATCATTTATCCATGTGCGTATGATATCTATTATACTTGTAGTTATACCTTCAACTGCATAAAATTATAAAATTGTGTCCATTGTTTTTGATGAGATCTGACCTAAATTTTATGCAAAACCTATTCCATATCAAATTCCATCATCATAACCGATAAATTCAATTTTCAATTCAACTGCAATATAAATCTTTAACATACTTACTGTTTTTTTAATTAAGAAATTATATTGTTAATAATTTTATGTTTTAATAAATTTATTTAAGTAGATTAAAACTCTACAAAATACAAAAACATTTTACGTATATTGTATTGTATATACCTACGATCCTCTACAAAAATCATTGAGATAAAAATAAAACCGAATAATAAAATTGGAGGTGAAACCAATTAGGATAGAAGACCTAATATGTTCTTTTTGGAATGAATGTTCTCGTAATATATTCGAATCGGTGTTGTGGGTGGAAAATATTAAAAAAAAACGACTAAATTCTTGTTTTTTGGTTTCTTTACCAATTACAGTAAGACCTTTTGATATCTGTTAAATGATTTTTTATTTCATTTGTTGATGTGGTTGTTATTTTAGCAAAAGTAAACTCTTTTGCGTTGTATTTTCTAGTATTCATTTTTGTTTTATAAATTTATACAAAATGTGAAGTAATAATGATAAATTACCTTTTTTGGAGTTATCTACTTTTAAACTATGCTTAGTAGTTTTATGACTTGTTTACAAATATATTAATTCATCTTTGGATTTTATATTATTGAAGCCTTTCAATATTATGAATTAATGGTAATTCAGTGAGCGCTGTCATTTTATTAAAGGTTGACTGGTTTGGGACCTTAAGCAAACTAATGCATCACGATTTTGTCGATAACGATTTTGTCGATAACGATTTTGTCGATAATATAGAAAAAAAAATATTCTTACATCATCACTTGAAATGTTTAATAAACTTTTCAACAATATTCTATAATAAAACAAATAACCATACGTCCCTAAACATAACTTGTATGTACCTAATATTTATTCGATAAATTTGTGAAAATTTCTGAATTTCATCATTCAGTATAGCGCGCGGTATACAAAAGCAATATGAAATCAAAGAGAATACATAATATTTAATAAAATAGAAGATATAAATATTTCTCGAATCAAATAACTTATTTACTTTCTTTGATTTTTTGTTTAAAATGCTAAAAACTTTAAAAAGCATTTCTTGAACAACTTTTGTTGTTTATGGTTCGAAAATAGCTGTGCCGCTTATCTTTCTCTCTACCAATAGTAGTGCTGGTTTATTATTAGCAATACTTTACATCCTACGGGATATCTATCCACACTTTGCGATATATTTCATTCCGCCTGCCCTGTTACCAAAGTTCACCATCTATTATCATATAATTTTTGATTCATATATTGCAAAATGTTACAAGAAAAATAAAGCACATCAATTTACATATCGCATATTTAATTTCTTATGTTCAAAATATTAAAAAAACAAAACAAATAAATATAATTAAAAATTAAACAAAAAATTAGGCTTAATATTTTGCGTGAGAAATCAATTAATTATACATATTATTATTTTAGAGTTCAATTTAATATTTTGTGCCGCGCTTTTCAAAAGATCTGAGTGAATCAGAAATTGGCCGCCCTTGACTTTTATATTTTTTTTCAGATGTGTTCAGTATGTACTTATGTGTATAAATATAGCTAGTATTTGTTATTGTACTTATAAATAATTGCGGATATGCTTGATTCTTTTTATTTAACGCGCGCGACAGACAGCCAAGGACTTTTGGAAATATATTTAATATAGGCATTCCAATGATTGGTAAACACTTTTTAAATAAAAAAAATATATATTTTGAAAGGTGATCGACATTAACATTTTCAGCAAATCATTTATGAGATTAAGATTAATTACTTTATAGCTCGATGCGAGGCGCCGCACCGCTAATTAATCAAAATATGCTTTTAAAATTTTTTGAATGGCGTTAATTTATTGTCATTTCTTTGAACACTTTTAGTTTAATTAAATAATACTATGATAGCAGCTGCTCGATTTCAATGCTCGTACAATGCAACATTTAATTTTCAGCTTTCGTAACATCTCGTAATATAAAAACATTTATGACACTTAAGGTTAGTGAATTTTTATCAAGTACCACGCAACTTGCATATAAATACCGTTAAAATCATTATTTTTCTTCCATTATTATTTATTATATACTGTTTTACGAAGTGTATAGTTGTGTGTGTTATTTAAACTTACATAAGAAAAAACATGCTCACTTTTTTAAATATTTACAACACGATACGTCAAGAGTTTTGTCCTTCAAACCTAGAACGTATACAGTTTTATTTACGTGCTTATAAAAAGCCCACAAATCGATTGCTGAAAATTAGTTTATAATAAGTGTGGATTTTTACAGAAAATAGCTACTCTCACTGAAAATCCATCTCAAATTGTCTTATATAAATATGCCTGCATATGTCTGTCATATGCATCTAACCTACACAAGCGCACGTTGTTTTCACCATCTGGATCATATTTTTCGTCTTTCAGTTTTTGTCTACCTATCTATGTCTTTACAGGATGTCTTGGTACAAAGTTCCACAAGAAAATTATCTGTACTTGACAATCAAATGGGCATATTTGATTGTCAAGTGCAGACAATTTTCCTGTAAGCTGGTCATTTGGGTATAAATAAACATTCCATCCGAAATTTTGTTTTTAACTTTTTAACCAAAAGAGTTAAAAAATAAGTTTACACACGCCTTTAATACTTATGCTGTTGCCTCAGGTCGATGTTTTCGACTAAATTATGGACTATTAAATTACAGTTACTCAGTTACACAATAAGTGACAGTAACATCAACAAAACAAGCTGTGCCTGACTATACAAAATACTAAATTGTTGACTTTTTGTGGATAAAGTAAATATTAAATTAAATTAAAATAATGGAAAATGTGAAAATTGCATTATTTGCAAATGTTATTATAAACTACGAAACGTTTAAAAATAAAAAAAAATATCATGTAAAAATTTGTACAAATTTTATACACAATAACACATTTGCATTATACCAAATAATGACATTTGACAACTAAATTGAAACGTTATCTCGCGAGGAGACTTTTCGTTTGTAACCTGGCGGCGAATAGCGTAATGTCACCTTAAAATGTTTAGTTCGTAATTTAGACGAAAAAATCGACCTGTGGCACTATTCTGGTTTTCCCTGGGAATAGGGAATTGGGAAAAATATTTTCATATTATTTTTGTCTAAATTGTATTTTTCTGGTCTACTGAGAAAATAAGTTTGGTGTAAATATTTTCGAAACAAAGTTAAATGGGAAAATATTTTTCCCTATAAAAATTTTGTAGAACAAAAGTTTCCCAATAGACTTTGTTTTGAAAATTTTTGCACCAAACTTATTTCCTCAGTAGACCAGAAAAATACAATTTAGACAAAAATACTATGAAAATATTTTTCCCAATTCCTTATTCCCAGGGAAAACCAGAATAGTGCCACTGAGGCACACAGCATTAAACATTAGTAATAAGACTGCTTAAAATCTAGTGGACTCTAGTGAAATCGTGCGAAATTTCTGTGGTAAGTTGATTCTGACAGTATTCAAACAACGGTGATGGGTACGTTAAAAAATATTCAACTCAAGTATCGAAAAAGTAAGGTGAGCTTTTATCGCATGAAGCGATTTTATTAGTGTACAGCATCGATATAGTATTTCCCTTTTGTTATGTAAGCAGCTCAAAAAACTCTTTTCAATTACTGCTTTCTTTCCTAGCTTTTTTCAAAATAAATAATCGACATAAAATTTATTTATGTTATTGTATTTCCTCGCCAATAGAAAGCGATTAATTTTAAATTTTCTACAAATTAATTGGGTCCGTTTTCAAAAAGTGGTTTGGCCTATAATAAATTTTTTATAGTGACAACTGATTTCCATTGTTTCAAATAGATTAGACATCTGCCGTTAACATTCAGTTTGTAGTGCTTTCAGTTTCTTACAAAAATATTTTTACGGTGTTGAATTTGTCAGATTTTGTGATAACCAAACAGCATCTGTGGGAAGTGTTAATTTTTTGTTTTTATTTGAAGCTGATCCACATCGAATGCTTGTGGAAGTTTACGGTGACAATGCTCCATCTAATAAATCATGTAGAGAATGGTTTCAGCGCTTCAAAAATGCTGATTTCAGTGTTGAAGATAAGCCTCGCTTAGGACAGTCAGAAAAATTCGTAGACGATGAATTAGAAGCATTGTTCAATGAATATCCGACTCAAACGAAAGAGGAGCTTGTCCTATATGAATTGAAACCAAGAGACATAGAAAGGCGATTTTTTTTTGTGACCAGCTGTTTCAAAGGCAAACAAGAAAGGTTTTTACATCGGATAGTGACTGGTAACGAGAAGTGGATCTCCTACGATATCCCCAAGAGGAAAAAATACTACGCTTTGCCCAGCCAATCGTTGCTATCGATCTCAACATCAACACCAAAGACGAACATTCATGATTCGAAGGCTATTGCATTACAGGCGAGCGGTACAAACTAAAATTAATTCGTTTGAGCCGTGCATCCCAAGAAAAACGACAGAATATGAGAACAGGCATGATAAAGTTATTCTGCTGCATGACAACGTAAACATTTGGAAACGCTCAAGGGACCGCACCCGCTGTATTCTCCGGACATTGCTCATTCAGATTACTGGTTGTTCTGACGGATGCAACACGATGCAGATCCCCGGATTCACTTCTTTCGGAGAAATTGATAATTGGTTTCTTGGATCGCCTCAAAAGACGAAACACTTTTCCGAGAAGGGATTCAAAAATAAGAGGTGGGAAAAAGTCGTAAGCAGCGATGGACAATATTTTAATTAATCTGTTCATTCATTTCATTTTAAAATAAATGCATTTTTAAAATTTAAAAAAAACGGACCGAATCAATTTGTGCTACCAATAATAAACAATAAAAATAACATAAGATAGCAAAAAAATAGTGGCCCCGGTAAATAGATTATTCTGAAGAACAAAGTAGGAGAAATATGCCATATTTAGAATTTTTGAACATGATTCTTATAACTACTTTCGTAAATTCATATCTTTATACATAACTGTTAGTTCTGTGTCCTTGTGAACCCAAGATCACGAAAATTTGCAAGAAAATATCAGTTCTTATCAAATCGACCAATTGCAGCCATAATGTGTCGTATTATGTTAATGGATAGACATATTCTAATAACAGATATCTGGTTCCAAAAATCCAAATTACTACCAGTAATTTCAATTTACTTTGCGGTTCTGTATTTTATACAATCTACAGAAATTTCTGATTATAAGACAATTAATAAATTTGGTTGAGGATCGATCGACACCAGCTCTCTAAATAGGCTATTAAAATATTCATTAACTTAACAAACGATAAAAATCGGATAAAGTGTACATAAGCCATCTTTCTATGAATCTGGGAATTGATCGAATTGTTTGGCCCGCTCGCAGCCCTGACCTTAATTCCATTGATCACGTGTGGGATGTGTTAGGGCATCGTTCAAGGCAAAGGGAAGTCATTTCAGAAACCTTAGATCATCTTCAATCAGCTCTGCAGGAAGAATGGGAAATGATACCTCAGGAGTAGTGTGCAAACATGTGCACAGTATGCCAAAAAGAATACTAGATGTAATCAGAGCTCGTGGAGGAAATACTCGGTATTAGAGTATCGACCGCTTGATTTATTGATTGTTGATTTTTGTTTAAATAAAAATGAAGATGGATCAATATCCGCTTTTCGGTAATTTTGTTACTTCATTTGTTTTGATCCTGTAGTTTTTTTAAACAAAAACTTGTTCCGTTAGTGCCTTTTGGCGCATATTACAATATATTATTTTGTAAAACCAGGGGCGGTATGTTGTACCATCACTTCGAATCGAAATTCGAAAAAAGTCGAATGGCGGTATGTTGTATCATTTTCGACAAGCAAAAATGATACAACTTTCACTTTTTCGATTCGACTTTTTTCGAATTCGACTTATTTCGATTCGAAGTGATGGTACAACATACTGCCTCAGAACTCAAAAATGCATTTACCGTAAACACAAATATTTACTGAAAAAATATAGTTTCCGGAATTTTTTGACGAGCTCCATTGCTACCTAGAAGTTAATTTTCTTAAGAGATAGATAAAAGAGTTCAACCGCTTGAAAAACTTCAACTTAATACATAATTCTAAATTGAATCGGAATGAATCGATAAAATATTGGGTCAAATTTAAGTGAAACCAAGAATTCTAGATATGTATACATATTTTCTAAAAAGATTGTTTTTCAAATAATGTAAAATAAATGGAGCTAGCAGGCAATTAGCTTGTAGATAAACTCCGTGAATCTCGATAGAAATGGGAAACTAAAATAAATTAAGTCAAAATAGCGCTTCGAGCTGAGGGAAGAATAAGACAATCAAAGCCGACTGATTGGTATGCAATACAATAAACATTCACATCGATTATAGAACTCGAGGGAGCGAATCGAATGCGGATTGAAACCTGCAAAGTCGTATGGATTTTCATACAATTAGAAAAGTAAAATTTCTTTTAGATCCGTAATTTTTTTATTGCGTTTGTACGGGTACGGGGAATCATAAAAAGCTATTTGTATGGAAATCAATACAAATTTTCTTGGCTACTTTGATTGAGAGCAATTGTTTTCCATTTTATTTTTATGCATTTTCCAATCCGCAATCGATTCGCTCCCGCGAGTTCTATAATCGTAACTTATGTAAAACGTATAAGTAGAGGCCGTAAGGTTATTCTGTCTGAATAAAAAAAATTAAATATGTAATTAGAAGTAATACAACCAAAGCGCATCCATCGCCAAATATTTACTTTTCGCAGTCTGTAAAACTGAGACAAACAATCTTTAATAAATTGGGCTTAACAGTTAAAACCTTTACAATAGATTAGGTTTCAGTGGTTGACGACACTTAGGCCATTTTTGGCCCATTGTGATACCACGCATTCATGCTACATCATTAACCCATTCACCTATTCACCTACTCACACAACTACAGTATAAAACCTGCACATTGCAAGCTCCATTTCAACCTGTACATTGACATGGACGGTGGGTCGGCGCTGAATTCTGCACTCCATCAGAGGGTCATAGTTGTGTTTATTAACATCACCGATTGTAATCGATGATGAAAATCCGATTTGCATCTAGCCTCTGATGGGATTCGAACCCAGTACCTCCCGGTCCAAGTGCCGAAGCTTTAACCACTACACCACTTGTCCGGTCAACTTTTACAATAATATACTATTCTTAATTATTTTAGAAAAATTTAGTTAAACTATAAAATATTATTATGAAATATGAAAATCAAATCGTTAATAAAACTATATATATTTTTTTTTATTTGGTTTTGATTTTAGTTTTATTTCTTGATTAAACAAATATGTAAGAAATAAATATAAAAGAAATACGTAATGCAGTATAATGCAATACATCAAGTTTCAGTTCGAGATGTGGAAATAATAGAGTTATACTACACAGAGTAGAAATGTTTTTTCCCCCATATAAAGAAGCATATAATATTTGCTATTTCATTTGAGGCACGTTGGTGAAGGATGGTTATATAAAAAAGCATATGGCTTACTCATATTTCAAAACGAAAAACCCCAAATCAGATGTTTATTTATGTGCGCAATGACAACCTATGATGACGACTTAATTTAGTGATTTTAAAATTATTAATTAAAATAATAAAAATATTATAAAATATTTAGTTGGTTTATATAGTAGTGTGTGGTGTGCATTATTTGATAAAAAAAATTATAAACTTGTTATTGAAATGAAGTGTATTGTCAAAAATTGTAAAAATACGCCTAAAAGATTTCAAAAAGGCGTATCTTACCATCAGTAAGTTTACTAAGTGTTTATATAAAATAAAATGTAAATTATGTTAAGAAAAAAGTGATTTGTGATAAATTTATCCATTATTTAATTTATAAATCAGAGAAAATTAAGTAAACAATTTTGATTTCGGTGTGGGGTTTTTCATTTTGTGTGTGTGTTTGTAAACATATGTTATATTACCAGTGTCGCATTTCTCTTATTACTACGTACATATTCTACGTGTTTTTCTTTTCATAATTATTTTTTATTTTGGAATATTATAAGTATAATTTTTTATCGAAAATAAAAACAATTAATGCGTACTATATTCGAATAAAAATAATTGTGAATTTGAGAAGTTTTAAATTTCAATCGAGCAAATTCTAAATACGACCCGTTGATTTATATGCTTTCTCTTTTACCCTCCGAATTTGACTCACTTGACAGCTGCTATCATTCACTCTGTAGTATTTAACTTTATGGTGGAAATACAAACCAATAAACTTACAAATTTAACTATTGGGGGTACAAATTGAAAATGCGGGATTGATAACAGATGGCGTTACTAACGCTATACGCATCAGGCAGTACTGTGACTATGTTCATGTCAAAGCTACGTCTTATAGCTTTAATTTTCAGTATGTGTCAATTTGTCGCAGTGTCAAATTCATAGTTTTTTTGAGCTCTCAATATGTCGAGTTTCGTGCCAACAAAACAGCATTTGCGGGAAGTTTTAATTTACTTCTTTAATTTGAAGAAAAGTGCTGCTGAAGCACATCGATTGGTCTCCGAGGCTTATCCGAGTCATGTTCCATCGGTTTCAACGTGCGAGAGATGGTTTGTGCGGTTTAGAAGTGGTGATTTTGACGTTGAGGACAAAGAGCGGCCGGGCCAAGTGAAAAGGTTTGAGAATGCTGAATTGGAGGCAATACTCAATGAAGACTCGTGTCAAACTCAACAAGAGCTCGCAGATTCATTGGGAGTGACACAACAAGCCATTTCCCATCGTATAAAAGCCCTCGGAATGATCCAAAAGCAAGGACATTGGGTGCCGTATGAGCTGAAGCCGAGAGACGTCGAGCGCCGTTTTTTTGCATGCGAACTGCTGCTCGAACGGCAAAAACGGAAGGGTTTTTTGCATCGCATTGTCACTGGTGATGAAAAGTGGATCCATTACGATAACCCGAAGCGCAAAAAATCATATGGTTACCCCGGCCATGCATCATCATCGACGGCCAAACCAAATATTCACGGCGCCAAGCTCATGCTCTGTATTTGGTGGGACCAGCTGGGTGTGGTGTATTATGAGCTATTGAAATCGAACGAAACCATCACAGGAGCACTATACCGAACTCAATTGATGCGTTTGAGCCGCGCACTCAAAGAAAAACGGCCACAATACGAGCAAAGACACGACAAAGTAATTTTGCAACATGACAACGCTCGGCCACATGTTGCAGCGCCGGTCAAAACATACCTACAAACGCTGAAATGGGAAGTTTTACCCCACCCGCCGTATAGCCCAGATATTGCTCCTTTCGATTACCACCTTTTCCGATCGATGACACATGACCTAGCTGACCAGCGCTTCCATTCTTACGAAGAAGCCCAAAAATGGGTCGATGACTGGATAGCAGCCAAGCCGGCCGAATTTTTTCGCGACGGTATCCGTAAATTGCCAGAAAGATGGGAAAAAGTTGTGGCTAGCGATGGACAATATTTTGAATAATTCATTTGTTACCATTTTTTCAGAATAAACGTTCAAAAATAGAAAAAAATCCCGCATTTTCAATTTGTACCCCCAATACAATTTAAATCATTGACTGAATTAAACATTTTTATTATGTAAAATGCAAAACTGATATAAATTTTATGATAAACTTACCTATAAAACCCTTAAACTATAAGTTTTCTATGGTTTCTTTATTATTATATACAGTACAGGTGTGGTTCTTGTAATATTTTTGTTTTGTCTTCATTTTTCATACACAAATTTTCTAAATAATATTTTATATACATAGCTCCTCACGACTTTTTCTTTGTACATGTCATAATCTTGATGTTGATAGTTTCAATAATAAAATAAAGGCGAAAATTACAATAAAAAGTAATATTCTTAATTAAATAATAAAAAATACTACGAGAATAGTGAATTACAAAATTATTAAATGGTGGCCCCTTTTAATTTGGTTTTTGAAAGATAATAAATTTTACACAAAATGGACAAAATCTACTTTGCATGTTCTCTTTGTGTCAAAAAATTTAAAAAAAGAAAAAAACAACCAAAAAGAGAACGGCATTGCACATACATATTTTGAAATATTTTGCGTTTTTTTTTTTAAGAAGTGAATGGTAAATTCAACTTACAGCTTTTTGTATGCATATAAACAACTATAAATTGTATAAAATTACATTTTACTTAATACCAATTAATTGAAAATACTACGGTTATTAACATTTTTCTTTTTTACGTTATTTTTTTGTTGACTGTGACTCTTTTGGCATATTAGAGGGAGGCGCTTACAATTAAAGAGTTATTTGAGAAGAATTTATCTGATAATTCCAAATACAAAAATTGGTTGTAATTAGTTTTGGTACAGTTACAAACGAGTTTTTTTTGGTAAATTTAAAATTTTGTTGATTCAAAAATTAAGTCAAGTATGGAATGTTAAAATAAAAATTTGTTAAGATAATTTAACACAACTTTTAAACGAAAAACAGTATACAAAACACAATGTAACCAATCCTAAATAGATTATACATATTTTATTAGTTTTTGTGGAATACATCTAAGATAAATATGAATAAGGCAAAACTCCCATAAGATTTAGTTAAACTCTAAACAAGTTACAAATATGTATTTTTTCTGGTTTAAATCAATAAAATTCCCATGATCTTCACCTCTGAAATAGTAGTATAAAAAAATGCAACGAGAAAAATTGTTCTTAATTATATTTCTAAAACAATTTTCTTTCCTCATTTTTTCGTAAAATATGTTCAATAATTTGAAAATAATTGATAAGAAAACATTAGCATTTGAAATATACTTTTATTAAATCTAAATTGAAATATACTTTTAATAAATCTATCTCTCTAAATATACTTATGCCCTTATATTTTTTTTCTTATATATTTATAACAGGGCAAAGAGGCACAATTTTTCTTATATTTAAAATCACTAGTTTTTATTTTTAAGTTTTCCTGTAATCATTATTAAGTACGCTTTTTAAACTCATTGGGTCATACAACATAAAACACGATCATTTAACCAACGATATAGTAAAACATAATAAGTACAATACTTACATAAAAAGATTATCGAAACAACGAAAAATGATTATCAACAATTGAGCCGTATCTTGATGAAGGAAATGAAAAATCATAGTAATATGCTTAAGAAAAAAAATGTTTGCGAAACCTACTTACGTCACAAAAAATGTCGTTTTTGCACAAAATAATAGTTATGATATTAATTTTTATTTTATGAATAGAATAGTTCGATATAAATTCACAACAACATTGAAGGTCAAGGCATATAGGTACGTTACTAAAATATTGGTTCCGACTTTCAACTCAAATCAACACCGGAATTTAAGAGTATTATGCCGTTTAAAGAAAATCGAATCTAATCGGGTTTTAGTAGTACTGCAACATAACGTTTTCTTTACTAAATAAATAAGTCCCCAAGGGTGAGTGTTACGTGGTAAATGGTGTATAGCACCTATATGCTGGGTCCGCGAAATTTTTGATAAAAAATTTATATGGAGCACGTTTTAAGGGATACCACGCTTCCATATGTTTCAGCAGGACAATGATCCGAAGCACACGGCGAAGGAGGTAGAAAAAGACTGGTTTGTCGCAAATAAAATTAATGTAATGGCATCTAAATCAAATAGAAAATCTGTTAGGTGAGTTAAAATGTGGTTTAAGTAAATTGCCAAAATCAACAAATAAAAATAAGCTTTGGGAAAACGTTCAACACGCTTGGCGGAGCATCCAGTTGAAGGATGTCAATCCCTGGTAGATTGTATGGAGCGGCTATGTAATGCGGTGCTTAAAAATAACGGGTACATCACCAAATATTAAATCTTTATGAAGTTTTTTAAATAAGATTAATAAGCTTAAATTTCCCAATTTATGTGAACTATTGTAAAACTGTGTAGGTATTATTTAAATATTTCATAAAATTACCTATTATTTCGCTTCGGAATTAAATATTATTTTTTGCACTTTTTGAACTCGACCTCACCGATTTAAATTTTTTTTGCTTTTCTCGTGTTCCTTGAACCAAAAAAGTAAACACGTGTTTTCTTTTAATTTTGTGACCTTTAGCTATCCCGTTATACAGTTAGGAAATTTTTTCCCATTTTTAATTTTTTTTAATTTTTCCCCATTTTTAATAATTTTTAGTTTTAACTTTTTAGAGGTCACATTAAACTGATATATTTTCGATTCTACTGAAAGTATCGTTAAAAGTGATATCACTTTAGTAAAACCTTAGATAGTGTTCAATTATTCAATAAACAATTCTATGAAAGTACCGTTATTATGAGTTTTAGTGAAATGAATTTAACCAAATGTTTTGGTCCGTAGATGGCGCAGCTACCAATCCATAAAAACCCATCGAAAGGTGAAGGTTCTACCTTTCTATTGATATATACTTTGTAGATGTACAAGAGCTAGTTTAGCCAATACAACGTTTTAAAATGAAAATTTATTAAGTTTAACCACAAAGCACTATAATAATTAAGAGAAGTCAAACTAAACAACAGGCGCCGCAAAAAGATGACGACAAAATATTTAATCAAGAAACCAATTTACTTTTACATTACTATGCGTGTATGCGTAGAAATATTTTATTCTCGTGTAATATTATTTTTATTTTCATTCATTTTGTTTTAACAGACAAAAAATACCAAGCAAGAATAAAACTATTTGTATGTATTGAGTGTAGTAGCAGTAGAAGGAAAAGAAAACAAAATCAAAATAAAATAACATATAGCTGCCTGGTTCATAAGATTGTACGTAATTTTCTTGTATTTTCTGTTCTTGACCATTAACTGATTGCTAATTGTATGTAAATAAAGAAAACCAAATGCACATACATACATTCATAAAAAATACTGTTCTATTTTAATTTTTTAGGCATAAGTGTGTGTTGTAATATTTTTTAATTTGTGTTTTTGGTTTTTGTATTATGTACTGCAAAATCAAGAAAAGATATTTCTGAAGTGTTCGTTGTTCAATTCAAATTCATTTTTTACTTAAAGGTAATATGACACAATTTTTAAACCTTGTTAAAATGTCCGCACAGATTTCATATAAACCTCTCGCTGAGGCTCAAAAAAATCCCGAATATGTGATCTTTGATTACGGAAAATTTGAACATCCACCTACTTTGCATATTGCAATCGATGCAATATACATATTCCAGACGAAACATGGCAGGCTCCCAAAGCCATGGTGTGAAGCGGAGCAACAGTTTTTAAAAACTGACAATGGAATTCGATATGATGTAGAGAGTTGATTGAGACTTGGTCGTCACGTTCGCTAAGGTAATACGAACTATATTTTTGAATAATATCTCTATTAAATAACATCCTCAGATCATAATATTCTTACAGACTTGTGTCGGCAAGTTAGACCCAATCAACGCATGTCTTGGCGGTATCAGTGGCCAATAATTTAAGAAAGAATGAAATGATACATTTTTACCTATTTCTAATATTTGTAGTTTAATGCCATCGAGTGTTTTGCAAAGGAGAAACCAACGTCCAACAGAAGATGATGTTAAACCGATTGGCAGCCGGTATGATGGAAAAATTGCTGTATTTGGTAAAACATTCCAGGATAAACTTGGCAAATTACGGTAAGAATCCACATGGCGTCACTCGGTGATTCATAACGCGATGGTAAACTTATAACAAATTATCTCATTCTTCAGATATTTTAATGTTGGCGCTGGCGAAATTGGATGTGAACTGATCAACAATTTCGAGATTGGTTTAGGCAGCAATGGTGGTGAAATCATAGTCACTGATATGAATTTGATTGAAAAATCCAATTTAATTCGACAATTTTTATTCCGTCCCCATGATGTGCAAGAAGTAAAATCAGGAACAGCTGGTGAAGCTGTCAAAATATGAATCCCGATATATTGTAACGCCAATGAGAATCGAGTATAGGATATAGGTGTCAATAAAAATAAAAAATACTAAAAATCAATTTAATAACAACTTTTATTAATTAATATTTATAACAACTTTACATATAATTTAATCTAATGTTGTTCTCCACTGTCGTTTAGTTGGTCCATATCCCGGTTTTATTTTATTTAATTTGGCTCGTTCCATTTGCCATTTACAGTGTTTTCTGATTAGTATCAAAATCATTAAATTCAGCAACTCCACACGATGGTTATAACAGGAATGATTATTATTATAAAAGCTTTTGTCAGACTGTTCATTTAATAGAATATTAACCACATTACATTTCAAGCCCACAATATGGGCATGCGATTTAAAAAAATTATCAAAAATAGATATTTGCTTTCGACATAACTCAAAAAATGATTGAGAAGGTGCTTGTAGTTTACCAAAGCAATCTGACATATAATTTTTGTGCTTTATTAAAAGCTCAGAAGTGCACTCTACGTAGTCATTTTCTTTTAAAAGTGTTATTGCACAAGCAGCACAATTAAATTTTTTTAAAATTCTATTTACCAAATAACCTGTAAAATACCTATTTGATGGATCTGATGTAGAAACTAATGATCCTGTATCGGTAAATTCTTCCTCGATTTCAATTACAACTAAATATTCGTCTAAATCGTTTTCTCCGTTTTGGTCATTATTTGTGCAAGTTAAGCTAGAATTTGGCGTTTCAAAACCTTCTTGTAAGCATTTGTCAAGGGCTCTATCTTCTCGAATAACTAACTTCTAGTAGGTTATCATCAATATCTTCTTCACAATTTGATAATGTCGTGAATGGTGTGAGGTATTTAATAGATAATAATTTAGAGACTGTGTAGCTAAACTCTTGAACGGATGGATTGAAATTTTTTCCATTAGCAGATCTAATTAAAGAAAACGTATTTTCCAAAGCGTCCTGATTTAGTCTTGACGTAAGTAAATATTTTATATTAAGGTTCTCGTGCGTTAAAGACTTAAGCAGTGAGAGAACTCCGCGAATAGTTTGAACCATCCCATCAAATGAGTAAACTTTCTTTTGGTTAACTAATTTAATTGTTTGCATATAAGTTAGCATTTCGTTAAGGAATTTGAATGTGACGCAATTCTCCTCATTTTTTAAAGCACACTTAAATTTGTTTGGATCATACAAACTTTTTGAGTTCAAACAATCAAATAATTTGTCTAAATTGTCAAAAAGAATTAAAGTGGCGGGTACCTTTTTTCTCGCGGTATCAGAGAACTTATTTAATTCGAATGCTGTTTTTATTCCAGCCACAACGCTTCGACTAAATACTTGAGTGGATAGTTTGACCTTCATCTTATCAAAATGGCCTGGATTAACATGCTTGTCTGTTAGTTTTGGACACATTCGAGTTGGAGATAACTGTTCCAATTTTTACAATTCACGAATAACTTCCCACCTAGCTATACCACCAGGCGTTTCAATATCAGACGTTAGCATGCAGTTGCGGAAGGATTTAAATAAGTGTGGAGGATCAAAAATACTAACAATTTCAAAATTGCTGTCGTGATTTATAATAGGATTATTAATATTAGTTCCCATATTATTTAGAGCTTTTCGATTGTTCGACCCTTGGTCACATATTAAAGCTCTGACAGTTAAGTTTAAGGAGCTGCACAATCTCAAGTTAGTCTGTATTAACGTAGTTAACGAATTTGATGAAATCACGTTTTCTGAGACGTAGTAGCTTAAAATGTTTTTCCAGTTACCAACAATACCACGCACCATGAAAACACACACGTAACTGCCAATTTCAGACTTTCTACAATCATCACCTAAATCAACAAACCCATCGACACAATCTCGAATTGAATTATATTTTAAATCTTTACGAATCTTAATTTCGTCGAAAATTAAAGTGCATTGTCTGTGTGTTATATCTAAACTTTCAATTTTTTCCTTTAACTTAGTTAGCATTAATGTATTATTCGTTCTCGGGAAGAAATTTTTTATTGGTTGCCACAGAATAAGCGAAGCTTTCGACGGTAAATCGAAATTTAGCCTGTCTCTCATGAAATTGTACGATTTAGGGGAACGGTAGTAAATATTTTGAGCCAATATTTTGAACAGTTCTGGCCACTTCTGCGTTTTTGACCTGTCTGAAAGCAACAGTTGACAAAAATTTTTAGAATGTTCACTTTTACTTTTATTAGCAATTAAATTATTTAAATTTGACTTAGGTTGATTTTTAAATTCTACAAATTTTCTTTTTGCTAGTCTATTTTGTTGCTCTAAGTTTTTATTTTTTTGAGTAGTTTCAACTTATCATTTCGTAGTTTATTGATTCGATGAAAATACTTTCGATTTAAAGAACGATAAACTTCTACATTTTTTTCATTTCTTTCGCAATAACTGCACGTGGGCTGTTCAACTTCCAATACGTCGTCAAAATATGGATCCGGCAATTGTGAGATTTCGGTTAGTGACATGATTTCATGTTGTTTTTTTGGATAACTTTTAATATTTGAAGGATCAAAGCGCAGTTCTGGTAACGGTAAAACTTCAGAAGGTAGGTTTAATTGCTGAGTACGAGTTTTAGTCTCCAAATTTATATCATCAATTGTACAATCGGCCTGTAAAGTAGGTGTATTTACACGTTGGGGTAGACTTTGCAAACTAATATCACCATCAAAACTCGGTTCTGGTAATGGTAAAACTTGTAAAGTTTCGATGTTCACTTTTTGAGTATATAACTCAGCTTCCGAATTTAAATTATCGATGAAGGTTGGGTTATTTAAATTAATTGCAGTCGCTGATGATGAAGGTATTTTCAAAGTAATGCCCCCATCATCAATATCCAAACGAGGCAGACATAACGTTGGGACAGCCGTTAGTTTAAGCTTCCGCTTTAGAAAGCAGCTGGGCTCAAAATGTTTTGAACATACAAATATTCGCTTTTTACTCAATGGTAATATACCACAATTTTTTAACCAAAGTTCGTGGCTTGAATAATTAGTGGAATATTTAAATAGGCGAGCACCGTCTCGTTGCTTAGAATTGCAATGCAAAACTGCACATTTAACGCCCGATGGTTTACTCATATTAAAGATGAAGAGAAATAATCAAATTCAATCGAATATGTATATAATTTACTCGTATTTTCAATTAAAAGTAAATTATAGTAAAATCTAAATTTCAAAATGAAAATTAATTTAAACTTTAAATAATAAAAATTTATGATTTTTGCTGAAATATTATAATAAAACACACTAGTTTGAACAATTTACGTAAAATATTACACTTCACACTTTAACACCTGACACAATGAACGAAAACCGCAATGAAATATCTTATTTATGATTTTCCAGTAAATAAATTCAAAAACAAAAAAACAAATTAAAAAATATTATGACACACTCTTACGTATAAAAAATTAAAATAGTATAGCATTTATTTATGTATGTATGTATGTGCATTCAATATTTTTATTTACATACAATTATGCTAATGGCCAAGAACAAAAAATACAATAAAATTGCATGTAATCTAATAAAACAGGCAGCTACATGTTATTTTATTTATTCCGATTTTGTTTTGTTTTCCATCTGGCAGTAGAAGTACTACACTCAATACATACAAATAGTTTTATTCTTGCAAAAAATACATTGCTGTTTATCAAACCGAGGTTTTTGTTACATATGAATTTTGTTATTGTAGTAGTCTGAGGTTTATGTCGGAAGTTAATATAGGTTCAAAAAAGTAATCTATGAAGAGCGTCGCTAGTAAAAAAAATGGCATCCAAGAAACACACCGCTTGATTTCTCTTAGTTATAATAGTGCTTTGTGGTTTAACTCCGATTTTATTATAAAATTCTAGTAAAAAGAGAAAAAAAAATATAAATTTGGGGTATTGTATAGATAAAAAATTTAAAAAATTGTAATCCACGTTTCCTGATATATTTAATAACATATTATATTCAGCACTGTTAAACATACAGCAACTGAATACATACACGTATACGTATCTTGAAATTTTCTACTTATTAAAAAAATGCCGCTCTACAGCTTTTATTTTGTTTTGCTGTTACATATAACAATAATTTTTGCATTTATACTACACACATACTTCGGAATAAAAAGTAATGGTTGACTTTCAAATATTTCATTCAATTTTGACGTAATTTCTTTCAGAGAAGCAATCAATTTGTTGTATATAAAAAAATACGGCAGATGGGCTCAACTAACGACAAGATACAAGTTTTCCCTTGCCTCTTAAAATATAAATCCCTCCATTTTAATACAAATGTATAAAGAACACATCTTCCAGCTGTATCTTAAGTTAAATGATGTTGTATATTTAGGGATTCCAAATAAAAATATAAAGAAGGTCGTCTATTAGTTGTGTTAAATTGAACTTAAATGTTAACATGTTTTATGCATACACCATTAGTTGGATTAATATTTATTCTATTTTATTATGGATTTTCCAACTCTTGGTAATGATTATATCGAGAAATTCTAACACAGAGGATTTCAATAAGCACGGGGGCCTTATTTCTGGGGTACCGAATTAAAAAAGTTCTTTAAAAATTAATCAAAAAGGTTGATTTTTGTATGAACATCTGCGACTTATTTTAATTCATATTTTTAACTTAAAATTATGAATTAAAAAAAGCGATTTAGAAAAATGAAAAAACTCAAATATGAATTAACAAAAGCTTATACTATTTCATTTTTAAAACACCTTCCTTAATTCATTTTCAAAATGAATTAAAAGAGGCACATTTTATTTCATTTTATAAATTTTAGTTTTAAATAAAAATGAATTTAAATGTAATATATTTGTTTTCTATAGATTTCTATTTTTATAATTGTTGCCTCTGCCCTTATTATTTAATTAATTTTAGTTAAATAAAAGATTTTAATGTCTCATTTGATTTCCAGCTTTATTCGCTTTTTCATTTATGAAAATACAAATCCAAAATTAACCAAATTTTTACGTGCCAAATTTAAATTTAAATTTCAGAAAATTTTCATTAACCCATTAAAGCCCGATGTATGATATATCATACGCAAACCACTACTTCTTTAACTTCTTCTCTCTTGAATACTATACATAGAACTTTATTGTTTTTTATCTTAAGTGGTTGAGGATGGTGTATACTAGTAAAATAATTTAAAACCTAGCGAATAAAAAGGTGTAGTTTGATCGATGTGCATTAAGGACAAAATGGATCGTCGTTGGAAAGTAGAGACTTTATAAAAAATTAGTTGTGTCATTAACTTTTATTGGGTGTTATGTAATTTTTTTACAAAAAGGATATAAGTACTAATTAATTTAATTTTAAAGAATATAAAAATTATAACTCGCAATTAAAGGAATTATAGTGACATATTTTCGATGGTATATAGTATACCATACAATGGGCTATGACGTTCACGTTAAATGGAGCTGTTACTAACAGATGGTTTAGGTACTACAGTCAAGCACATCCAAAGGTCCCATTCTTATAATTTACTAGAGATTTGGTTCGCTTAACACTTGCAGAGAATCTTCTACATAAACCCCGTTCCAAATTTGTTAAGAGATTTTTCAAATGCTTACTTATTGTGTTAAAATTTCTTATTTTTTTAATTTTAAATGAATTGTAATATGTTTTATTTATATTATTATTTGCTAAATTTACCATTAGAAACAGAAATAAATAAATAAAAAATATGAAACAATATAAAAAAACATACTGTTTCTGCCCATTGTATATATCATACCAGCGCTCCAGAGCCTCATTGCCATGACTTATTAGATTTTTTTTTTTACAATTATATTTTTCGACTTGAAATATACGTGAATTGTGATTTCCATAGAAATCGGGCCACTAGAACATAGTTCAGGTTTTAATGGGTTAATGAAAATAATAGTTGCATGGATTTACATTGCCTTAGAGATAAAAAATGTAAATGTAAGGATCGGAAGGATTCAGTAAACAAAATTATTTCGTATTTCGTAATTCATGACAGTTTAAATATATATTTATTTTACAACAAATATTTTAATTTATTTATAAAACGAATTAACGAAATAAAAAAGGCTTTGGCACGTAAGAATTTGGAAAATTTTGGATTTGTATTTTCATAAATGAAAAAGCGAATGAAACTGGAAATCAAATGAGACATTCTCATTCCTCATCATATCTCATTAGAACATCAAGAATTATAAAAATAAGTCGCAGATGTTCATACAAAAATCAATCAACTTTTTTAATTCATTTTTAAAGAAATTTTTAAATCAGAATTTTTTAATTCGGTACTCCGCATGTCACGTGCCATTGTTTTTGTTTATTCTATTATCCATTGTAAACGCCATATTTTTGCGTTGTTTGCAAGCCGGCAAACAATAAATAAAATTGATATAAAAAAATTTATATCGATTTTTTTTATTATTTAGTAAATTAATATGTTATTTTTAAAATTTAATGAAATTTAAAAATTTACTTTTGTAATTTACATTTTATTAATACATATAAAATTAATTTATGATAAAAAAAATATTAAATGAGAAAAGGAAATAAGCACCATTTCAATTAAACCGATTCGCCCGGATCGCGGTATTTTGATACTGTTCATCATAAAAATGACACAAACGAACAAAAGAAAAATACAAATCCAAAGACATAATTGTGTGTGTATTACTACTGTGTAAGTATTCGATTATTTTTTCTTCGCTCATTTTAAATAAGTAATACTTTTTACACTATTTGCCGTAGGCACTAGGCGAAACACACTTACACCTTACCTTATGAACAGATTTTATTAAACATTTGTTTTTTATTTCGCAAAAATTAGATTTTTTGAATATTTTAAAAAAATTAAAAAATTTGTTCAAAAAATTTTAAAAAACACTCGATCAATTTCGACTTGTTAGGTCTTCATCAGGAGTATCTACTGATATGTCAAAGTAAACATTTTGTTATATACATATATTATATAGAAGAAAAAAGCAAAAAATATATAAAAGGAAGGATGAAAAATAGGCAATAAGAAAATTCTGAAAATTCAAGACGTCGACATTCCATTACATTAGAAACTAGTTTCGTTTGGCGTTGCCAGTCTTCACTTCTATTCCAACTAATACTTTGTCCCAAATTGTTTGTAATTACTTAGATAGGGATATTGTATATGAGGGCTTACGTCGTGAACTGAAGTTAGTGTTTAAGACTTGTACTTAATAAACACATTTTATTAAACACTTGTTTTTTATTTCGCAAAATAAAAACAAAAAACAAGTGTTTAATAAAATGTGTTTATTAAGTATTAGTGTGTTTCGCCAAGTGCCTACGGCAAATAGCGTAAAAAGTTTTAAGACTTGTATTAAACAAAATTATTTCTGTTTTAATTTAATACATATTTCAAAGAGAAATGTGCAATTTACTATCAAAACGTAAGCAAAATTGTATCAAAAGCATCCAAATTCTACAACTTCGTTTTAAAATCCAGCTACCTTATTTATGTATTTTGTGAAACTTCCTTAAAGCCCGGCATAAAGAGCAGCGAATTTTTTGGCCATGATTACGTTGTTTATAGATGCGATCGGTCTCCTGAAACTAGTTCAAAGAAATCGGGTGGTGGCGTACTGATAGCAGTACATTCTAAACTCTGGAATGCTCCAGTAACTTTAGCCCCATAGAGAGTCGAACACATTGGTGTAAAAATCTAAATCAACCAAACCAATCTAATCATCTACGCGGCATATACCACCTCAAATAGTGATCATTATGCAACTTGCATCGATGCAATTGATGATGTTATTAATACAACAAACTCGTCAGATTTAGTTCTTGTGCTTGGTGATTTTAATCTTCCAAATATAACTTGGAATTTGGACCAGGAACTAAACTGTATTTTACCATGCAATATAACAACAGATGCGGAATCTATATTTGTGGACGCCATGCTTGGTTATAATTTGAACCAAATAAACACAATTGCTAATAATCGTGGTACTTAGATTATTGGATCTTGTCTACAGCAACGACATTGACACCTGTTAAATTTCTGAATCCTTACTACCTTTTGTCATAAATGATGTCAATCACAAATCTTTGGATATTGTATTTGACTTAACTAAAATGGCGAGATCAGAACACCTACAACCAATCAAATACACTTTAAAAAAAACTAACCGTGTGGGGCAATAGTTACCTAGAATCCATCAACTGGCAAATAACTCTCAATTCCAACGATATAAACGAAAATGTGGACAAATTTAATGACATTATGCTTCAAGGCTTCGAACTTTATGTACCTATGTGCTGTGCTGTAAATCACAAAATGCTCACCCTCATTGGTTTAAAGATAGATCAGTTAACTTAAAAAGTCGAAAGCGTATGCCAACATGTTGAAAAGCGGGTTAGAAGCGGACAAAACTACGTTTCAACAACATACTAATGAATTTGAAATTTATTTCAAATCAAAATACAGGTCTTGATCAAATTCAAGGCAAAATCAAACTAAATCCAAAACAATTTTGGAAATACTTTAGGAATAAACGCGAAATTGAAGGATACCCTGCTAATATGACCTACAACAATACCTGCTCTTCAAACGCCAAAGATATAGCTAACATGTTCGCGTCGTTTTCTCAATCAGTCTATAGACCAAGCGTTACAAGTGCATTGTACGAACAACCCAACAATAACAACACATCAATAACTCCTCCTATTATTTTTGAGGGCAACATTTTATCGGCTTTAAGGGGGTTTGGGATGGTTGCGGTCTTGACGGTATACCCTCTTCTATTCTGAAGGAGTACGCTGAAATTGTAACAATTCCATTATGTTATCTATTCAATCATTCCTTAAGCACCGGCGTGTTTCCCGAAAAATAGAAAATTTCAAAAATTACTCCAATTTTTGAATCGGGTAAACGTGATGGTAAACGTGATGATATCACGAGATTATTTGAGTTAGTATTATGCATAACAGCTTTAAATCCACAATTGCACGTCATATATCAATAAAACAGCAAGGTTTTATGCCTGGCCGATCCCCATCGACTAATCTGGTTGAATTCACCAGTAAACTAATTAACGAGATGGAAAAACGCCGTCAAGTTGATGTAGCGTACACGGATTTCAGTAAAGCATTTGATTCTATCTGTCATGTCATCATAAAGCTCTCCTCCTTATTCGATGTTGGGTTTTCTCTCGATTACATAAATTGGTTAAGTCATATCTATCAAACCGGCGACAATTTGTAATAAATCAAACGTTATTAAAGTTACATCTGGTGTTCCCCAAGGATCACATCTCGGGCCTTGGATTGTTATTGTTTTCATAGACCGAATAACCGAGATAATCAAAAACTCAGACGTGCTCATATATATTTGCAGATGATGTGAAAATTTTTCGTACTATTAATGGATTGTTAGATACGGAGAAACTTCAAGAAAACTTAGATAGATTAAGTGAGCGGTGTGATCGAAACTCACTAAACTTAAATATTAAGAAATGCAAAATGATGTCTTTCCATCGTAGAAGAAATCCGGTTATTACTTAATACAAAGTCAACAACGAAGTAGTGCAAAAAGTCAATGAGATTATAGACTTAGGAGTTACATTTGTAGAAAACGCCAGTTTCAATAGGCATATTGAAAATTGTATTGCAAAAGCAAAGGCCATGTTCCGATTTGTTAAAAGATGGACAGTTGAATTTAAGGATATTCAAACCTTATGTTCACTATATTTCGCTTATGTTCGATCTCAACTGGAATACGCTGTAACGGTCTGGAATTCATACTATGCTGTGTACATAATAAATTGAAAGCATTCAAAAGAAGTTCCTGATTCTTTTTTTGTTAAAGAAAAGTAACTGGAATTACGACCACAACTTACCATTCCATGAAAATGTGGCTCGCTTATTTCCATACCCAATAAGAAGCACGGATTACAAAATATGCACGCTTGAAAATAGACGATTTCTCTTGAGCGCGGCTTTTATTAGTAACGTTTGGTTGGTCACGTTGGTTCAGCTTACATCTTGGAAAACATATCAATTCATGTGCCATGCAGAACATTTCGAACCCATGAATTTTTAGCACTTGAAAACCATTCTACCAACTATGGAGAACACAACCCCATTAATAGGATGCCTAAATCATTCAACTTAATCGACGACCTATTTGACTTTAATTTATCAAAGGATAACTTTAAAAATATCCTGAAGAATTATTTTTTAAATTTTTTAATTTTAAACTAAAATTTCGTTTATCTTTTTTTTTGTTGTAAAGTTTTTTGTTTGAAATTTCTGTTTAAATTTTTGTTTAAACTATTCTAAATACATAATCTGAAATCATAGAAGTAAATTACAAAATAGATTTCTTTAAATAAATAAATAAATAAATTACAGTATCTTCACGTGTCTCATGGAATGTTCTTTATAGAGCCGTAACAGTGTAACACATTGCCTTAAAAGTTCTCGGTCTAACAAAGAAAACACATTTTTTTTTTGGGAAAAATACATTCATCAACATAATTTCCTTCTAGAGCGATACAATCAGTCTAATGCCTCTCTAACATTTCCATGCCTTTTTGTAGAACGATTTATCTTTGTCTTCAAAATAAGGCTCAGTTTCGGCAATCTCTTCTTCATTGGAACCAAATCTCTTTCCCTGGAGTTTTTTTGAGGTTTGCAAACAAGTAATAATCGCTGCAATTTTGCCATTGTTGCGATCAAATTGCGACATGATGCATTGTCCAACATGAAAGAGCATAGCCAATTTTTCTTTCTTCATTTTTTTTTTCTAGGTCGAATTTAGCGATTTCTTTGTTCAAACGTACCAATAATTCGATATAATATTCGCTATTGATCTTTTTTCCGCAATTTGTATTATACCATGTGCATCTCAAAATACAGATGCTATAACCTTTCGAACCGACTGTTTGGTCGCTTCGGACGAGGTTTACCGCACTCTCGCCATTCAGCTGATTGCCGATTTCACTCTGATGTATAGTGGTGAATCTATGTTTCTTCCATTGTCACCACATACCACATAAAAAATTCTTTTTATTACGCTTAAACAGTTCCAAAGAGCGCACGGAATCATCGACGCTTTGTCGTTTTTTATCCATTGTGACTGAGCAAACGCGACACCCACTTCGAACACAGCTTTCTCGCAAATGTTCGTGCAAAATATAACCAACATGTTTCATTGATATCTTTGCAATGTCAGCTATCTCACGCAACTTCACTTTACGGTCTTTCAAAACAATTTCGATGATTTTTTATGTTTTCTGGAGTCACAACCTCATTTCGGCGTCCAGAGCCGTGGTACATTATCGGTGATTGTACAACCACGTTTAAATTCAGCATACCAGTCAATGATGGTCGATTTTTCTGGTGCAGAATCACTTATCTAGCAAATGCTTTGCTTGAATGATATTTTTTCCATAATCAAAAACAGTATTTAATCAATCAACACACGAAATTCTTTTTTCCATTATTTTGAAATTAACAAAAGTAGTGTCACTGAAACAACTGTAATTTGTAAACTTAATGATCGAAATGCCATGAAATGTTAACGGTATCATTTGAAGGTTGGTACAATTTAAAAATCATCTTGATTTATGTGTCAGACCGGATAATTTTCAGGCGATGTAATCGGTTGGGGAAAAAGAAACTCATTATTTTTTCGGTAGATGGCTTTAGTGACATATATCTCGTGATGTATTTGTCGCAGTAGCTCATACTTATACTCGTTAAAAAGGGGAATTCATGTTCTAAAACATTCTTTTGGCATTGTTGTGATTGATCGATTCAGTTGTGATGTGGAGTATGATAGTGTCTTAAGGAAAGAGGTAAACAAAGAGAAAATTCGCTATATTTTACAATTTTCCTTCGGTAAAGGCGAAAAGCAAGTCAGGCGGCTGAAATTGTGGATGATGTCTCTGGTTCCGATACTGTAATAGCCAATCACGCGCAATGATGGTTTCGCCGATTCCGCTCTGGTAATTTCGATATCAAAGAGACACCACACACTGGAAGGCCTATCGTCGAAAATATCGATCAAACCCTGGAAATTATCGAAGTAGACTGGCATGCGAGCAGACGCAGCATTGCCCAGGAGTTGAAGATCAACCACAAAATAGTTGTAAACCATTTGCATAAGGCTGACTTCAAAGAGAACCTCGATGCTTTGGTGCCGCACGAGTTGACATAAAAACTTGATGAGCCGCTTTTCCATCTGCGAATATTTGGAAACGGAACGAAATCAAGCCATTTCGGAAGCGGATGGTGACTGGCAACAAGAAATGGGTCACGTGCGGATGTCAAGCGGAAACGATCACGGTTAAAGGCCGGCGAAGTAGCCCAAACGATGGTCAAACCAGGATTGACAGCCAAAAAGGTTTTTGGGTTGGTGGGATTGGAAGGGAATCACCTACTATGATCTGCTACCCAATGGCCAAATGCTCAATTTGACCCTCTACTGCCGGGTCTATTTTCCGGCTGAAGAAGCAATCGGCCAGAAGCAGCCAGTATTAGCCAATAGGAGAGGCGTCATATTCCACCAGGACAACGCCAGACATCACACATTCATGCATGATGACCCGCCAGAAGCTCCGGGAGCTTGGTTGGGAGATTATTATGCATCCACCTTATAATTTGGACCTGGTACCAAACGATTAGCATTAAAAACGACCATGCCAAACGACTTGGTGGTGTAAAAATAACCTCAAGAGAGGCTTGTGAAAAATGGCTATTGCAGTTTTTTGCTAATAGGGGCAAGGCGTTTTGCCTTTTAAATTGCAACGAGTTATCGAAACAAACGGCGCAGATTTAAGTCTCGAAACGAATGATTTTAGCCATGTTAAATAAAGCCTCGAAATAAACGTAAAAACAATGGATTTCTTTTTCCCCAACCTTATATAACCAAATGATAACAAACGAATGCATTTTTCTTACGACAAACTAAACATTTATAAATTATTATTTAGAGAATAACTCTGTAAATAAGTAAACAAAATAATACACAAAATTTTATTTTTATCTTTCCTTTTCATTCTTGGGTTAAAGGTTATTTATTTTATTCGCTATTTATTATCTGGATGACAATGACTATGGAATTTAAAGGTTATTAAAATTAAATTAATTAATCAGTTTCTTTTATTAAGTACGATAAATAATTTAAGTATAAACATAATTTACTCAAAAGACGCTTTCTCAAGTTTAAATTTACTTCTTACTACTTCTGTGATCAATGAAATTATTGATTTAATGTACAATAAAACAATATTTAAATACTAAGGTATGTATTAAAATGTATGAATAAATTAATGTTGTGCCATGAGTGGAAATGCAAAACAAAACTTGCGAAATATTTGTTATATGTATGTACGTCATTACCAATTAGCTTTAATAAATGAGTATTTACTATTATAACTCTACAATTTTGTTTCTTTTGGCTTAATCCATTAAAGCCCGATGTATGATATATCATACGCAAATCACTACTTTCTTAACTTCTTCTCTCTTGAATACTATACATATAATGTTTTTGTTTTTTATTTTAAGTGGTTGAGGTTGGTGTATACTAGTAAAATAATTTAAAACCTAGCGAATAAAAAGGTGTAGTTTGATCGATGTTCATTAAGGACAAAATGGATCGACGTTGGAAAGTAGAGACTTTATAAAAAATTAGTTGTGCCATTAACTTTTACTGTGTGCTATGTAATTTGTTTACAAAAAGCATATACTAATTAATTTAATTTTAAAGAACATAAAAATTATAACTCGCAATTAAAGGAATTATAGTGACATATTTTCGATGGTATATAGTATATCGTTAATAGTTTAAATTTTCCTTCATGTAACATATGTAGTGGTATTACTGTTCCAAGTGATAATCTGCAGGTAAATATTGGTTCTTGTTTAAGGCTCGGCCACTTAAATGTTCGAAGTCTGGTAAAGCATTTTGATGACGTTACTGTTTTATTAAATGAGTACAAATTTGACTTCCTTGCGTTAACTGAAACCCATCTTAGCTGTAAAATTTTAAACAAGTCACTTCGTATCATTAATTATAATATTATTCGTTTTGACCGAATTAATAATACGCGATGGGGTGGGGTTGCCATTTATTATCGATCTGTATTAAATATCAAAAAAATATTCTGCGGTGCCTTTGGTAAAGTAGAAATTTTAGTTTTGGAGCTTACGGAACGTATTGGTAAAATCCTTATAATTATTATTTACAATCCTCCACCTGCTTGTGCTGATGATGTTAATAATATTGAGTTGATTTTTTTACAATACCTATCACAGTATGAGAAAGTTATTTGTTGTGGAGATTTTAATTTTAACATGTTGATAAATAATAAGTTAAGTGATTGCTTGAGGTTACATAACTTGTGCTACTTACCTTTTAATCCTACTAGATTAGACAGCAGTTTATTAGATTTAATTATTTTATATGTGCCCGATAAATGCAATATAATTTCTTTTGGTCAATTAGCAGTTCCTGCAATTTCGGATCATGACTTGATTTATGCTTGCTACAAGTTCTGTCGTACTAGAGACAAAATTAATTATTCCATAGTTCGTGATTATAACGCTATTAGCTATGAACATTTTTTAGATCAGGACGGTCATTTTGTGGTGCTTTATCACCAATTTATATCATTCGTGGAGACTTTTTTTGTGATAAAATTCAAAACATAAAAGTCTCCAAACACAACCCTGCAAAATGAATTTTGAGGGGAAATGATGAACTAAAAGTGATAATTTGACATTTGTGGTTGAGTCATATGAATGTTTTTTATGAAGTACTTTTCATGTAGTGATATAATATATGCACATAAAATTTCGTATACAAAATCCCATTTAATATGTCCAATACATACATAAAACCACATCAAATTTGATTTTTTGTTCTATTTGAACCATAAATTTTACATTGATTTGGAAAAGTAAATAGAATTTCAAATAAGATTTTAAAGTTTAAAAATGTAACTTCAAAACAACACGAATTGTGCACCTCACTATAAGAAATTTTATGTGTATATTTCCGAACGAATAATCGTCACATATTTATTAATGAACGATTAAAATATATTTCAATAAATTTAAAAATTTTAATTAAAATATATTTTAATTAAATGCTTTAATTTAATTTACATTTTTTAAAATTTATGTACATAAAAAAAATGATTTTGACACAAACATTAAAACATTTTTATTTTATTTCTGAAAACGAGATAGAAAATATTGCGCTCTTTTTCTAAACGCATCAATATACGACGTGACATAATTCATCCGATTCATTCATGAATTAAGCTACGACAATTTCTTTTTATCACATTTTTTATCACCAAATGTGATAAAACACCACAAAATGACCGTCCAGTTCTTTTCTTTAGATTGGAGTGGAATCTATTTTTATAATGACATCAATGATATTGTTTATGAATTTAATTCATATGTATTGCAGTTAGATTCTATTTGTATACCTCGGAAACGAAGTATTAAAAAATGCCCTACTGCTCCTTGGTTAAATGTAAAGATTTTGGACTTAATAGCGCGTAGAGATTTTGCTCACAAGAAATATAAAAGATCCAAATTAGTGCTTGATTGGGAATCTTTTAAATTTCTTAGAAATAAAACTAATGTTTGTGTTAATCAAGCGAAAAATAAGTTTTACTTTGGGAATATGCATAATCCTAAACTTACATGGAACAACTTAAAATTGCTTGGTATTTCATGTTCGTCTACTGTAGGAAATATTACTTTTTCTGCTAATGACATTTTAGATGGTATAAGTAATTTTAGTGAATCGTTAGGCGTTTTGCCTTTGCCGGATTCTGATTTTTGTAATTTTAATGGTTATACATTTTCATTTGATTGTGTTGATGAGCTTATGGTACTGAATGCCATTAAGGCTATTAAATCAGATTCAATGGCATATGATATGGTTGACTTCAAAGTATTAAAATTGTTGTTTTTAACACATATGATTGATTTGTACAATTGATTTGTTTTTAACACATATCACATTCATTGTTAACCAGTGTTTAACGAAATCTGTATTTCCTGAGTCATGGAAAGTGACTTCTATTATTCCTCTTCCTAAGAAGGATGTTATTTCCACTGTTTCTGACATTCGTCCGATAAGCATTTTGCCTGCCCTTTCCAAGGTTTTGGAAAAAATTATGCAAATTCAAATGCTTGAGTACCTTAATTGTTTTGATTTTCTTTGCAAATTCCAATCGGGATTCAAATCTGGTCATAGTACTACAACCGCACTTATTCATATAGTTGATTATATTTCTGCTACCTTGGATAAATGTAATACATTTGTGATTTTAGTACTTTTGGACTTCTCTAAAGCTTTTGACTGTGTCAATCATACGCAATTGCTTCAAAAGCTTATGTTGTATTATAAGTTCTCTAATTCTGCTATTTTATTGTTACATTCATATTTTGATAATCGCAAACAATTTGTAAAGCACGGTGATGATATTTCCGTCCTACGGGATGTTTTTGTTGGTGTTCCCCAAGGCTCAATTTTAGGTCCTTTACTTTTTTCTATTTACATTAATGATCTACCCTGGTTTATTTTAAATTGTCGTTATCATTTTTATGCTGATGATTTGCAATTGTTATTGGTGGGGACTTGTCGAATTTAGATGAAATTTTGAGTTATCTGAATTCCGATCTTAACAGTGTTTCGCTATGGTCCAAGAATAATGTGCTTACCATAAATCCATCTAAAAGTAAAGCATTATTTTTCTCCAAAAATAGCTCCCATGGTATTGTACCTGAACTCTTCTTGAACAATGATACTATTTTATTTGTTCCAGTTGTTAATAATCTAGGACTTATCATGAATTCTAAGCTGGGATGGAATGATCATGTAAGTTCGTTGTGTCAGCATGTTAATTATAGTCTGTACTCGTGGAGGTTAATAAAAAAATTTTGTCCAGTTGACTTACGGATATACTTGGTGAAAAGTTTGGTTATACCAATTTTCTCATATTGTGATGTGATATTTTCAAATTGTGATAGTTCGTCAAAACGTTTGCTTCAGATTTCTTTTAATAATTGTGTTCGTTATGTTTACGACCTAAAGAAATTTGATCACATTTCTGAATTTAAACGTTCGGTTCTTGGTTGTGACTTGTTTGAGTTTTATAGTTTTAGGGCCGCTCTATTTATATTTCGTGTTATTAAATCAGGTTGTCCTTTGTATTTGTTTGATAAATTGGATTTCTCCAGATCACTACGAACACAAAATATTAACTTACCTGTCAATAGAACTAATATTTATAATAATTCGGGGTTAACAAATGCGATTATCACTTGGAACAGTTTACCATCTGCGGTGAAAAATTTAACCTCTGTTAATAATTTTAAAAAGGTTTTATTTAATTTAATATTGGATAATTAATTTTTGCTATTGTTATTGCACATATTTGGTTTATTGTTGTTATTATTTTTGAATGTATTATTTCCATTGTTTTTAAGATGTTAAATAATTGTAATTGTTATTGTGTTTATGTACAAAAGCTTAGGCTTATACATTAAAATAAGACATTATTATTATTATTATTATTATTATTATTATTATTATTATTATTATTATTATTATCATACAATGGGCTATGACGTTCACGTTAAATGGAGCTGTTACTAACAGATGGTTTAGGTACTACAGTCAAGCACATCCAAAGGTCCCATTCTTATAATTTACTAGAGATTTGGTTCGCTTAATACTTGCAGAGAATCTTCTACATAAACCCCGTTCCAAATTTGTTAAGAAATTTTTCAAATGCTTACTTATTGTGTTAAAATTTCTTATTTTTTTAATTTTAAATAAATTGTAATATGTTTTATTTATATTATTATTTGCTAAATTTACCATTAGAAACAGAAATGAATAAATAAAAAAGGTGAAACAATATAAAAAAATATACTGTTTCTGCCCATTGTATGATACATCATACCAGCTCCAGAGCCCTATTGCCATGACTGATTGGATTTTTTATACAATTACATTTTTCGACTTGAAATATACGTGAATTGTGATTTTCAGAGAAATCGGGCCACTAGAACATAGTTCGGGTTTTAATGGGTTAAAAGGGGTTAAAAAAATTTATGATGGTTTTATAGTTAAGAATACGCATTCATATTTCTAAAGAAAGATAAATAAAATAAAAAAAAAAGTTAGTAAAAGAACCCGGAGTAGCTCGAATTACATTGAGCGCATTTGGCTCCCAATGAAAAAAAAAATATTTCTAAATGTGTAATTTTCACTTGTACAGGAGTTTGTTTATTTAAAGTGTGTCTAAACCTTCAGCTTTTAAAACATTATTTAAACAATAATTATACTTGTATTTCTTATCGCTCTTTAGAATATTGTACGTATCTTATCAATTTTAAAAATACATACAAATTTAAAGTTCATTCAATATATTTCTTATCAATATTACTATTTCATTTTTATTTTATTTTTGTATGTGTGTGGTTAAAATTTTTTAAACCTCAACTTTTATTTAACCTGCACAATAAATGTTATTCAATTTGCCAAAATACACATAATTTTATGTAGTTTTAAAGATGCGTTGACTTTAAAATATTATTATACATATACATATACATTACATATACATATACATATACATATACATATACATATACATATACATATACATATACATATACATATACATATACATATACATATACATATACATATACATATACATATACATATACATATACATATACATATACATATACATATACATATACATATACATATACATATACATATACATATACATATACATATACATATACATATACATATACATATACATATACATATACATATACATATACATATATACAGTACGTATTATTTTTATTTGTACTTTCAATCGATCGAATTTTATCAATAAAAATGTAAACATCACATCAAAACAGCGCAATACCACACACATTGTGGTTGTATTAAGAACTTGATAAAAATAAAAGAAACATAAGGATTCGTAAAAGAACAAGAAATTAATGTTTTTGAAAGATATATACAGGTCTGCTAACCCGATTTAATGAATCTCCGATTAGAGAATACCCGATTTTGACACATCCGATTGTATGAAAGAAAAGTATCCGATTATACGAAAGCTAAAAAAAACTTGAAAATTTATTGTGTGTCAAGTCACCGTGTTACAGAATAACAGAGTTTATGGGGACAACTGATAAAAAGCACATTCGGCACTGCATTCTAAACGAATTCCAACAAGGAAAAAATGTTTCTAAAGCAAGGGAATAAATTTGTAGTATTCTAGGTGCCGACAATGTGGCTTATGAAACATGTAGTTATTTGTACATACGTTTTAGAAGTGATTATTTCGATCTTAGTGACCAGCCGCGCTCTGGATAACCACGAAATTTTGAAGATGCGGAATTGCAAGCTCTACTGGATGAAGACAACGCAAACGCAACAAGAGCTTGCAGTTCAGCTAGAAGTTACCCAAATAGCTATTTAAAATCGTTTGCATCGAATGGGAAAAATTCAAAAACTTTGAAGATGGGTGCGTTGACACATGCGTTGACCGAGCTCAACCTAGTTCAGCGTATTAACACGTGCCTTTCACTGCCTGCCCGGTAATAAAAATTGTGGCTGGTGATGAAAAGTATATTTCCACGAGAACCCTAAACGTAAAAAGTCGTGGATAGATCGCGGGAAACCCATACATCGACGCCGAAACAGAACATCCACTGAGAGAAGGTTCCCCTATGTATCTGATGGGACATGAAGGGTGTGCTCTATTACGAACTCCTGGAAACTGGTGAAACGGTAACTGTGATACGCTACGGCCGACAATTGGACATATTGAGCGAAGAACTTGGTAAGAAAAAGCCATTTACTGGGCAAGGAAACAGGCAAGTCATATACTGCTGCATCACAACGCTCGACCTTATGGTGCTCGCACTTGGAATGGGTAAGTTCTCCCACACGCGGCATATTAACCAGACTTAGCTACCATCCGACTACCATTTGTTCCGGCCAATGATGCACGTCTTACTGGATAAACAGTTCAAAACGCTGGATGATATTCGTAAATTCGTCGATGATATTATCGCGTCGCGTTGAAGCCCGCAAGTTTTTTTCGCGACGGCACTCGTATGTTACCTGAGAGATGGAGCAAGGTCAAAGCAAAAACAATGGACAATATTACTCCAACGAATGTGGTCTAATTTTTATATATAAAATAAATTTGTTGAAAAATCTGTAAAAATTAGGTCATACATATAATAATGCGGCCCCGGTGGCAAAGTGGCCAGCATGCTTGCTCCAGCGACCGGAGGTCCCGGGTTCGATTCCTAGTGGTGAAAAATTTCACGGCTGGTTTAGGATCAATGAATTAATCACTCATTATCCGAAATGAAAATATGATTATGAAACCTCATTTGAGGCGCCCAAATCCCTTGATGGGATATAGGGCCAGAGAGAGAGAGAGAGAGAAAATATAATAATATAATTTTAATTATGTACTTTAAAATTTTTAGTTTTATAGATATTTGCTAGAAAATTAGAATTCAAAAACTCTTTTTAAAAAATATCCGATTTAACGGATGTCCGATTTTACGAAAACAAAATTGTTTGCCTTTCGGTATATCGGCTTAATACTGTATAACCATTGGGAATTATTTATGGCTAAGTTTACTTTACGTATACATCGAGAAAATCAGGTAAGGAGTATAAATATTAAAAATTTTTAAATGCAGGGTTGTTTACCAACAGTTTTTAGAAGAGAAAAGCTAAATTTTTCCGGAAAATTATGCGATTTTCCGGGAAAATGTTCAGTTAAAACAAAATGCGTATTATTTTATTCAAAATACGTACAAATGTGTAATTTTTATAAAAAATTTGATATCATGATTGACACTTGACACTTTCAAATCATATGGCACTTTCAAATTGACGACCGTGCTTAGAAACACCCTTCCTTTCTAAAATTTAATATACGTGTAGTGTTTGAGAGTCAGTGTATACTTTAACCCGTTGCCGCACACATTTAAATTGACGACCGTGCTCAGAATCACACTTTTTTATTTTCAATTGTTTATTACTACCATATGAAATTGAGCGTCATTTATATGTTTGAAAGTGAAAATTATCACATTTTCTCACAATTTTTCTATGAAAACTCTAGACGGTCATAGCCTTCATTTTTTCATCACAACATTTTTTCTCTTCCCAGAGCAATGTATGCGAATGTGGTAGGACGTCTATAGCCGTCATTTGTCTCTGTAGGCGGAAATGTATCGAATTGTTAAGCATGCAAAATCAGAACAACAAAAAACAATTGATATGTTATCTGGAATGTTACATCTTTTTTTTTCCTTAATTTTTCCAGGAAAATTTTGAAATTTTCAATTTTTTTTTTACTTAGTTTAAAATTGTAAATAAAATTTGACACTTGAAGATTTGTATAAATTCTGAAAAAGGGGGGTTTCGGGGCGGCAGAATCCATCCTCTAAGGTAAACAACGAATTATACACATATGTACATTAAAAAAAAAATTATATTTACAAAAGTTGATTTTTTTAACATTTGTGGCACCATCAGAAGAAGCGATAAGGGCGATAAAAACTCTTTGATCTGTGTCTGCAAGGTTGAAGCAAATTTTTATTAATAAAAATAAGAAAAATATTGAAAAAATAAAAAAAGGGAAAAATTTTCCGGAAAAATTTAGCTTCCCCCTCCTAAAAACTGATAGTAAACAATCCTGCATTTAAAAATTTTTAAAATTTATACTTCTTACCTGATTTTATAGATGTATACGTGAAGTAAAATTACGCCTTATTTTTCCCTATAAAAATTTTGTGGAACAAAAGTTTCCCAAGTAATTTTGTTTCGAAAGTATTTTCACCCAACTAATCCCAACAGTAGGCCAGAAAACTATAATTCAGTCAAAAATGCTATGAAAATATTTTTTCCCATTCCCTATTCCTAGGGAAAGCCAGAATAGTGCTACAGTAGGCCAAAAAATATAATTTAGGCAAAAATGCTATGAAAATATTTTGCCCTATTCCCAGGAAAAGTCAGAATTATGCCACAATTTGCTTTATAGTTATTAGGCATATTTCTTTGACAACATTATAACAATTCCATTGGATAAAGCATCGCTTGATAAAAATAAATCAAAAAGATATTTGCAAGAATGTCAATTTTTTTTTGTGTCAATATAACATGGAAAAGAAATTTGATGTTTCCTTGTGGTAGTAATTTGGTTTTGTTTTGTTCAATCAGAAGAACAAAGAAACAAACATAAATGCCAAATTGTCATTTTTCATTTGTCAGTATTAGTACAGAGGGACAAAAATTGCAATTTCCAATAATCGATGTATATCAAAAGACACTGATTTTGTTGGTCTAAAGAACAATAAAATGTTAATTTTTTTGATGTACATACATAAAAATACAGTGTTTTTTCGCGTCAGAAGAACATCACACTTTTCGACCACTTGTCGTTCACAGAGCACCAATGTAGTACAACTTATTTTGGCAACTTGACGTTCACTGCATTGGTGAGGCCGACACAAAGGTACATTTTTTAACTAAAGTCGCGAGTGTTGTCGATTGATGTAATCTCGTATTTGCCATTGTACATGACAGCTAAATGATTTTGTACCAGGTGATGAAAGTTGAAAAATACAAAATTGTTAGAGCTTCTCAAAATTAATAGTTTTTACTATTACCAAAGAATATAAGCAGAAGGGACATTAGGTACTCGGTTTTTGTATGGAAAAATTACGACCGTTTTTTTATCCTTGATTTGTATGGAAAAGGGTACAATGTAGTGGTGAAAAAAATTGTGCACTGAACACTTTTACATTCAAAAAGGACAGTCAATATTTTTTTAGACCACTTATACCGGGTTTCCATCATCATAGTATACAAGTATACTTAATAGTATTATAATAATATTAAAGTATGTATTACTAGCTGACCCGTGACTGAATAATCAGTCACGTGGATACATTTTATTGAATTTTTGATTAAGAAATGATTAAGAGGATTTTTAAATGTAAATTTGATGCACTTTTATCAAAATTAAAGTAAATTCAAATACGCGGTTAATTTTTAAGTCGTAAACGGCAAACACGCGCTCAAATGCACACAGTATGACTTACGTGTCCAGTCAAATATTCATATCGCAAATGGGAAGCGTGCGCTCGGGATCACATGACCACTTACGCGCCCAAACCAAATATTCAAATCTCAAACGGTAAGTGCGAGCTCGGAATCACATGAATGACCACTTACCAAACTAAATATTAAAATCTCAAAAGCGACAAGCACACAACTGCCGAGGCGCGCAATTTTAACCTAAATATTTTATAAGAAATGTACAACAAGACCGCTGTATGTGTGTTATTTTCATTTGTATATAAATAATTTTGACGTTTTCTCAAACAAATCTCGTATTAACAACATAACTAAACCTAATGTACTTAATACTTTTTACGCTATTTGCCGTAGGCACTTGGCGAAACACACTTATACTTAATAAACACATTTTTATTAATCACTTGTTTTTGTTTCGCAGAATATTTTTCAAAAAGTTTAAAAAATCACTCGATCGATTTCGACTTGTTAGGTCATCATCAGGAGTATCTACTGAATTGTATTAGTAAAAAATTTTTGTTATATAGTAGAAAAACAAAATATAAATAAAAATTATAGGAGGAAAAAAAAAAAAAAAAAAAAAAAAAAAAAGTAAGCAATAAAAATTAATCTACGGATCGCGCAGGTAGGCGATGAGTCATAGGTTGAGTAACAAAATTCAAGGTATATTATTGCGTACGTGAGAATAGAAAAGGGCGGGGTCTGTAATTGGTGAGAACCGGATTTCTCTCTGTTCGTTAAGGATATTTTGGTTAAGAAATATTGATTTTCGAATTTCGTAAGATTCTAAGGTATCTAAACGTCTGCCTTTGGGTTGTATATGTAATATGTCTAAATTGTTCAAGCTAGCTGTATGATTTTCTGAAGTTAAATGGTTATGGAAAGTTGATTGATTGCAACCAGATAAATGTTCTTTAGCTCTAACTCCAAAATTGCGCCCAGTCTGACCAATATAGGAGAAACTACAATCATTGCAATTAATCCTATAAACGCCAGATTTGGAAAGGCGCTCAACTCTAGGTTTATTGTTAAAAATCATTTTCTTTATTGTGTTATTATTATAAAAAGCAAAACTAATATTGGTATAATTGGACACGATGTTGCTAATCCGTTGGCTCGTTTTTCCTATATACTCTAAGCGACGCCAATTTTCCCGCGTTGGACTGTCCGGTGGATAAATACCCGTTAGAGTTTTACGCTTTAGCTTTTTATTTAATAACTTTAATATAGTCCTAGTTGCATATCCGTTATTTGTTGCTATTTGAATCGATCGAGTGATTTTTTAAACTTTTTGAAAAATATTCTGCGAAGCAAAAACAAGTGATTAATAAAAATGTGTTTATTAAGTACTAATGTACTTATGTAGATTATATAGTCAATTTACCACCACACAAAAAGCAGGTACACGTTACGCTAGTTCGAGCATGAAATTAAGAGCTTAATAAATTATCCGGTTACGAAATATATCGGGACACAAATCACCGCATATCGGGACGAAACTTCCCACTTAATCTTTTCTCATAAATTAGGAGATCCCATGACTTTTGCTTGAAATCGGACGGAAATGATTATTCCAAGCTTTCCATAGATATTATGTTTGTTTAAGTATTAAGGTCGATCTTCACCCGCAAAATTTTGTCATGACGATAGAGTATCATGACAAAATTATATTTTTACACTCACAATTACTCGTATTTTTAAGCTCGGTCTTCACTTACAAAATTTTGTCATGACGATAGAGTGTCGTGACAAAATTGTATTTTTGCACTCATAATTACTAACACCAAAATGCATGTAAAATCATTTTATGTTTTTTTTCATATTACAGTTTTCTGTTTTGTTTAATTGAGAGTCAAATACAAATGTTCCACTCATTTTGACACAGTGCCATGACAATAACATCAGTACACGGATTTTGTCTCAAATGTGTGAAACGAAATGAGTGTAACCGGAAAGATATAGTAGTAGCATTTGTGATTGTGTTAGTTTCATGCGTATGATTGTTTTACTGCATATGCAAACCACGTGTCATTCTTTTTTTGTTTATTCATATTAACCCTTTGAGTGCCAATGTGATTTCGGCTAGTGTAATGAGGAGCACGATCGCGCTTTTTGGCCCTGAAAGAGTTAACCATTGTAAACGCCATATTTTTGTGTTGTTTACGTATTTTCGATTTTTTTTTATAGTTAACATTTTATTTTTAAAATTTATGAAATTTAAAATAAATTTATTTATAAAATTTTATTAAAACATATAAAATTAATTTATGGTAAAACAAAAATTAAATATAAATATATTAGCATGTTAAATAATCACACTCCACAGCTGGAGCAGACGTAATGTGCTGAGAGAAGGAAATAAGCATCATACAAATTAAACCGATTCGCCCGGATCGCGTTATTTTGATACTGTTCATCAAACAAATGACACAAATACGAACAAAATAAAAATACAAACACGAAGACATAATTGTGTATTATACACAGTGTACGTATTCGATTTTTTTTGCTTCACTCATTTTAAATGAGTAACTCACGAGACAAAATCGATATACGAATATTTTAATAAATTTTCTCTTTGTCAAGGTGTAATGCACATGATCAATACAAATGTATTTTGTCATGACATTCTGGCGTCATGACAAAATTTGGCGAGTGAAGACCGGGCATTACACTCACAACTATTAACACTAAAATGTATGTAAAATCATTTTATGTTCTCTGTTTTGTTTAATTGAGAGTCAAATACAAATTTTCTACTCATTTTGTCACAGTGTTATGACAAAAACATCAGCGTTAATAAATTTTGTCATTGTCACGGTGTATGCGCATGATCAGATGGAATACAAACATATTTTGTCATGACATTCTGGCGTCGTGACAAAATTTTGCTGAAACCACCTGAGGTACCCGTTTCGGGTACTTCCCGGTGGAATTTTTCCGATTTTTCTAGCCTACGCATAGCGCAATATTTATGTCGACCTACCCTGAAAAAATGTAACGGATCGGATCATATTTAGAAGTCATTTTAGGGTTGAGTATGAAAAAATTAAGAGTATTAATATATAAAATTTTCAGTATAGGTAAAACTTTGCTTGGCTTTTACACCTATTTCCCGTGCACGTTCCTTTATAAAACATGTATTCTGCATATATTAGAAAAATTACCTTTCACCTGATAACTGTATGTTTCATTAAGATACGCGCACGGGAAATACCGGAAATATCCATTACCATCTTTAAAATTTTAATATTTTCTCGTCGCAATGAGAAACAATTTGTTGGTTGATTATCGGTAGATATTATTATTATATAAGTAATAAGTATGTGTCAAATAAATTAATAATATCCTTTTTATCAAACGCTCATTTGGAAAAGGCTTATTTCAAATCGTACGATGGAAAACCAGCAGGGCTTGATAGTAAAATAATATTATACTATTATTCTATTGACGATGGAAACCTGTGTCCCTATTCTGGATTTTCTCGGGAATAGGGAATTAGTGACGTTTTTCTAGCAGTTGGGAATTTGTTATTCCCCAAAGTGTATTCTGGCGTTTGAGACGAGTTGAGAAGTTTTTTTTATTGGGAAAAAATAATTCCATTTTATAGCAGTTTTGACGTTAACTTGTCCCTATTATTTTTTTGGGGAATCGTGATTCCCCAGAAAACAAAAAACATACATAAAACCACATCAATTTTGATTTTTTGTTCTATTTGAACCATAAATTTCATATTGATTTGGAAAAGTAAATAGCATTTCACATAATAGCATATCCCTTTATCAACCAAAAAAAAAATGGCTCAATTAAAGTCCAAACCACATAAATGTGTGAATAAAAAATCATAGTATGTAATAGCGTTTTTGATAAAAAATGTCGCTTATAGTTAGTGTTTTTTTCGGACGAAATAAGTTTGAAAGGAAAAGACAAATGTGTATTGTGTAATACTGTACTCACTTTCCGTGGAAAACTAGAATAGGGCCACTGGTAGCATATTTACAGAGGGTCACAAAACTGAAGGCCTAACACTTTGACGAACTAAAAATTGATTATATTTTGACCTTCTATTAATATAATGATTTTTAATTTGGTTAATATTGCTAAGAAATGGCAACTTATTAATGCCGTTATCACCGAAAAATTGGTTAAAAGTATGCCGAGGCGACTACAGGCAGTGTTTGACGCAAAGGGGTTATTATTGTTATTATTGCTAAGGGCTGTTATTTTGCTAAGGAATGGCAACTTATTACTCCCGTTATCACCGAAACATTGGATGAAAGTATGCCGAGATGATTACAGGTAGTGATTGATGCAAAATGCCCCTTTGTGAGTAGATATGTATTAAGTTTAATCATGTTTCTAAAAAGAAAATTAAGTATATGGTTGTGCCTTTAATTTTGAGTTAATTATTTTTGAATCTTTATAAAGGGTTTTCCAATAAGAGTGAAATGATTTCTTTTAAAAAAAACACTAATTGTTAAGGAAATTGAAAAGTTTTTTATTTAATGTGAAGTTCAATCGATACAATTAAGTTCTAAGTAAAACGTCATTCAAATGGCCTCCACGACTTCTTCTGCAGGAACGAATTCGATGAACCCAATTTTCGAGCACTTTTTCCACTAAATCAAGTCGTATGTCATGAATAGCACGTTCAATATTGACTTGCAAAGCTTAAAGAGAGTTTGGTTTATTGCTAAAGGCCAATGACTTCAAATGACCCCACAATAAATAGTCTAATGGTGTTAAATCACAACTTATTGGAGGCCATTCAATATCACAATTTCTTGAAATAATCGAATCTCCAAACTCGCAATAATTCAATTGTTGCATTTGCTGTGTGGCACGTAGGTAGCCCCGTCTTGTTGGAACCAAATGTTGTCAAGATCAACTTCTTCCAATTTCGGCCATAAAAAGTTGGTTATCATCGATCTATACCGATCTCCATTGACAGTAATGGTGTTTGTTACCAGCTTCATTTCGAAAAAAATACGGATTGATGATTCCACCAGACCAAAAACCACACCAAACTGTCAATTTAGGTGAATGTAATGGTTTTTCATGAAAAATTTGTGGATTTTTTTCGCACCAGAATCGACAGTTTTGTTTATTTACCGCACCACTCAGATGAAAGTGAGCCTCATCGGAGAAGATGATTTTCTTAAAAAAATCATTATCGTTTTCAAGTTGTTCCAAGGCAAAATCAGCAAATTCACGACGTTTACGGTGGTCCAATGGCTTCAGTTCTTGAGTGAGAACAATTTTATACGGATGCAAACCTAAATCTTTCTCAAAATCCGGCAGGTTGTGGTTTGAGACAGTCCCAATTCTTGAGAACGTCTTGGAATCGACAAATTGCGGTCTTCAGCAACACCTGCCTGAACGGCAGCAATATTTGCATTACTTCGAGCGTTTCTTTGTCTTATTGGCACTTGAACATTATGTAAAGAAAATGTACGCTCAAAATGTTCAACAATTCGACGAATAGCGAGCACACTTGAACGGTTATTACGACTATAAAATGGCAAAAGCGCACGAAAAGTTGCGATTGGAGAACGATTATTTTGATAATAAAACTGAATAATTTGTCAACGTTGTTCTTGCGTATATCTCCCCATGATGAAATTGTAAACATCACAGAATACAATGAAACAAAAAATGACAGATCATGACATATTACAAATGGCCGAAACGTCACTTAAAAATCACATCATTCCTTTTGGAAAACACTTTAACTAATGTTATTGTACTTTTAAGAAAATGAACTTTTCAATTTGAATTTTTGGCTATATTACTTGAAATGAACCTTAAATTTAATAAAACTAAAAATATTTAATTGTACATGCAGTTTCATGCATTAAAACTGTTTGTGCCTTTAATTATGTGACCAATTAAAGAACTTAAGGCTGACTGGTTGAGGCATAAGTATCTGTATTTACTTTATAATATATGTATGCTATTACAATTTACATATGATTTTAAAAATTATTTTATTATATTATAAAGTCAAAATACACAAATTGTTAAATATGATAGGAAGTTTAGATTGACATAAAATTGCATACATTGACATTACTAACACTGCACCACACGAGCACAATTTTTTGCAACCGATTTTTCGCGCCAAAAGAACATCTCATAAATCATTTGCTTTATGATTACCAAGAAAATATGACAATTGAAATCATACCCCTTTTCCAGCAAGCCCCCCACGCACAAATGTGTATGTCAAAAAAGACAGGTTGTAATGTCTTCCGGATTTTAACGGATCTGAGTTAAATCGGATTTCTTTTTTAAAAAAGCATTATGATTATAAAAACATATAAATACATAAATGTAAATTATATAAACATAATAATTATTTGTTTTTAATAACATAAAACAGAAAACCGATTTAATGGTATGAACAAATGTGTGTTTTGGTACATACAAATATAAATGATTGACTTGATTCTCTTTCGTCACCCACATAATTGTAATAGCAGGCCGGAAAAGGAATATGCAGGAAAAATACAACGAAGCAACGAGTCTTTAATAATTGAGTTATAATTTTGATGCGATTGCAATGCACTAAAAACAAATCACAATTGCGACTGTACCGTGTACACAATTTGACATTTATCCAAAATCTCAATTAGGTAAATAAAAGTGAAAAATGTATCGTAGGCATACCAAATTGTAAAATAAGAAATTTCATTAAACTTGCACATAATCTAAATTTAAACCAGTTTTAACTAATGGCAATTAAGTTCTCTTTTAAAATGGTGTAGAAATAAATATTGTACATTTTACAACGTGTACAACAAAATTCCATAATTCAATAATAAAATGCCAATGAGAAAAACCAAAACTGAGATATATTTTGCATTGTAAAACCGGCTTCGTCCTATTTTGACAACCGCAAGTAAATTGAATTTGAAAGGTTTAATAAAAACAGGATAATCAGCATTTATGTTGTTTTGCCATGAATTTTTTTTTCAGATTGTCATTCGGATTCCATGATCCTACCTACCTTAAATTTCATATTAAACTGTGGAAACCGTATTGCGTTAAAAATGAGATAAGATTAAATACATTACTTTAAGGTCTATACAACTACATGTACATATACATAAAAACAAATAATAACTACAATGACACTAGCTACTAACCTTGCAAATGGATCTTGTTCAACATCGTATATCTCATTAATATCCTTTTCAGCAGTAAATGCTTTTAACATTTCTTGGTTTACTTCCAAAATACCGTCACCAATATGACGAATCCCACTTGATTTATCCATTTTGTAATACAAATTTCACTTTAATCACCTCACTAATTTTTGTGAACACAAACTTTATATAAATACTCTTAATAAAACTGGTTTTAAGTTTAAGGAAAATATGTACAGACAGCAACAACCAAAATTAGTGCAAAATCTTACAATTTTTTATTTTTGTTTAGTTACGAATATTTTGTATTTTTTGCGCTACAATTAAAAAACCCAAGCGTGTGAGTAAGAGACGAAACTAATGAACGACTTTGAGAAAGGCCGTCCGTTTATCTTTTAATTTTCAACGTTATTTTTATTATTATATTTATATATTGTAACAAAATATATTAAATTATAAACTGAATTTGTCGATTCTTTGCTGCTTTTCCAATTTATGGATTTTATAATGAATGAAAACTACACATAAAATATTCACTATAAAGAAATAATAAATTCACTCCATATACAAAAAGTTTTCTTTCTTTTTTGTACTGTAACAACACTTTTTGTAATCAAATTATCATTCACTAATATTTTAATGTATTGTGTAAAATAACAAAAAAAGAACAATACTTAAAGACATATAAATAATAATCGCAAAAATATATAACTTTTGGTACACTTTTTCATTAAATTATAAAACAAAAGAAAAATTTAGTTAAGAATAAACACCACGCCCGCCCGACGTTTTATTTTGTCGCTGCGTCTTTCGCCATTCGCTTTGAGTAATTGACTGATACTTTCCGTTCGTTTTTGATTTTAATTTTTTGTCTCTATTTTTCCAATTATTTGCTTGTCTTTTTGTTGTTTATTTTCCGTTCAATTTCTAGTCAGCGCAGCGCTGAATTTTGCGGAATTAAACCAGACACTGAACTGTAAATCGATAATGGCGCTAGTTAGTTGTAGGTGTATGCAAAAGAGGGCAAAACAATTAAATGTTAAAAAGTAAATTCAGGCGTATTAAATGTGATTTTCCATTCGTATGTTACAGCATAGGGTAAGTAATGCTAACGAAACAGATGCAAAATTGTCATAAAAAAAGGCATCCGTTATTAAAGTACTTACCAATTACATACCTTCTGAATTTTTTGATGAACATTTTTCCTTGTATCATTACTATTTATAATATTAGAAACTATTTGGTTACAGTCAAGAAAGTAAAATAGAACGTTTGTACGAAATCATAAAGTTTTCAAATAGGTATGTATACCATAACGATTGTTGTTTGAATTTTCTAACTGAAAACTTTCTCGTATCAATATTACATATTTTGGAAGATTTATATTTTTAATTTTGATAAACAAATATTAGATGCAAGTAATATCTAGACTTTGTAGTACAAATTCGGTAGTTCACGTTTTTATAGACCAAGATCACTTTTTTGCAAAACAACCTCAATGATTTATAAAATGTTCTCATATATAATCACTACAAATGAAATTGAAAATAATTATAAATCAAATTCAAATCTTTACATTCCAAGTTATGAATATTTTACAATTTAAGTTCAATATTTTGTAACGCAGATTAAAAGTTCTTTAACTTCGGATAATTTTTAATCGCTTTTATTTAACATTATTAAATTTATATGGTACTTGTTTAGAATAATTTTTAGTCATTTTATTAAACTCAGACTTCCATCAGTGAAGCTGCTCTATAGCACAGAATATAGAATACTTTATAATATATGTCTATAGTATAAACTAAATTATAACGTGATTTTATTATGTAATGTTTCAAATTTATTAGAATTATCTGTTGTCATTTGTCGAAGCATTTATACCTCCTGTATACGAATGATCTACCAGACATAGAAGAAGCTAGAATAGGAACGTTTGCTGATGACACAGCTGTTATAACCACCGATGCTAGTATCGTTGAGTCCACCAGGAAACTACAAAATGCTATTAATATAGTGGATAGCTGGACAAAACGATGGAGGATAACACTTAACGAATCGAAATCAACACATATCACCTTTACAAATAGGAAATTAGAATATATTCCGATTAGTTTGAATTCACAACCAATTCCATATTCTGATAATGCTAAGTATCTCGGCATGACGCTAGACTCTAAACTCAGGTGGAAAGCGCATGTTAAAAAGAAAAGGCAAGAACTGAATTTAAAATTCAGAAAAATGCACTGGCTTATTGGAAGAAACTCCGAACTTACAACGCACAACAAACTGCTGCTATATAAACAAATCCTAAAACCTATCTGGACGTATGGTATTCAGCTTTGGGGCTGCGCAAGAAAAACTACAGTGAAGATCATTCAAACATTTCAAAACAAAGTACTACGTAGCATTGTGAATGCTCCTTGGTACATTAGAAATGACAATCTCAATCGAGACCTAAACATGGAATACGTCAGCGATGAAATAAAAAAATTTGCAAGGAGTCATGTACTGCGACTGCAGCAGCATGACAACGAGGAGCTGCGGAACCTACTGGATCGCGCCAATGGACCAAAGCGCCTAAAAAGAACAAAGCCTTTAGAATTAGTGGTTCCTTGAGCCGCTTAAATCAAAGGACTAGCAGAGCTGGGATGACGCAATAGGTCTCATTCCATAAGAATAGACTACAAATATAATAAAACAGTTACTAGATAATCTATATGATTAGTTGTAATATTATACAGAAATAAAGATTTCTTAAATTAAAAAAAAAAAAAAAAAAAAAAAAAAAATTTGTCGAAGAATTGGAACTATATATTCTCATTATGAAGCGAATCCGTTTTTTTTTGTCACCGTCGAATTTAATCGTCTTATATAACGATAATGTGAGAATAGCTCGAATTTTTGGAAGTAGCTGAGAAGAGTCCCATGAGATTTAGAGAATTAATAATTTGATGATTAATTAACAGAAAACTCTGAATAAATTTAAAACTTTCGTTTAAAACGTTTTTGCTTTTATAATTTTGATTTTGAAATCCTTACTGTTATTTTGCTAACCTTCCCTCGCTAAGTTAAAACATTTAGAAGCAAAACTTTTAAAAGTGAACATACAAGCTGATTTAAAATTTGTCTTTGGTCAACTTTGACGGGTGGAATTATTCCTAGTAAAACAAATATATAAAACCTTTTTGTAATAGGCTGAAAAAACTGCAGAGGTCTTTTTCTTTTACAAATTACCAAATATCGTTTGTTTTGTGGGCTGATCAACCCGTAGAGGTGTTAAAATTTGCATCTTTACTGTATTTTTAAAAGCTCAACGTTTCTCAATGTCCTACGCACATTTATGTATGATTCATTTAAACATTTTTTATTTTCACAATTGCCATCGGCAGAGACAATAGATATTAATATACTGGTGAGTAAAAAGTGTACACCCTAAAAAAACTGGAGTAATTAACGTCTGATCGTAAAGCAAAACAGGAGTGCTCAATATTTTTTAAAAAGCTATCAAGTGACATCAAACTCGCCCCAGCACGGCAGCACCCCGTCCCCTTTCAACATTAAAATTTTAAATGGAAATCCCCATTTTATTGCAGATTTGGATTATACGGGGCAAACTACTTAAGCTTTGTTGCTCAAAATGTTATTCATCAGGCTAATTTAGCAGAAGTAATAACTCTACTAATACCCGAGTTTAATTTTCTACTGAAAAATAAGGCTATTACGATGAACAACTTTTTATCCAACAAATCTTACGTACTTTGGAGTATGAAATTCAAATCTGCAATAAAAAATTAGGGTCTCAATTTAAAATTTTAAAGTTGATTCAGCTTTATTGTGAGGGCGTAAATGTAGTAATATGAGTTTTCCTCAAATAAATACAATTATGCACTATAAGGCAAATTGGTATCAAAATAATCGCACTAACATAAGTTAAATGAAATTTTGTTGATTGATTTTGTTTGTTCACGCTATGTGGGTATCTCAAAACTTTAGTAATTATATGAAAATCAGGGTGTTGTACAATTACCTATTAACTACACGTTTATAGTCTCAGAAAAGTAAAAAAAAAAACAAAATATTTTGAAATTGTTTTCCGTTTAAACCTGATAAGCGATTAGAGAGCGACTTTCGGATTTTCCACTCTAATTACCTATATTTCCCATCAGAGACTAGATGCAAATCGAATTTTCATCATCGATTACAATCGGTGATGTTAATAAACACAACTAAGACCCTCTGATTTAGTGCAGAATACAACGCCGACCCACCGTCCATGTCAATGTACAGATTGACATGGAGCTTGCAATGTGCAGGTGGTATACTGTAATTGTATGAGTAGGTGAATGGGTTAATGATGTGGCGTAAATTCGTGGTATCACAATGGGCCAAAAATGGCCTAAGTGTCAACCACTGAAACCTAAAAGAACATAACTATATTTCAAAGAGAACAACAACAACAACAACTCGTATCTATTTCCGAAGATTAATGATTAAACTTAAAAACACTTGGCCATTTTATTCACGGTATTTCTTTCTTTATTCACAGATTAAAAAGGAATAAAATTAACTGGCATTTATTTTTGATTTTATTTTTCTAATACTTAATAATTTTATTATTTGTATGTATCCATTCGTTAATTTATTTTCTAATAGTAAACGATTAAAAATAATGTAAAGTGCTTTTTAGTGATAACACTTTTATAAGCACTTCAAAAATTCCGTCATCTATATTCTGAGTTATGTTAAAAAAAGTTTTATTTATTTATTTTTTCATTTTTCTGTTAAATATATTTTTATTGCTACATCATCCTGTTCTACTATTAATTTCTGTAAAGATCGGAGGCCTATTATGAAATTTCTCCGACATCGTAAAATCCTTCTCGCGTCCGATATTCATATTATGAAACTAAAAAAAAATCGGATCCGCGCGGATATACTATTATGAAATAAAAACCCGAGCTAGTTAGGTGACGGATATCGTAACATAACAAATTAATTAGGTAATAAAATATATATATCTAGGTACTTTAAAAAATTTTAACATGTACCATAAGTACATATCTTTGTTAAATCATTTTTAGCAAATTTAAATAAAGTGATACTTATATGTTGAAAATGACGTTGATGTTATGTCTCCTACAAATGAACAATTATTGGAAACACTTATTTCTTTTATGGAAAGGATCGAAAGCTTAGCAACCGCCCGGCTGAATTGATCATCATCCGAATCATCGTCACCTTAACTACCAAAATACGCGATCGTATCCATATTAATCTTGAAATGGTTATTGTGATTATTATTAAATAATTATATTTTTGTTATTAATGAAACAGTCGCACAAAATTTAAAAACTTTTTTAATAACTTTGACAGTGTATGACAGAATTAAAAATAAAAAATATACAAATTTCACTCTTTAAAGTTTTGATATAAAATCTTAAGTTGATTCATTCAAATTTGACAGTTGTCCTACATAGTTTTATAACTTTTATAATATCAACATCCGCCGCGGGTCAGATTTTACAACAACGTATTTTACAACGATGTCGTTTTCCGTCCAATTTCATGATAGGCCTCCTGGTGACTGGTGTAAGATCATTAGAAATTCGTAAAATTAAATGACACAGAAAAACATATTACTTTAATTTCATTTCATCTTAAGCTCAATTTACAACCTAGTTTCAATATTTTTAGTTTTTTTTTTGGTAACAAATTTAAAATAACCACTTAAATTAGTTTTATTGATATTTTATACAAAACATATAAATTCTGACTAGAAATTATTTATAAACGACCATTTCTATTTGAGTTTGTTTCATAATTTATTAAATGACTTTTGGTGCTTTTAAATATACAAAAATTTTAAATTCGAAAAATTTTGTGGTTTTGTGTTTGACAACGGTTATGAAATGCGCCCAATACATAGCATTGATGTATATATTGGGTCCCATTTGAAACGCGATATTTTAAAACGCGAATTATCAAAACGCGATATTTCAAAATGCGATATTTCAAAACGCGATACGGTACAAAACGCGATATGGTACAAAACTCAATATTTCAAAATGCGATATTTCAAAACGCGATATGGTACAAAACGTGATATTTCAAAACGCGATATTTCAAAATGCGATATGGTACAAAACGGGATATGGTACAAAACGGGAGTTTAGTATCGGGTTATATCAGGCGGGTGAAGGGGATATTTAATTTCAGTTTATAGGAATTTAAAAATCGATAGGAACGATAGTATATAGGATCGGTATCAGGTGGGCCGCTGCGCTCTCGCCGCTTCGCAACGCATATTCTGTACCATATCGCGTTTTGAAATATCGCGTTTTGAAATATCGCGGTTTGTAACATATCGCGTTTTGTACCATATCGCGTTTTGAAATATCGCATTTTGAAATATCGCGTTTTGTACCATATCACATTTTGTACCATATCGCGTTTTGAAATATCGCATTTTGAAATATTGAGTTTTGTACCATATCTCGTTTTGTCATATCTCGTTTTGAAATATCGCATTTTGAAATATCGCGTTTCGAGCGGATCCGGTATATATTATGGTTTGTGAAGCTTTCTATATGGTTTGCCACGCCTGTAAAAAACAATTCAAAATTCAGTACTAAAAGCCTTATTTAAACATGAGTTTAAATTACATTTTTTAGAACATTAATAAGATATAAAAAAAAATACAAGTGTCCTGTTTTATTGTTTAACCACAGAATAAATATATATATATATATATATATATATATATATATATATATATATATATATATATATATATATATATATATATATATATATATATATATATATATATATATATATATATATATATATATATATATATATATATATATATATATATATATATATATATATATATATATATATATATATATATATATATATATATATATATATATATATATATATATATATATATATATATATATATATATATATATATATATATATATATATATATATATATATATATATATATATATATATATATATATATATATATATATATATATATATATATATATATATATATATATATATATATATATATATATATATATATATATATATATATATATATATATATATATATATATATATATATATATATATTATATATATATATATATAATATATATATATATATATTATATATATATATATATATATATATATAATATATATATATATATATATATATATATATATATATATATATATATATATATATATATATATATATATATATATATATATATATATATATATATATATATATATATATATATATATATATATATATATATATATATATATATATATATATATATATATATATATATATATATATATATATATATATATATATATATATATATATATATATATATATATATATATATATATATATATATATATATATATATATATATATATATATATATATATATATATATATATATATATATATATATATATATATATATATATATATATATATATATATATATATATATATATATATATATATATATATATATATATATATATATATATATATATATATATATATATATATATATATATATATATATATATATATATATATATATATATATATATATATATATATATATATATATATATATATATATATATATATATATATATATATATATATATATATATATATATATATATATATATATATATATATATATATATATATATATATATATAATATTTCAATTCCATTGAATGGTCATGTGGTTGGAATGTTTGACCATAATTTAATTATGACACACAATATTTATTTAATAAATAATTTACATTATTTTAGTACAATATATATTTATAAAGTATTTATTATAATTTAATTTAAATCTCTAGTAAAAAGTAATCAGTCAGGTAAATTTTATTTTAATTAACAAAACAAATAAAAAAATTGTTTTTCTTTAAATAAAAGTAACTTTTTAAAATGTAAAATAATTTTTCTTGTTATTTGTATTGCATAATTTATTTTATTTATTTTATATTTTTACTATGACGTACGTATAAAATTAAAGGGTGGTCGATTTTAAAAAACCGTAGTTCAACAATTACACTATTTTTTTATATTATAATATTCAATTTTAGCAACAGTTTTGTCTTTATTATCATTTTAGTTTACTAATAAATATTTTTTAAATTTAATATTATGATTTGTAATTTATTTATTCTATTCCAAAGGTATTTGTTTCTTCGACAGCAAGTAACAATTTTTCATGTAATATATCTGGGGTGGGATAAGGCGGGAGATCTAAACGATTAAAACACGTATGGGCTCGAGGTAGTGCATTTGGTTTACCCCATTTTTCAATACAAAAGCGACGCGGTCCAGTAGAGCCACGCAGTGCAGAAAAGCCTTCATATGGTATACTTGATGTTCCAGTGACAAATTGTAGTAATCGCAAGCGTTGTTCATTTGAAAACCTCTCGATTACCTAGAAAATAAGTGTTCAGTTATGCTAGTTATAGTTAAATGATAAATAGTTATAGTTAAATGTTATTTAATTTATTCGGCTATTGTCATAAACAAAAAGTGATGCGTTTGTTAAAATTAAACATGTATTTTAAAAATTATCCTAAAGTTTTCGAAGATTAGTGAATAAAAACGGATACCACTGTTAAATTTAAAAATAAATTATTTGATTCCCATTAGTGAAGAAGCGTTAAGCAAGAGATAAAAGCCAAAAATTTTTACATTTACAATTTCCTCCGCAGCCAGATTTGCATGCGAGATTCTGAAGTCGCACCCACATCCCTATTTAGTTGCTACTACCTAAATGTAAATTTCATTAACCCCAAATCAGATGGCCCAACAACTGTTATGAACAGAAGATGTGTTGCATTCACACTCTCAAACTCGATCACTGCTGTAATGAGCGCTACATTTCTCTCTCGAAACTAAACAAAACTATACTGAATATTTTTTAAAATGGCTCTAACTTAATAACCCGTTAATATTGAATTATTTTAGCAATTTGACAATGCATGACAAACTCGATCGATTTACGGAACATGCACCGTCAGACTCCGCACTAAGAAATTTAATAATTCGGTCATTAAAGAGCAAGCACCCACCGAAGATAAATCATATTGACGACAAAGATCTATTCTTTGTCGAATTGGTCATCAATGACATCCCGCACCATGACATTAAAATTATCGTGGGCAACTTTAATACAAAAATCGGTACGAATGTATAAAATACATCGCCTATCGGGTCTAACCGTTTGCACTTCAACAGTAACAACAATGGCCAACGCATCACCGAACTCAATAATTAACAAATTTATTTGTATCTTGTGCGTGTTTTCCTCATAAGAGAATTCACAAAGTAACGTGAAAGATGGAAGAATGGAAAACGAAATAACTTCATGATCTCTCATGACAGCAATCAAATGCTTGTCGTTTTCAAATACGAGAAAATACATCGAAAACATCAGCTTCTAAACGGAACATGGAAACTCAAGAAACTGTTTTTCTAACGCCAGAAACCTCACTAAAGATTGCCACCTAAGGAGTATAGCCATCAAAGACGGATGAAGAGCTACGCGCCTTTGAATTATTTTATGAAATATTTTGACTAAATAGAGGTCTTCGAGTTCAGTTTATTGTATCGGATTCTACGATTCAACACGGTTCTGCACAAACCGTATCGAAAATTAGCCGTTTATTTTTTTAATTTTTAGTCGTATGTGTTATATAGAATTTCCACACAAATGTTTCTTCTCTTTTAAACAATTAAAGATTTTACATTTAAAATTATAGGAACACGTTTCATATGTTTTGTTACAAACAATGTTTTTTTGGTGTATAAGCCTCCTTCCTTTGCACTTTTACGGATGAGCTTACTCCATTGTATGGAAAATGTTGATTTATTTTTACACAAATTATGTCATAGGACACGGCACAATCGCTCGAATTTTTGCATTACTCATTGGTCTAACCATTGAATTAAAAAGGATTACAAAATTAATCTGTGTAATATAATTTAGTATTTGCTCAAATTTTATATGGAAAACCTGATGCAATTTTTGTTTTAAATCACAAATTTGATTTTAAATCTAGAAAACGCCTTTGCGTCATTTCATGAAACGTGAACTGAACAGGATCAGATCAAGCATCAAGAAACACAGCTATTATTATGGGAAATTAAGTTACATGGTGGAGAAAATGTCAGTAAATTTGCCATCAGAATTGCACACACACACTTTAACATGCCGCTAGAGGATAATCGGCAGATAAATTATTACATAGAATAGATATATCAAGCAATAATTAGAGACAAATCGACAAAAATTAAAATTCTTCCACACTGATTTAAAATTTCATATACTTTTAACTACTGACGTTTAATTAAATTAAATAAGAATTACCTGCCAAAACCATACAATAACTTGATGTGTATCGTGATATCCACTTCGGTATTCTGTATTTTGCCTCCAATCATTTATATCGATTTCAGCAGTACCCGCAATAACCAATTCTAACTCACGTGCATCAAATACAGCCACTAGTCTAGGATCCACAACTTCATAAAAACCTCTAACCAAGGAATCGGTTTGTTCTTGTACGCCCCGCTCCAATCTCCATTTTACCATACGTTCTAAATATTCTTTCTTATTCTTTTCATTGACTACAGTATTTTTGCCACCAGGCTTTAATTCTCTCTCAACAATTCGACCGAGCAGCTCCTCGGTTACACAAAAAGTTAAGCCCAGCGAGCTACCCGAACCGATGTCGTTATCTCGTATCCATTGCAGTGACTGATGAAATTCACTATCTAACGATTCTGTAAAAAAAATTGTTTTAATATATATTTCTTAATTCAAAAATTAACCAATAACTTACCTAAATCACTTAAAGCTACTGGTAAACGTAATAATGCTTTATAAAATGGTCTGGTAAAAAATGCATCCAACAAATATTGATGTACTAAGGCTAAGCCGAGTACACGACCACTGAACCGGAACCAATCATGACTATTATCGACAAATGCCGAAAGGGGTGATACTTGTACTGTGTAAGTGTCGTTTGCCGAGTACTCAAATAAACCATAGTATGGATTAAACAGTTCCCTTGAGAGTAAAAAGAAAAATTCTCGTGATGGCCCACCATAATCCAAACCTTCTTCTGTGTCCCAAATTACAGCTAGACGTCCACGTTGCAAATCTTTTTTATTCGCTGACATAATGCGGCGGAATGCATCTTCGAGAAGATGTGACCGTCGAATATGTAACCTGTAAAACAATAAGCAACCAATTTTAATAACAGTATAAAAAATAAATATTGAAGGTAGTTGGTACAATGCAAAATTCGTAAATAATAAAATTAAAGATCAATAAAATTAACACAAAAAGTATGTAAATGGAACAGGAACCTTGTATCCTTACAATTTGGATTATAGAAGGATTATTAAGGTAACCTTGCACAATCTGAAACATTATAAATTTTTCAATTAAATTGGTGGTCTTAAGTATCCAAATGTTTAATGGCACAAAAGATTACACATTTTTGAATTAATTCCGTTCTGGTTCGCCGATTAATTAAAATTGTATAGTTTAGTTTTATAAGCTATTAATTATTACTATCATAGTAGTAAATTTGTTCGGTACGAATCTTTGAATAGCAGCTCACTAATATAAAGCCGAGGTTGGAGTAAAATTAACCTGGCGATAAACGTGTTGGTACTACTGCAAATGAACAATTCATAGGAGTGCAATTTGTAAGTATGCACTTAGCTGACTCTTCGATTTTATTATAATCTTATTTTTAATCTTTTTGTGGTAGGATTACCTCCATCGTGCTTCTTAAAAAGTTAAAACAGTCGAAACAACTATATAATAGTTTATTGTAGTTAAAAGCTGCACGTTTCAAATAAAATACAGATAAAAATAACAAAACAATTTACAAAACTAATTGAACTTACTTTAGTTTGTGTGGCCCTTGTCCATAACCTTTGGATTCTAATTTTCGATAGAATGCGCGTAATTTCGCTTCAAAATCACGTCGAAATGGTGGAGGTGCACGCTGTGGGGCGCGTGAATTGCTTAAATTTGGCGAACCACTCGGACTTCTTGCCTCCACGGGAACATAACTCATAATCTCATTTTCAAACAAACTGCAACAAAATAAAATAAAAACCAAATTAAATGTTGATTAAATATTTTTTTGTGTAGAAGCAAAAAATTAATTTGTCGTTTTTGTTGTAGTAACACAGTTACTGTAATTCGATATAGGGTTTTATTTTTAATGAAGTACTATTGAATTAGAATAATTTATTTAGAGAGTAATTTATTTGATGAAATGTGTGCAACTAAATTATTCATTTTCATCTTCTTTAATTAGACACATAATTATTGAATCTTCTTTAATTTATCACTTCGCTTTATGAAAGGTTTCGTTTTTCTATTTCAGAATGAATTTTGAATCTATATCTAACGACAACAAGGATTTTTTTCCTTAAATGTACTTGAATTTTCACATTTTAGGGGTAAACAAAGAATATTTTCTACGATAAACTAAAAGAGGTCGGGCTCATTGTGTTTGTGTAAATTAAATCTTTAGACTACATACTAACATCGTTATATTTATAAGTCAAGATTTGCAGTTTTAAAATATACATATGTAATTTTTAAAAAATGCGACCATGACTTATATTTCTAAAACAATGTTATACATACGAGCATTGTCTTTTGTCTACCCAAAATAATTATAAATTTTTAAATTTTATGGTCCTATTTACGAATTTAAAGAAAACTAAGTGAATCTGAGCAGTAAAAGATCTATACAGTCGGTATTGAAACACAAGAGTTCTAATTCATAAATTTGCCGATTGTCGCTAGAAATCTTAAAACAATAAATTTTCTTGTATGAATTCCACAACGAATAAAATTATATTATGAAATCAGTGTCATACACTGATTGTGAAGTTTGATTCGTAATTAAATGCAAATTCAAATTATATTGTTCATTAAATTGTTAATGTTTCAATATTGTATTGACAAAATATGTTTACTTTAATCTTGGAACCAAGCTCTATCATTTTATCCGAATAAACCTTACATTGAATTCGAAAATCAAAACGGAAATGATTGTAGAAACTTAACAAATATTATTCAACACAAATGTGCAAAATAGTATAATACCAAAAATGCAATGGAACGAGGATTATTTGGTGTTGTTAACAGTCAAATTAGTAAAGAACGATGCCTAAAGTCGAATTACGTTCGTAAAAGCTAAGATGACTTTGAATTAAATCTTGTACTACAGGCATATTTTTGTTCACCACTATATTCTACCCTTTCCCATACAAATCAAGAATAAAAAAAACGGCCGAAATTTTTCCATAGCAAAATCGGGTTATGTCCCTTCTGTTTGTATTTTATATTCTGTGCTACAGTTGTAGATGTGAACAGCATTCCATATGACTTCCTTCCCCCCTAAAAATCTTTAAACGTTGTAGCAGGGTGTGTCGTGGATGAACCGAAATTAATTCATCGGAAAACACCACAATTAATATAAACAATAAAAGTAAAATGGTACACAACAATCGACGAAAACGACACTAAGATAATTTTACCATAATTAAGTACACTGACAATACAGATATAGCTAAGTTCTATATAACGACTATCAGAATCTATCTATCCCAAACTATGATTCCCCATATCTTTAACCCAATACATTAAAATCGCGATAATGACATTTTGTAATTCGAGATACTTGCACGTTTATCCCCAAAATGTTAAGTGTAGACATTTTGTCTTACACGTTTATCCCCAAAATGTTAAGTGTAGACAAAACAAATATTGTAATATTAAGTAATTTCATTTCACATATCTGGGCGAAATGTAAACCTACAAAAACATTGAACGGTCCTTTCAAAGGTCGATTTGTCAAATTACAACAGATACCTTGATACTTTGAAACAAAGTAAATTATTGTTAGAGAGTGTTTGTATGCGAATTTCCAAACATGACCGATTTCGACTATTGCAAAGAAATCAAATCTAGGACAGAAGCAGCATTTAACGACTTGATTTCCAAAGAAGACACTCGTATAATAGATCATTCCTTCAGACAATGACAGAAAGAAAAGAGCTATCATAGATGGTATTGGTCGTATCTCTAACTATTTATTCAGCATTCTAGACGTCGCGACACACTGAAACAACAAACTTCAATAATTCAGTCCATTTAGGAAGAGCTAAATGAAACTGAAAGTAATACGGAACAAACCCTATAAGGATTTGATCTGGCGATTAGCACTTAGCAAATAAAATTTGCTAATTTTATTAATTTTTACTCTGTGTATGGGGTAAAAAAGTATCAAAAACACCCCAACATAAGCTATTTTGTACTTAAAAATTATTTTCCATAATAAAAATTATTATTATTTTTACTTACTTCTAATTGATTAAAAATACTTCTAAAGCGCATTTCCACGGCAAAAAAGTTTTTCTCAGTAAAAAAAAAACCGAGACCAACATATCGTAGTGTGGGAGAGAAACAAAAATTTGATCCAATAAAATTTTACTGACATAATTATTGTATTACTGCCAGTAGTAGTGCACGGCCATAAAAAATTGGAAAAATACTCAACGGAGTACTTTTTATGGCAACAGTCCAACACATCTACATAAGTATTGTGTTGCAATATGAACAAAATTCTCCTACATTACCAAACATTTTTTGATTATAGTTCATTTATGGTTTAATTTTGTCTTTCGTGTTGTGTACTCTTCGGTTTCAGACACCTTAAAAATAGATTTACAAGTTTACAGCAAAAGTTAAAATACCAAAAATTAAAATAATCGATAATAATTGAGGTCACAAAAATCACTAAAAATTATGCAATTTTTTGGTTAGGTTGTCAATTGCTTAACTATAAAAATTTGCTATAAAAAACAAATCGTAGTTTCTCTTTCACTCTGTTGTAGATTTGATATTACCTTTCTCTGTTCGTTTTTCAGTATTTTTTACTGAGGTAAATTTGTGCGTTAATGGAAATCGCGCTTAATTTTTTAAAAGTACAAAAACTCAATGAACAAGATAACAAAAGATACTTATAATTAATTCATTAAATTTAGATTACTTAAAATTATTGAAAAGAAGAGTCATCAACTTCATGTTTTTCAATTTCATAATCAACTATTTCTAAATTAATGTAACCATCACATACGATTGCATGCTGGTTGATTGTAAAAGTGACAAGTTACATTTGTTTTCACATCAGCACTCCGCGAACATAAATTGCATCTTTGTGTTTTACGGTTTGTTGGTTTTGAGCGATTGGTGCTAACCTCAATTCTTCAACATTGTATCCTTTTGAATCATTGCGATTTTAACGCTTTTTTTCAAGGCACCGGAATATATTGTCGGAAATTACATCGAGTTCGTGTTGCAACTAGCTGCGAGTCAATTGTGAGATTAGCTGATGGCTTATATGGTTGTCTTAAACTCTCTAGAAACATGTTTCAAATATCTCTAAAGGCTGCCAATTTGTCCTCTTTCAGTCGGTCTTTTCTAGTGCGATATTATCAAACCGAAGGAACAGTAAAAGTTGTTGCGTTCTCTCCAGACATAACGACGCTATAAAAAGGGCGATTATCAGTTTGCCAGAGTTCATCTAGTTTTGTGTCCCAGTTTTTACGTAAACCGGCGTACATAAGTATACTCCAATCAACGCATATATTTCATCAGAGTCCGTATCGTACCAAATCCGAGGGCGTTTTGCTTTAGCTGTAGATTTAATGTTGTAATAATAATCTTTGGCTTTTTTGTTTTTGTCACATACAATGATATTTACAAAAGTTTTTGAAAAAACTCGTTTGAATCACATCATTGGTGTATTTAGATTTTGGGCCAATGAGGCCGATGATAATCCGCGCTTAAAATAGAAAGTTTGGAACTTTTCTTATCATGTATGGAACATTACTCCATTTGCGCTGATTTTTTGAATTTTGTGCCCGATATCGCTTAATAAGTTCACTACTTTCGGTTGTATTGTCTGTAATATCACCAATGTCCTGATTTTCGTTATCGTCAGCTGCATCTTCAATTACTATTTCATCTACTAATTGCACCACCTCATCCGCGTCTTCATCGTCAAATTAAAAATTGTGGATTGTTTCTGTGTTGATAAATTTTATTACATTTTTGTAGGTCTGTGGGTCTATGCCGGCTTTCCCTAGGGATTTGCAGTATTACGCAGCTATGAAATATTTCCCTAAAAGTGTATTCTGGCGACAGGGAAATATTTTTTTTAGAAATTTTTTTCCTAATTATTGCAATTTAAGACTTATTTTTCCTAATTGTTTTTTTTCTTTTGGGAATTATGAGATAAAATAAGGAAAGATTATTTAATTAATAATTAAAACAATTTTAATGATTATTGAGTGCATGGAATGAATTGTTCTGCTAAAGTAAATACATACAATAATAATTCAGAATCAATTTTTCTTTATACAATTAATTATTTAGACAACTCATAGAGATATATTTATTCAAAAACCAAGAAAATGGTCAGATAAAAATTCTGAAAAGTTTTGAAATAGCGCGACACACAACAACCTGTGAAACCGGCACATGGTGACGACAACAACCTTATTTTACATATTTGCCGTTCTTACCTAGCATATAAATTAAAAATTATTTTATTTAAATTTTCTTCAAAAATATAATTTATGCGTACCTACTGCGAAAAAAACATAAAGCTATTAGGACTCAAAATTTTTTGGGTATGTTTATTTTCTAAATAAAATTTTATGGTTTTTCGCATGAGTGAGTCTATATAGTCCTGCAAATTCCCTAGCTAGAATATCAAAAGGATAAGTCGCGTCCCGAAATCGTTTTCAGAGCAAACGAATAAACCGTTTTTCACTAACTTCGTCACCATCCAAATTTATCATACTTCATATTTAAATGTTTATAATGTTTGTAATAATGTTTTGTTATACACATATGGAGCGTAAATATACTTTTAACAAAATAATTTTTAAAACACCACGAGTGACCTACATTTAAAATAAATTTCACTGCCAGAATACACTTTTAGAAAATTGGGGAAAAGTGCTACAAAGAATTTTTTTTCCTAATTCCCAATTCCTTATTACCAGGGAAAGCCAGAAACTGGGGTCATTTTTCACTCTCATACACAGAGTAAAGTTTAAAAAAATACAAAAAAACTGTAGATTAGAGGCAAAACTTCAACATATAAATGAACTCCTCACATTGTCATACTCAACGAACCATTAGACAAAAACAATCTAATTGAAATATTAGTATCAGCTTCAAATTTAAAATTGCACTCATTCCTAATCAGCCCTTATCAATTACAAGAGAAAAACCATACAAAAACATATCCGATACAATCTAATATTCCCAATCGAAATTCATAAAATATCCTTGAATAATATATAATAATCGAATTAAAGTAAATGCGTATAAAAATCGGAGTATCATTGCTTTCGAAATCGAGGTACTCTAGCAGAGCAAGAAATTTTCCAAATGTTTAAAATGACTCCAAGCAGAGCCTCCTAAATATAAGAGCCCTAAGATTACGCAATTTTTTTCGTGAGCGATGATGGTGAATATTTTGCGACGAAAAGTTTTATGTATGCCAACCGCATTATAAATAAAAATTATAATTGTTTTGAGTTTTATTAATTATATTAAATTATTATATTAAAGATTTCGCGCTTAACTTAATAATGGTTTATTTTCGTAAATAGTTGTTTAATTATTTTATTAACGGATTTTGAAATTACAGAATGCTCGGTTTTGCAATTGCATAAAATTGAAGTTTTCTACATTTTGTGGTTTTTGTAATAATATTTAATTAAGAAAATCAACGATGGTGCATACATTTCCAGCAAAAACATTTTGATGAAAAGTTTTATTATATGAATAATAAATATTGTTTTTTCATTTTCTCTCTCTCTCTCTCTCTCTCTCTCCCTCTCTCTCTCTGGCACTATATCTCATCAAGGGATTTGGCCGCCTCAAATGATGTTTCATAATCATATTTTCATTTCGGATGAGTGATTAATTCATTGATCCTAAACCGACTGCGAAATTTTTTCCTTGTCACCACCGAGGATCGAATCCGGGACCTCCGGTCGCTGGAGCAAGCATGCTGACCACTTTGCCACCGGGGCGGCAAATACATGGTGATTCATAAAATGTCGTTCCTGCTCACGTTTTCTCTTTAATTTTGTTATAAATGTGATCGTTTAGATTGCTATTCTGATGTGCACGAGACCAGAATTTACTAAAGAAGTTAAATTTTTACAAAATGAAACTTTAAATTGTATGTAAGAAAAATCTGCGGCAGCACCCTTTATTAACTTACTTTACTAACCCACACAACTAAACGGAATGCTCATGTGTATAGAAAATTAATAAATGTATCCGCTTTAGTTTAATTAATTATTTTTATTATTATTATTATTATTATTATTATTATTTGATATTAAAAAACTTAATTTTTATAAAACTCAATTATTATTTTTAAAAATTATATTAAATTTATTTACACTTTAAAATAACTTTATATACACATATAAAAAAACGTAACTCTGTTTATTATTACAGTTGTAATAATAAAAGGAACTGAGGAAGGATGAATATCCGAAACCAGGTTTTCCATAAATAAATAAGAAATTGCCACTTAAAGGAGTTTTTATTCAACTTATATTTTATTTATAACATTAACGTTTTTGTATATGTGTATATAAAGTTATTTTAAAGTGTAAATAAATTTAATATAATTTTTAAAAATAATAATTGAGTTTTATAAAAATTAAGTTTTTTAAAATCAAATGATTATAATAGTGGTAAAATCCCAGCGCCATTCTGAAAAAAGGATATATTCCATTTTCATTGTATACGCTTTAGTTTAGGTTTAATTATTAAATACTACACTATGATGGCTGATTTTCAAATATGTGTTTCTTGAAAATTTTATTAAAAATATAAAATTAACATTTAGATGATTTGTTTAATTTTTTATTTATAAATTTATGTTCAAAAATTTTCCAATTGGCTACCACGGTTTCTTATAATAACTCACCTAAAGTCTACTCTATGCAAATTCACTACTATTTTCTATCAGGGTATCAATGTATAGTAATATTCAAATCTTAAAAAAAACTTTTTTTTAACTTTTCTGCGCAGCTTTCAGTGGTGTAGAATTTTTTTTTATAAAAATTTTGGTGGGTCGCATTTATCTTAGATAGTAAACCTAAATAAAATAATAAATAACAATGAAAAATAATTATATTTCAGTTTTAATACACAAAGCATTCAAAATTATTATGTATTTATGTTATTAGAACCATATATCAAGTGAAAATTAATAGGTCTAAAAAAATATTGCACGCCTTTTGGAAACAATGACAACATTTAATTTTGGTACGGACTAGGGAAAATAAATATCCAAATGTTATTCGTATCGCACAAAACCACAACAACATAGAAAAGCAAATTCAGTTTTCAATTTAATGGAATTTGGAATTAATTCTTAACTTATCGAATTAAATATCATTTTAATTTATAAAATCTAAACTTTGTGTTTTAATTTTATCCTAAAATTCCTATTCAATTTAAATACAAATAAATGTAAAAATGTAAGCAATAAACATGAATATTATACTTAATACATTACTGTGTATCCGCCATATTATTTCTGCGCGAGAACTGTCAGAATTCCAGCGAGATTTGAATACTACTATATATGTATTTTATATAAATTTTGACACTATCAGCAAATTATCAGGAGGCTATTTCAAGATAAATTATCATGAAATTATTACGAAATTTCATCCTTTTAAGGTTATGTTTCATCATTATAAATTTAATTTTCTGAGGTGAAGACATATATTTTTGCTATAGTATATTTATTTTACTCTGTATTCTGTGTTAATATATCGAAATTCGTGATTTTCGTAATTCATGTTAATTTTCACTAATATATTTAATTTATTCAATAGTTGTGTACGTCTGTTCATTTTTTTTCAAAAATCGACGACACGAATTTAACACAGACTGATGTCTTCACCCTTTAAAATAAATTTTTAATGATGAAACATAACCTCAAAAGGATGACATTTCGTAATAATTTCATGATAATTTATCGTGAAATAGCCTCCTGATAATTTGCTGATAGTGTCAAAATTTATATAAAATACTCACATATTGATATCCTCATAGAAATTATGAAAAAAATTTGAATTTGCATAGTGTAGACTTGTGGCGATATTTACAAATATGACCATCAAATTTAGTTGTCAGTTGTAAAAATTTAATGAACTCTCTAAAATATGGAAGTAAAATAAACCCCCTTTAGACTCTAGGCCAATAAAAGCTCACATTTTAATATTACGGCTCTTTAAAATCATAGATGGCTCTGATTTCAGCAAAGTAGCCGAAAATATGTATTCGATAATGAAGTTAAATCAAATAATATCATTCAAAAATACGAGTTTCAAATATAAGATATTTCCAAAAAATGAGCAGCCACACAAATGTTTAAATAAATAAAAATGTGATTTAATGTTCAAAATATTATTATTCATTAATTTTCATTCAATTTCCATAACCGAACATAATGCTATTTTCAGGGAATGTTAAACTGTGATCAATAAGACCACCAAATTTGTATGTCTTAGGTAAGATATTTTTTTAAAACCAATACGAACTAAGACTACACACAGAATATGCAAAGTGTCACGATTAAGACTAAACTCAAAACGAAGACAAAAAGTTGTATCTAAGACCACCTTCAGAATCGGTGCGTAAATATCAAGTATCAAAATTTATTAAGTTATTACAGAAAAAAGCTGACCATCATTTTACAAGTAATTTTGAGGCTGCTAACATTACTCTCAGTTTGCCTCACTGTTCCTTCGTCAAGTTATGATATAAAGTGTCCCAACTCATTAGCAAATGTGACGGAAACCGTCCACTTGGATTAACCTTAGGCGAAGGTGCAATAACAAGTATATTCGCAATAATATAAATAAATTAAAAATGTAATATACTCTGTATGAAACGTCTATATTATTATTAACTTTAGATACATTTCAAATACCTCCACTTTACAACAATATCATTTCCCCGTATAAAAAATATGTCTGATTCGCTATAAAATAAAATATAATAATAAATAAAACCTTTAACATGTTTATCGCAGGCGTTCCAACACAATGTCAATGGCGTTAAGAATGTAATAGTATTGTTGCATAAATACAATACAACAACAAAAATAAGTTACAAATTATAGTAAATAAAATAACCAAATTAAATATTGTTTTATACAAAGACTAGACATTGTTTAGAATTTTTTATGTAATAAATGAAGATATAGATAATGCTTTATCAAACTGAAGGAGTCAATTTAATGGACATGACAAAATATTAAATTACAAATGTATAAGACAGAGAATTTAATTATAATTAGTTTTTTTTGTCTTTCGTACATTTAACCGATGTCTTTTATGTATATTAAGATTTTTTTCTTCCGCATTACGACAACGACACATAACCAATCCATATATAATTAAGCATACATTTCTTGTTATACATTGGTATAAGGCACAGCATTAAACAAGTTCACAAATTTTATTTATTTAATTATCACACCTAATTATGTTGATAATAATTCATGAACAGCACTTGAATTGAATCTATTCGTACGTACAATAAATTTATTTAATGAAACCTATTTACTCGTTATTATCATTGTTACTGGATCGTGACGATCGACAGAACGAAAATAATTCTATTAAACTTGGAATGATGTCGGCGATCACATAAAATCACATAAAACAAAAAAGCACATCACGATCACCCACACTGGAAACTAACTAATCTAACAACAAAACTATTAAAATTTGTACACTCAACATTATAAGCACGTCTTATTTGAATTGTAATCCAAATTGGATTGAAACAGATACATTATATCGCACAGAGACCGGTTGTTTTATTTTAATTGCATTTTATAAACTCGCGGAAAATTTTTATTTTTTATTTATGCTACTTGATTACGATTAAAATTCAAAGTTTCATTGCATTCTATATTGTTTATATTGATTGGTATTATAATACTCGTAAAAGTAAACAAAAGGAGATTTAAATTGTGCAGATGATAAATTTATTCTTCATATTTTTATAGAAATCGTTACAGTGTTGCGCAAATATATGTATATATTCCATTCAAAACTCTCAACGAATTATTTAAAAACAATTATAGCACACATTGCCAAATTGCGGCTCTTTGAAAGAATGAATGCTGCTCTCGAAAAGAAATGAAAATATTAAATAACATTTAATAACGCAATAAAATTTGATTATGCTCTTAATCGAAAATATCGACTTCGATTATGTTGGCTCATGTAACGAAAGATTATTGGAATTCGGCTCCACATATAGTGAAGCACGTGGAGCTTGGCCTTCTCTGAATTATAGATTTAAGGAATAGAGTTAAGAGTTTGTAAAAGTACATCCTTCACGTTATTTTTAGGTGATTTTAGGCAATCATCGATCGTAAAACATCATTTGTGTCATGAATTATTGTTGAATTTCAGAATTACGGACGAAATGTAGTTCTGAATCACGATACATATTTCCTAGCAGTAATGTTGATGTTACATGATTTGTTTAAGCAAACCTCCGTGCATATATTCAAGTATGATCATTATTGTTGGAATTCAATCAATGAAACTCTACATTTCATTATATTCTCGAACATTTTTTTTTTCATTAAAATACGTTTTATCACTTTATGCCAAATGCTGCAGTCAGCAACTTACCGTTTACCATGCACTAGCTCATTATCATCGAGTAATGTTTATGTATATGGCAATCACGAGAAAGGATTTATTGAAAACTCCGTTTCCATAATTGTTGGGGTTATGATGCAGTAATGTTCGTTGATTTTAATGTAGAAATTTGTTGTTTTAACTCGAGCAAAAGATATAGTGCGTAAGATATTATCAAGATGTTCCAGGGTGGGGCAGATCGACATGGATAGTAAACTCTTATTGACTGATTGAATTATGTAAGGATGCTTTATTTTGCTAACAAGAACATAATAAGTTCTAAACATCTAAATAAAAGATAGATGTTGAGGCGACGTGGTATATTATTGCAATACACGTATTCTCAGTTTCATGCCACAAATACAATCAGAAAATCAGTAAAATTCACTAAAAGTTCATCAGTATTGGTTGTAGCGAGATTAGGACGCAAATACCCTTTACTTAACATTTTCAAGATTTGAAAAAAAGCGTTAGAAGATAAACTTCGACTGCCAGATTCTAGAAAAAATATTAACAATCAATGAGGCTCAAGGCTTAACATCTATAAGTACGGCTGTCTACCAATATCAATAAACTTTAAGAAAATGTACGTGTCCCGCCACTCTGCCGGAATGATAGTTTAAACAAAATATGACTAAAATTTTTCGTGAAGAGTGTTGGTGTTGGTCTCGGCTTTTTGTAAATCGCCGTAAAATAAAATTAAAATATTAAGTTTTCCATATGCCACCGTTTCTAAATACATGTGCAGTTGGTTTTGGAAATGTTCATTTAAACTGTCGTACTCAATCACACCGGGCAAATTAAAAAAATTATTACCTAAATTCAGCGATTTCGTTATGTCACTTAAAGAAACCTTTTGCTGTTTTCCAGTGGTTCTAAAGGCTCGACCTCCAATAATTATTACACTATTATATTACTTTATTTACATAATGTAAGTTGCCACAGCTACAGTAAGATTCTCGAATATCAATATTTATTGAGTTTCTTCCGAGTTTAGTTCCACATTTATCACAAATGCTTTGAATATTGACACTGGACTTGGGATAAAAGCTATGGGATAAAAGCTATGTAACGTTCCTATTCCCAGAGAATTACCAGAATAAGGTCTCT
>OW052220.1:138785949-138931025 GCA_932526605.1 Nephrotoma flavescens
TGTTTTACTTATTTTTATATATAAATTTGTTCATATTTCATTGACAATCCGGATTATTTTGAAAAATAGTGATGAAGCTTTTTCAATTAACTGGACATGCAAACAAACAAAACAGCCGGTTCTGGGCAGTAGAGAATCTACAAATAGTTCATCAATCGCTATTAGATCCCTTGAAAGTGACGGTATGGTGCGCAATTTGGGCTGGATGGATCATTGGGACCATATTTTTAAGCAAATCCGAATGGTTCAGCTGTTAAGTCACCGGTGAACGTTATCGTGATATGGTAAGGAATTTTTTTAGACCAGAATTACATGCCAACGGTTTGGTGAACATGTGGTTCCAAACAGAACAGTGCCACAAACCATACTGCTACAGAAATCATGGAATTGTTACGAGAATGTTTCCACAACAGTTAATTTCGAAATCTGGTGATGTAGATTGACCTCCACGGTCATCCGATTTAACTGCTTCCGACTTCTTTTTATGGGACTAAAGTAAGGATAATGCACCCGTGGCGAGCTGCAGCTATCGGGGGGGTCACAGGTGGTGGATCGTGAACGGCTATCGATAGGGTAGGTTAGCGTTGAATTAAATAAGCCGATCCCCAACCGCAGCTCTGCTGGAAGGAGAGTCTCAGAGAACGGGGGGTGTGGTTAACCTCTGTTCACTAAATTCTGAGTGCCTATGATACCCAGTAGGGAAAGGCGAACTGATGGCGCCATATACCATCGACCACAACCACGGTGAACTGAGCGTCACGCCTCCTTGCGGTTCCGGGCTTCCAGGTAGTGAATGGGGAACCCTATAAACGGGTAATCCCATGAATGACGTGGGCCCCATTTGTTTGGGATATCCATATGAATGGTGAATGAGTGAGTGAATGTGGGAGGAGGTCGGTGCGCGGCGGACGGTGTGCTCGGTAAGCCAATGGGCTGGATTAAGGTGTTACGCGACCCGTGCTGATGATCGACTAGACTGGGGGCCCATTTAACAAAGACCAGTCGTGAACGGAGCCCTCTGGATACCTGGCGACCTCCAGTTGTATTTAGCCTTACCTGCGTATACGGATCTCTGCGCAGGTGGACGTATTTCTCCGATACTCGTGGGAATAAATGGAAGATTTTAAAAAAAATAATAAAAACAAGGGGACCGGTACCCACCAAAAACCGGAAAGTACTATAGAGGGGAGTAACTCTAACCAGAAAGGTGGGGTTCCCTTATCTGAGGCAGGGGCAAGCAACACCATGGCATCGAAGCCAGGTGAAAGCGGAACCGCCAAACAGAAGAGCGGGGGACCGAAAGAGATCCCCCCAGCAAAGCGACGGTACAGAGAGAGACGGTCGGCGTTTAGAATTCTGGGAGAAACTGGCTGCGACCCCTGAGGGGCAGCTTACAGTTGCGCAGAAGGAATCTGTAGCATGGGCTAAGTAAAACTGTCGGCTGCAATAGCTCGGAGAGGGTCCTTGTGTCTAAAAGACAGAGGTCCCAGGATGAGCTTGAAGCAGAAGGCAGTAAGCGGGCCAAAGTGCAAGCAGACATGACGTCGCGGGCTCCTAAAGAGCAGAAACTGAAATTATTCAGTGAAATCCTGAAGGAGCACGTGCTGGTGCTAGCCGTCATTGACAAAGGTCAGGAAGACGGGAGCATCACATCGGAAAAGTGGAGGATAGTGTATAATGCACTAAATTCCATTTTCTTGAGGATCCTGAGAGAAAATCCGGGATCCCCCCCGTCCTGCAGAGATGCGGGATGGCACCAAGGGCGCGTTAAGCTAACTCGGACCAGAGATCGGTCGATCTCTATAAAAGGGCAGTGACCGAAGTAGGCGAGGTGTGGCCGGGCGCGAGGCTTGAAGCAGTCAGCAGAGGGGAAATCCCGAGCAGGCCGAGGGCACGCGTCTGGTTACCAACTGAGCCGGATAAGCCAGAGGAGATCATTGAGATTATCCGGGCCAGTAATCCCGATCTTCCAACGGAAGGATGGAGGATTGTGAAACAGGAGGAGGCCAGGGGGGGCTTTAGATTGGCAATCATGCTGATCAATAAGGAATCCTTGGCTTCCCTTGCTAGATCTAAGGGAGTGATCAACTTCGGTTTCGGGTTGATCACTCTTAAAGTTTATAAGAAAGACGAGGTCGATAAGGGCGCGGAAGACCAGCCTGGGGGTGACGGCGAACGGACCCGGCAGGAAATGGTCAAGCGGACTGAGGACGACCAGGGTAGCCGTTCCGATATTTCGGACGAAGAGAAGTTGGTGATGGGAGGCAGCCTCCTCTCTCTGGAGCCTGCTGGGGACATTCTGTCAGGCTCTCGACGAGAGGAAGACAGCGTCCGGAACAAAGAGGTAAATTGCACTATCCTGATGCAGGGAGTGCAGGAAGAGGTGAGTAAGGTCCATTACAATGATTAGCATTGTACAAGTAAACCTACATCACACGAAGGCTGCCTCGGCAGCTCTCGTGCTCAGACTGACTAAGTCAGATGAGGACTTGGTGTTAATTCAAGAACCTTGGATTAACAATAACAGGATCTGTGGCCTCAGAATGAAAGGGTATAAATTATTATACTCAAGCAACTCTGAAAAGATCAGATCGTGCATCTTAGCGAAAAATAATTTGAATATTTTTCTTCTTCCACAATTTAGTAGCGGGGACGTTACAGCGGTGAGCGCTGAGGTAGGCTGTGAAAAACTATGGCTAGCCTCAGCCTATATGGATCGTGAGAAGGAGGTTCCACCGGATAATCTGGGGGAACTGATCCGGGAAGCAGGTCAGAAAAAGGTAGGTGTGATACTTGGATGTAATGCAAACGCGCATCACACAATCTGGGGAAGCACAGACATTAACGAAAGAGGTGAGTTATTTTTTGATTACTTATTAAATACTAACCTCGTAGTTTGCAATATTGGGTGTGAACCAACATTCATTAAATCGACAGGAGGGTCTAGATGTAACCTGTGCGTCAGAAACAATTTTTGATATGATCAGTGGGTGGAGAGTGGCGAAGGAGCACTCATTCTCTGATCACCGATATATATATATAACCTCAACATCAAACCTGTTGCCCGGAAAGCCTTTAGGAATCCCAGAAGGACAAACTGGAACACATATGGGGAGGTGTTGAAGGAACTATTGCCGCTGGAGGTTCCTGGACTTCCGGCGACAGTAGAGGAATTAGATGACATGGTTGATATTGTCACAAAAGCATGCAATCTGTCATTTAACGCTGCGTGTCCCCTGATAAAACCTAGGGGCAGGCAGAAACCGACATGGTGGACCACGGAGTTGGGAACCTATCGGAGAGTGTGTAGGACAGCCTTTAATAAGGCTAAGAACACCAGGGAAAATCGGGATTGGGATTCCTATAAGGAAGACCTGAGAAAATACAAAAGAGTTGAGGAAGGCACAAAGGGGGTCTTGGAGACTCTTCTGTTGTAGAATGGAGGAAGCCTCTGAGACTTCTCGCCTTAGGAAAATTCTATCTACCAACCCAACCAGTCCTAGTTACATAATTAGGCCGGACGGGTTATGGACAGCTTCAAGTGCGGAATCATTGGAGCTTCTCATTGAGACCCATTTTCCGGGAAGCATTGATGACTCGATGGAGCCTGAAGCTCATCGAGGAACACCTTTAACAGATGTGGATGGCATCGTAGACAGGAAACGAATCCTGTGGGCGCTGAACGGTTTTAAGCCTTATAAGTCGGCGGGCCCGGATCGGATTATACCAGCAGAGATCCAAAGAAACTCTGCAGTTATCCTCCCCTGGCTGGAGGTTATCTTCAGAGGATGTCTGCAATTGGTCTATATTCCCAGAAAATGGATGGAGGTCAGAGTGGTTTTTATCCCGAAATCGGGAAAAAGCTCACAGGCTTATCCAAAGGACCTGAGGCCTATAACTCTATCATCCTTTATGTTGAAAACCTTGGAAAGATTGATAGGCGTACTTATTCGGACAAAAGTTGAGCCAAGGAATTGGGCAATGTCGCAGCATGCGTACTGTAAGGGAAAGTCGGTGGACACAGCTCTGCACGATCTAGTACGCATGATTGAGAAGTCAATTTACTCGCAAGAGTATTGTATGGTAGCATTTCTCGACATTGAGGGTGCCTTTAATAATGTAAAAACGGAGGCGATCATGGAAGGATTGTCATTTCTGAAGGTGGATTATCCTATAAGTAGGTTGATAAATCAGATGCTGGTAAGCAGGATTATTATCTCGGAACTGGGAGAGTCCACCATTAGAAGGCGGGTGGTTAGAGGAACTCCGCAGGGAGGAGTAATGTCCCCCTTTCGTTGGAGTGCAGTGGTGAATGGATTGCTGTTGGAACTGGAGAAAGAGGGTATAGGGGTTGAAGCGTATGCAGATGATGTAGCAATAGCTGTCTCAGGCAAATATCTGGATACGATTAGGGATGTTATGCAGAATGCACTCCTGATCGTTACGAAATGAGCCAGCAAATGTGGATTAGGGATCAACCCCTCCAAGACAGAGCTGGTACTATTTACTAAGAAATATAAAATTCCGGTAGTTGGCCCTCCTACCGTGAACGGCATTAGACTGGCTTTTGCTGAAAGAGCGAGATTTTTGGGCATAATCTTGGACAGTAAGCTCAGCTGGAAGCCTGACATTGTAGAAAGGGTGAATAAGGCTAATGTAGCCATTTACTCGTGTAGAAACGCCATAGGGAAGAAATGGGGTTTGAAACCAGAGCTGGTACACTGGCTCTATACCGCAGTGGTAAGGCCTGTGCTGATGTACGGGGTGGGCGTGTGGTGGCCAGCTCTTTAAAAGTTAACCTATATAAGGATGTTGGAGAAGGTGCAAAGAACGGCCTGTATGCTTATAAGCTGGGCGCTTAGGACAACACCTACACGCGCTTTAGAGGTTATGTTCCATCTTATTCCAATCGAATTTTTTGGTAAGCAGATGGCAGCCAATGTGGCTACAAGGCTCTCGGCTGTCTCTTAGTGGAAGTGTCTTCAGGCGGGACACTCGACGATAGTTAGATCACTAGGGGAAGAACTGGTGAATCTAGATTATATTAAACCAACGTTGTGCTTCGATATAGGTTTCCGGATCATCTGTCCTTCTAGGGAATCCTGGAGGAACGGATCAATACAGGAAAACGAGGCACTGTAATTTTTCACGGACGGCTCTAAGCTAGACGGAAAAGTAGGAGCCGGAGTCGTCTGTGAGAAGCTTAATGTTAATATTTCTGTTCGTCTCCCTGACTACTGCAGCGTGTACCAGGCTGAAGTGGCGGCGATAGGGGAAGTCGTGACATGGTTGAAGTATAACGTGGTATGTGTTAAGGATATCGCGATTTATGTGGACAGTCAAGCGGCACTCAGGTCACTAGAGCCGGTTTCTCTGAAGTCACGGGTGGCGCTGGATTGCCGATCATCTCTTAATGAGATGAGCGAGTATTTCAGTATCCAGATAATCTGGGTCCCTGGTCACTCGGACGTCACGGAAAACTGCAGATGCAACCGGAAAGGGCAGGTCTGGGGAGGCCTATAGCAGCGCTCAAATTGACGCTCAGTAAAAAGGCAATCGCCTTGACAGATGAGAGGTGGACCAACACTCTCACGTGCAGGGTAGCAAAACAGGTTTGGCCAAAACTGGACCTGCGGCGCTCCAAGGCACTTATATCCCTGGGAAAACGAGATTTAGGATTGGTCGTAGGGATACTGACAGGACACTGCCTTTTTGGGGAACATGCGAGAAGGCTGGGTCTAGAGACGAATGACTTTTGTAGAAGTTGCATGGACGAAGAGGAGGAAGAGACGTTAGTTCACTTTCTATGCTCGTGTCCAGCACTATCATACAAAAGACATAGGTACTTGGGTGTGTCAAACATGGACAGCCTTTCTGAACTCGCGGACTTTGGGGTGCGAGATATTTTACGCTACATCAGTAGCTCTGGTTGGTTTCAGCGGGAGTAAGGGGAGATTGGATCCTGTGGTATCACAATGGGCCATTATTGGCCTAAGTGTGCGATAGCAGCCACTCTAACCTAACCTAACCTAACCTAAGGATAATGCAAACAAACCAGATAATATTGAACAACTTAGAAGGAATATTAGAGAAGAAATTAACGTCATACAAAAGAGCCCGCATGTGTAAGGCCAATAGAGGGGGACATTTGGCAGACATTGTTTTTCATACATAATTCCAAACATTAAATAAACGATCTGTAAACATTTGTAGGCAAAACAGTGGTAAACCTTTCGGGTGGAAACCCTGTATTTGCTAAGAAAATTTTTATTAAATTAGTGATTGAAGTCAAAAAAAAAAATTCAAAAGTTAAATTTTTATAAAATGTAATTCAGCATTTACTCGCGTTTAAAGGGAGTATGTTGTTTAAATCCCATATGTACCACATTTATCAGGTAAACTTAATAAACACATTTTATTAAACACTTGTTTTTTTAAATTCGCAGAATTAGATTTTTGAATATTTTAATTAAAATATTAATTCAAAAAGTTTAAAAAATCACTCGGTCGATTTCGACTTGTTAGGTCATCATCAGGAGTATCTCCTCAGGAGTTAAAAAAACAAGTGTTTAATAAAATGTATTTATTAAGTATAAGTGTGTTTCGCCAAGTGCCTACGGCAAATAGCGTAAAAAGTATATCAGGTAATTTTGACATTTTCAGGTAAATCAGGTAAATTTGACATTTGCTCTATTTTTGAAATTATCCAACATTTTTAAATGCATGAAATATCTTTTTTTATAGTTACTCGAATAAATTATGTAGAAAAACTATTTGTAGTAAGTATTACATTAGTTTTGTTGTGAGCCAAAAACGTTATCACTTTCTAACGGGGCTAAGGAATTAAACAAAACGAAAGAAATTTGTGAATGGTAAATACTTTTTATAACAAAAAATACTAAAATAAAATAATATAAAAGGAGTTGTACGTTGTACGTTCTTAATTTGTAAAAGCTAACGCTTTGTCACTCATTAAACTTCAAACTTTTACAGCCCGTTTAGTTTAAATTTTTCCGATAGGTGGAATCCGAGATGCTCCAATCGTCAGTCGGAAAAATAATAATTGTTAAAGTAAACAGTCGACAATTTAATTCTAGCAACAAGAGACAAACTTAGGTAAACTATCGAAAATATGTGATGTTAGATCATCAGCACTGTTCATTTTTTTAATTGTTATAGGACCGATGCACACTTGAGCTCAGTTTTTTGCCTGATACGAGCTATGTTTCCATTTCACAAATTTTCATTTTGGTTTTCAAAACTCATAAGAGGAACATTCTTGAGCGATACTATAGTTATGTGTCTATCCCATCGCAAATTTAAGGCTTAAGAAATAAACAAGCCAGCATTTTAGTTAAAACATCATATTTTTTATTTTGGACAACTATTATATAAATATTTCTATAAGTTAATTAACAAACTGAATGTTGTGTTATCCATTGGTGCTATGTATTATGCAATGTATTATTATTTCTTAAAACGCATTTTTATTAGAAAAAATCATTAAAAAACCGTTTTGTTTCTTTCAGATAAAAAAATGTTAATTTCAAACACCGAAATTTATTTTATCCCTCGAAATGTACTGATAAAATTCTATACAAATTTATTGAGTTTTTTTATGTTTACTGCAAGTTCAAAATTTGTTTAACAGTAATTTTGATCCAATACGGTTAATTTATTTCAGCCAAGTAAAAGAGAGTGTGATCTCTAAACGTAGCTCATTTCACTGAAAAATGTCCAAAATGTGCCACGAGCTAATTTTCCGGGCATAATAATGATTTTTTTCAAAATCTGAATTTTTCTTCGTTTGCTTCGTTTGGTGAATTGTTCTCATGCTTTAATCTGGCCTCTCTTAAAACAAGCCACTACATTATTTAGAAAATCTGAAAAAATTATAACGTTACTAACCCCTGAGAATTGGAGTATCAAATGTGAATCGATCGATGTATGGGTAAAAATAATCTTATATGTTCGTTTACATGCCCTATTATTAAAGTTAGCTGGAACCTAAGCAGGTTCCCACTCAATCCCATACTGTGCCCAGGGTGCATAAAAAATGTGTGCGTGAATGCGGTATGAATAGTCCAGTTTTCGGCTACCGTCGTTCTTTCTGCAAAATGAATGTGCTTTTAAAAACACACGTGTAAGGACAAAATGGAATCAATATTTAGGAATCAAAAATAAATTACAAATCCTGTTAATTAGACCTCTACCATTATTTGAATATGAATAGCGTAATATGTTTAAAAAATTATTTTTTAATAGAAAAGCTCTTAATTATACCGGCCTAATAATCGCCATAGATTTAGTCTATTGTAGTAGTTTAGGCTATTAGTATTATATTATTATGGCTTTAATTGTAAATTAATGTAATCCAACGATGAAAAAACTAAAAACTGGCCACTTTGATCAAAAAATTCCTAATAATTTTTATTCAAATCTATCGACAAATTTCTATCTCCAAAAAAATAGAATGTATTTATTTACCATGTTGTAGAATAGTGTGGTTCATTTTCGTTGAGTACCCCGTTTTATATTTTCAGTTACATATTTCAAAAATTTTAATTTTTGGCATCTTCACTACTCCATCAAACGGCAGTGCACAACGAGCGGGCACAACGAACTATTGGAACTAGACAACTATAAAAATTCAAGAAATTTTTTACGTTCTCAACACGTCAATCACAAAAAACATTTCACAAATATCAAATACTTCCTTCCTCCTTCCCTTCCATACGCTTTTCCCGGTTCCCCGAAAATTCTGCGACAAACAATTATGCCACAAACAATTATCCAACAAACAATTCATCGAAAAACAAATATGAAAACTACAACTTTACAATAACCAAGTGTGCGTAAAAACAACAATTCATCGAAACAAAATTTTTCACTGTAATGCACCGGATTATTGTGCATAATTTATTTTTCAGCTAATTTTTTGCCATCTTTTTTTTTATTTTAATTAATAATAATTGCTTCGTCAACGTTGCAGACACAGATCAAAGAGTTTTTATCGCTCTTATAGCTTCTTCTGATAGTGCCACAAACGTTAAAGAATCAATTTTTGTAAATATAAACTATTTTTTAATGTAATTTTAATTCGTTGTATACCTTAGAGGATGGGGGCTGCCCCCAAACCCCCGCTTTTCCAGAATTTATACAATTAATGAAGTGTCATTAATGGAGATGTCCTACTTTGCTTTCCGTACCACACAATTGAAGAATTAAGAGAAAATTGATCAATTTTTTTTAATTACGAGTCTTTTCGATGAATTGTTCAGCGTAGAATTGTTTCTGTGTAAAATTGTTTGTATTACCATTACGAATTTTTTCGATGAATTGTTCAGTGTAGAATTGTTTCCGTGTAAAATTGTTTGTAGTACAATTATCCTTCTCTGAATTCATTTCTAACAATTGTTTGTCGCACTTTTGTGGTTGTGTTAAATTGTGTTGCGCATAATTTTCGGGATGCCGCTTTTCCCAAATCCATTAAAATGAGCCTTATCAACGCTTTGTACATTTTTACCTTAGCGAGATATGTCAGCTGATACATATTAGCAAATTAAATTTAAAGCCCCGCATTCTAAAATATTATATGTGCATTGCAGTAATTTTTAGTGGTTTTCATTAGTCTGTGAATAATATTTTTGACAGTAAACGAACAAATTTAATTATTTAATAGATTTAACAAAAATTAATAAAAAAAAAATAAATTTACTTACATAGCAAATAGAATTGAAAATGCTTTTGTTATAATTCCCATTTTGTTTTACTAAATTTAGAACTTCAGGCATCTCCTATAATTTTACATTTATCACTTCCAAATTATTTATTTTGATGATTCATTAATACGAGTGCAGATTTTTTATGTACCAGTATTTTAATCACTATTAAAGATATTTAACGTTTATTTATTTACAAAACCACTCGGACTCATTCGATCACGAAACCATTATTGAAACAAATTGAAGGCAATCACTAGATCATACAGGCGAAATATTCGATTAAAAATTGATTTCTTTTATGTCACTATATGTACAACAATAAATAATACCGAATTTTAAAAAATGTTAATTTAACTAGAAAAAAAGAGCCGCTTTTAGTTAGCGTGGTTATAAAATGTTTAGCTGGTGGTTATAACAAAACGTGTATTATAAATTTAATTTGTACAGTCAACATGATTGATTATACGATAAAGACATAATTGAATAAGTAAATTTCATCTCGCGTATGTTAATGCCGATAACGTCGTACGACACTTGGGAATAGAGTAAACCATTTTAAATTTAATTTATTAACAATTATATGCTAATAAAAATGTATAATTAAAATATTTGTGTTTTATGATTATTAAAAATACAATTATATTTAGAAAAAGCAATTTTGAATATATTTTAATTTAATTAACATACAATTGATAACCATTCTGTTATTAAAATAAATAGAAGGTAATCGATTAATAAGATTTTAATATTAAAAAATCTTAATTCTTTTGCACATTATTTTGTTATCGGCACGATTTTTTTGGAGGCACTTGCTAATTGGAGTTTCAATGTTTTTATAAAACCAAAACTAATTCATACTATTTGATAAACAACTTTTAACTATTAAGTTCATATGAATTTATTTTATCAACAATAAATTAATACAATCATATTGTATTAGTATCCTGTCTTCCAAATCAGCTGTTCCTGACTACAATGTGAAAGTCTTTCTTAAAATAGTTGTTTAATTCCCTGAAAATTTAATAGTTTTCAAGGTCCAACGTAATAAATACGTATATAATTGATTATTTTCTTCTAATCTATTTTATTTCTAACTAAGGTCATATGTATGGTTGATGACAAAATTATAAGATAAAATTCCTTAGAATCGAACTAGTAATTCAGTTTCACACTTAAGAGAGCATGTAAAGGCTTGAAATCGATTCACTACAACGTCAAATAATATTTCCTTGTATACAATTTTTCGTATTTCATATTTATAGTTTCAGCTTTCGTCTGCCAGATGATAATTTACGAGTGGCAGTTGTTTCGCAATATAAATTTATAAAATTTCGAACTATGATTGTTTACGTAAAATGTGTGTTAAAATGTTACGTAAAATTGTTTACGTCTGAATAATTTTGGTCGAGGAAAATTCATTCTCGTCCTTTGCAAGTTGTCGCAAATTAAGAACGTATAATCAAATCATCAAACAAAACTTTATTTATCAATAACTATGCCAAAAATTCAATTCCACAAAGTTGCAAACGAGACGTACATTTTTGAGCGCATCAACACTAATGATCGTTTTTTAAATTTTGCATTTTGCATTGGTTTAAAGAAATATAAACCATTTATGGCATTGTATGCTTGGAACAGAAGGGACACTGAAGGATTGTTATTCTGATAAAAAAATTTAAATCCAAAAATGTGGGTATTAAAGGAATCTTTAAAATACTTGTAGTAATTTGTAACTGTTATCGTTTTCTGACAAATTTTAACAATAAGATTTGAATCAAAATTTGAATATAGGAATATTCTATATAGAACATACATGTAATTTGAAAAGTTTTAAGTTCAAAAAATCACACTTGGAATAAACAAATTTAAAATTGCGGTTCGGTTCAGTAATAAATTATATCGTGTTTATAATTGTTAAAATGGTTATGTTCAATCAACGTTTGATGGAAAATATTTGTTTGTGACTTTATTATTAAAGAAAATAAATAACGGAGTTAGGCTCCATAAATACAGAGCGTGCACCAACTTTGGCTAGACAATTTTATTACTACCATTCAAAGTCACACTGGGCTGGCATCTACATGACTGTATTACTACAGACACATTACTATGTAGTTTCGTAACCGTAATTTCGGGATCATGATTTCCTAAATGAGAAGACAGGATACACTACAATTTCCTTTGTTTTCTCATTTGGGTTTAAATTGTAACGCAGTAGTAACGCCAAACTGCCAAGTAAAGTTTTATCGAATTGTTGATGGTGCAAAAGTTACTCCACTTTTTGTGTTTTTTAGTAAAATCGCATGCGCGCTCACCAAAAAATTTATTTAAAAAAACCCAAGAGTTCTTTTGTTTAAATTTCTTTTTTAATACGATCTAGAAGAGTGTGCCTTTCCAATAAAACCATTTTTATAATCTGCATTATCTTCTGTTAAATAAAAACAATGGTTTTGTAAAGTATTTTTGTTGTTCAAAATTCTTTGTTGATGTTTAAGTGACGCCAGCAGGAAATCAGAAAAAGCTAAGTAAAAATTTTTGGTTGTTGTTGTTTTTTTTTTCATATTAATTTATTTTAGTTTAATAAAACGGAGTTTATTTCATGTGCTACTTGCTTTGCTTTTCATAATTTATTTTTATTTTGGAAAACTATAAGTACAATTTTTTTACCGAAAATTAAAACAATTAATGTACTATATTGGAGGAATAAAAATAAATTTGAATTTGTTAGTTTTTAATTTCAACTTCCTAGCTTCATTGGATTCGATCGAAAGAATTCTAAATATGGCCCTGTTGATTTATATGCTTTCTCTTTTACCCTCCGAATTTGACTCACTTGCCAACTGCTTACATTCATTCTATAAAATCTATTTCTATGACGCCAACTAAATATCCATGACAAACAGAAAACTCAAAGGAAACTATATCTTTTTTGGTAAACTATTAGTGTAAGAAATATCCATTTTTGATGCATTCGACGTTGTGATATTTGGGTTGCCTTTGATTTTCACGTCGAATAAACGTGTTTGAGTAGTTTTATTTGTTTTTAATTTTTTATGTTATTATTTATTAATTGGACTAATAAATGTCGCTAGACGAGCTCTAATTGAACCGAATAAACGATGTGCTATGGATTTAATGGAATGTTCTTGAAGACCAAAATTACGACGAAGGCAAGTCGTAGCTAGCTCTAACTGAACCGATCTAGCGATGAGCATTTACCGGAAGAAAACAGCCTTGTATTTGACGTTCTTGAAGACATCAAAACTACTACGAAGGCAATTGGAAGTTTAAGAAATTTTGAATTACACATCTCATTACAAATGAGATTTCATGCTCACAATGTGGTGTGTGGTTCACTAAATTGTTGTGTTCGTAAATAAATAAAGAAATAAATGCTGTGTTATTATATGTTCGTAAATAAATAAAGAAATAAATGCTGTGAGCACTAAAATGCATTTAAATGAGAAAAAATATCTCATTTCGAAAATGAATTCAAATTTAGTTTGAAACTATGGTTAAACATGACACACTAGTAGGAAATCATGATTTCGAGTTAATCATAATTACGAAACTAACAGTGTATCTATGATATAACTTTGATGTAACTACAAAGAAGATTTATAAGACATTTACTCTATCTTATGAGCTGGGAATCAATCAAAAAGCGTACCAACACATTATAAGCAGCGCCTTGCAATCAGTGCTTACGAAGATGTTGAGATCTTTAACTTCACATCTTACAGCTTTGGAAACACCTAGAATCAGGGCTGTGAGTTCAGCTTGAAAAGCTATTCAATGAGAACTCAGACTACCTGACGCCTTAAGAGAAACTTTAGAGAAGGATATTGAACTCAGTACGAACGATCGAGCGCAAACCGTCCATTGATTTGTACTCGCCGTTTATAAATTCATAAATAATCCACTACCTGAGGTAGTTACTGTAGTCAAAAGTTAAATTACATATAATGAAATAATGTAAATCTTTTATAGATATTGCAGATTCTGCTTCAGGTATTTTTAATTTCTTTATGAAACAATTGTCAATATATTCGAATATTCGTAGAGAAAAGCGAACTTAATATCGATTAATTTACGTGCATTGCATACTTCTGTATACTAACTCTATATACATGTAAAGCAGAAAAAATTATTACAATTACAAAATATTTGTATTGTTATTATAATGCGACATCCTTTGAATTCTTTAATCCCATATATATATTAGCTAATAAAGCTGTCTAGCCTCGATCTGAAAATAATTAGACTTTGGAATTTATTTTGATTTTTATCAATTATTGATACCATAAAATGAGCTAATCGTTGTGCTAATTTGTTCGACTTGATTAATGAATATGGTTATCTATGATTCAATATTTGCTAAATTAATATTGATTTTATGAATATAGGATAATTAAAATGTTTAATAATATTTAAATATCGGGTAAGGGTTAAGCTCCATAAAAAATACTCGTGACTTAACAACCAACATGTCATAATATTATATTATACAGAAAAATTCAAAGTTCTATAGTAAAATGCGTTCTCTTTATCAAATTGTTGGACAACTTAATAAACAAATCGTGTTTTTTAAATATAAGGCAAGCAATAGCGATATGAATGAATCACATTATATTATAAAATTTAATATTTAGCTTCGGTCATAATTATAATGATTTATGCGCGCGTATATTTGATTCAACTAGACACGATAATAAAAGGAGTGGTGACGATACCACTAAAAACTATTTTTTTATATCAAATGAAATCATTTATAAGTTGTGTACAACGATGATGATTGAACATGTTTTGTTAAAGATCTTCATTGTTCATAACACACTCATTACACCAACTACTTGACAAGAATAGAATTTTAAAACAATTTTATGATTTCATTCCTTAAAAAAAAAATATAATTTTTTAATTATATTTAAGAGACGCACGACATTAAAAATTATAATTTAATAATAATTCTTAAAATGGTCAGCTGCTATTTTCAGCTGGTTGTAAGAAATAATACTTTTAATATTATGCATATAATATGTATATGTATGCATAAGCGCGTTCCAACCGAAATCCATTTCATGTGCGTTTGTAAAATACTATAAATTTTACATTGTACATGGTAGAGTAGAACGAAACGGAAATAAAATACAACGTTGTTATTTAGGTCAATAGGGTTAGTTTACAACACAACTTGCAGTTATACATTTTTCATTTTCAATTACATTAAAATTTGAAGAAGTCTGTTATGTTGGTGGTAAATTTTAATTTGCCAATTTGAATAATTTACTTCAAGAACATATTCACAACTGTTTTCTGGAATTTTTAAAATAAGCAGATTGTACCCTCATACTCGTAATAGTATAAAATTAACATGTTAAGACACGAATAATAATATATGGAATGAGTTTGCAAAATTATTTAACATAACACGCGATCAAAAAAATCACGATTAAAAGTCTTACGAGTTTATACCGTTAATTCTTTCCTCTATACGAGTTGTCTTTGACTTAAGGGTAAAATGTTCAACACCAAGTAATTTATAATATAGTAAACTCAATTTATTTCAGAAATATTATAGGCCAAATACTACTAGGAAATCTAAGAAGTATACTAAACTTGACAAAATTAACGAATTTAACCTTCTTCAAAACGCTAACGGATTTTACAAAATTCAATTATATAGAATAGATCAGTCCGCATCAGATTTCTAATTTAGAAATTAAAGAAAACCCGGAAATTGTCATGACCGTCGTATTTACACCGTAAAACATAGGCAAGACTTTATTTTAAATTTCAGAAGCCAACATTTATAAAAATCGTCCGACGTCCAACTATATCCAGGATCTAGCTAGAACAACACACAGCTCAATAAGCAGGCCAAATACTTCCTTCTCACTCTTCAGATGTGTCAGACATTCACTGCTAAAAGCCATTTGGCGAAATTTCTGAAGTGATCGTTTAGTCAGATTTTGGTTGAATGATTTGAAGTTTGAGGGGACCTGAGACTTTTACTTGCGAATCCAGCATCCGTATTTAAGTTCCATGATATAAATCAATACAGATTTAATTTTTAAAAACCGATAGAGCGATCACTGATAAGTTGTGGTTTGTGCCACTTATTTAAAATAACAATCGTTACGATACGATTGATCGTAAGATCTCGATTAATTCTACGACTTCTATTTCAGAATGATTCAACGACAGTTTAGATTTTCACCTAGTTTTAATATTCCAAATGGAAACCAATTTTCATTTATTCAATTCTTGAACGCGGTTCTGGTTGAAATTTTTGCAACTTTTACTAAATTTCTCCCCAAAAATTCTTTTATACATTGAACCTTCCTTAACCTCTTATTCACCGGGAAACATAATACACCGATCAAATTTCTTCAGTATTATAGGTCACCCAAATAACGTATTTCTGTGATCATAATTTCAATATACTACCACAAAACTACCATCCACTACATTTCTTCAACAACCAACATGAGATTGTACCAGGGTATTGGCTGCAGTAAAGCTGTTGATTCTATCAGCCACTGCACTACGCTAGAAAGCTCTTACTCCTTTGACTTCTCTAAACTAATTTTATGTTCTAGTTTTTGTCAAATGTTTTTGACCGAACACTATTTATCGAAATTTGTGGTCGAATATACAACTTATTACTTAATAAAGGCTACATCATGAGTTTCACAAGTTCTCATATAGATCCATGTTATGTCATCGGTTCACAATATCGCAAATGACTTAAAGGTCTTGAACAGCATGAATCAGTAGAATGAACGTAGGATGAAGTTAATCAACTATACATCTTAAAACAAATAAATTGAAAGTTATGTCATTCTATTGAAAGAAATCGCCTGTATAGATATAAACTATAATGACAATCCGCTAGTTTACACGAGTTGTGATTCAATCAAAAATTTCTTCTCTTCTTTCTCCAATGCCTATAAACTAAAATTTTGTTTATAGGCAGGGGAGAAAGAAGAGAAGAAATTTTTGGTTGAATCACAACTCGTGTAAACTGGCGGAATAGTATCAACAGATTGAATGGGATAAAAGAACGTTACATTTAAGAGAACTGTTTCAGCTATGGTTGATACCAACTGAAATACACAGCTCAAGAATGACACCCATTCTACCATTCACAAATCGATAGAATTGAAAGTATCCAAAACTGATTGGGATTACGACTACGATTTGCTATACCACTAACGTTGCTCTTTTTTCACTTTATAGTGCCAGATCCCAAGTATAACAAAACGAAAGTAAAAATTGAGCACAGTATTTTCCTTCGTTTTCATCCAAAATTAACGAAAGTTAAACTTCACATTATAATGATAGTGTTTGTAGCGTATACGTATTATATACATATGCGTATACAAATGGCGTTATTTAGTTTATTGTGAGAACGCTAAGTTTATAGTAACTTTTAACAATGCGGATACATTTGTCAACTTTGATATTAATTTAATTGAAGATAGGGAGGCTGTAAAACAATTGGTACTGTAAAGATTCATTCGAGATAATTTGATACAATCTATTATATTTTGTTTTCCTATTTTATATTTAGAAACCATCTTGCTTCATAGATGGCCACAAACTAAAAAAGTGCATTAGGGCAAACTTTACAGAGCTGTTCACTGAAGGTCTTAGCTGCAAGTTTACGTTTAAAGGATGAAACACATCAAGAGCAGCGCAACATATTCCAAACAATCCACACTAGCGGCTGCGAATGGGTGTGCACATCAAGCAGCGCAGCAGTTTATTTTGTTTTAGTAGTAAAATGCACTTGTCTCAATTTTATTGAGGTTATGAGTAGCATCAAAGAGCAGTCAATTCAAGCTGCTGGGTGTGGAACCTATTGATGCCGCGACAGATGCAACTTCATTCAAAACAATTTTTTTAAATTTAAATTTTTCTATTAAAATTACAAAATATTTGATTTCTTTTATTGGAAATACGTATATTTACACTCGAACTATGATCTTGTTACATTAAATAAGCGAATAAGGCAATATTTAAATTGGCTGCTCGCTGCTGCTGCTTGGTGTGTTTCATCATTAACGGTCAATAAAAATAATGTGAGGTATGGTTTACGTTACTCCGTGTTAAATTTAATAATTTTAATATTATTTTCATCATTTTAGATTGTACTATGGAAAAATTTACGAACTCTATCGAAACCGATTTAATATCCACAAATTACTTTTGTTATATAAAAGACAAACAAGGAAAATTATTTAAAGAAAAAATCTAGTGTAAATATTATAAATTAAAAAACTGAATAATTTAATCGAAATGTATATATATGTATGTCCAAAGTAATCAATAATGAATTAAAATAATTAATTTAATAAATCATTTTATTTTACAAAAACAAAAATATTTTTTTAAAAACATTTAATTTTACAACCAAAATTTGAAATTGCCGTTTTAAAAAACACAAGCACAATTGTTCCCGCCAAATATTTCTCAATACGCATACACATGCAATAAAATGTTTATAATGAGTTCCGTCCAGTTTCGAATTTTCGCGACACGCTTCATACGTTTTATTTTAATAAATTGCAACTCAAACTTAGAAAAATACTAGACTAAGTTTAGTACTTAAGTACGAATATCGCCAGAAAAATTGAAAGTAAAAATACTTGGGATGTAAATGCTATAAGACTCCTAAGCAAGCAATAGACGAAATTAATTTGCAAGCAATAGACGAAAAATGCCCGGTTCATCGTTTATACACCTTATATTCTTGAAAACCTGAATAAATTTACCCCGACCAGGACGTTTATGCTATAAAAATTCCTTAAACTCGAACATCGTAAAACAAATCGGCCAACGAAATGGCTAAACAAAACGTGAACCAATTATTTAAGATAATTAGTTTGAAACAGCTCGATTTTGATTTTCTATGGCCTTTATTAAAGATTAATACACTTCTAACAGGATAAAAATATGAAAGTACCAAGGCGAACAAAATAAAGCTTACTGAGAAATGGAGCAAACAGTAATTATCCAGACCATGTACGAGTTATATACTCTTCAAAAAGCTATACGAACGTGGATTTGTTCGAAACACAAAAATGAAATAAATATGTACTGTGGTTTCAATAATTCATTTTTCTTAATCATAGCTTAGAAATTTGCTTATCAAAGCTTAGCATATTCCAATGTGCACGCAGTTATTTAAACAAACCGTAAAACTTCCAACAGCCTTTGCTTAAAATGTATAAATTTGTTAAACCGTAATAAAATTCCGATTTTGTTAATTTACTTCCTTTTTAGATAAAAGTTTATCTAGCCGTTTTATATTTGAAATATGTATGAGTAGTTTATAGTTCTAATATAATTAGACATACTACTTATACATATGAATTCAGTTTTTGTTTAATTTATTTAGTTATACATACATATATTTGTGAGAATGCCAGGGTAGTTAGTTAAAAATGACGTCTATATACGTATTTTTTATGTATTTATTGTATCTAGAGTCTACTAATGTGCGAAACGCATATTTAAGTTTGGCTAAAGAAGGCATAAAATTTTGGGCCTTTAATTACTCGTTATACTCAGACTGGATCACGTTAAATCAATAATAATATCTATATTTGCTATATTTAAGTACTATTAAACTGGTCAACAACGATAATTAAATATTCAATTTATAAAACTTTAAAACTAAACACAAAATCTGATTAAAAAGATATTGAATCAATGCTTTGAAAGAGTTTAATATGAAAAAAGGAATAACGCTAGCAGTGTCATGTGGGCTGTATACGTGATCAAAATTGGCAAAACGAAAACAACAGCTAGCGGCCCTAAGTAATAGTGTACCGTTAAGTGAGCATCGTTATAATATTGAACAAACATAAGATAACTTTTTTTTTTAAATTACTAAATAAAGTGGTTTTAAAATGTTTAAAACTGGCCTTTTGTTACTTTCCATTCACAACATATTATGCCTCGAGCATTTTAGAGATCATAAAACGCTACATACGTATTCCTTAACATTAAAAAAATTAGAATTTTAATTAGAACTAAATATATTTTATAGACACAGTAGAAAAACTATTTGCTTTATTGTAATATATGTATGTACATATATTATGTGCTATATACTTATGATATACTGAATATAAATTTCATAATGAATATCCGTTAAGCATGAAACATGACAATTTAAACACACTAGATAAACAATTCAAATATGTATGTATGTATAATATTATAAGTATGCAATGATAATATGTAATAGCTTTTTTTTTATTATATCAGCACAAATTTATTAAGTATTCTCGCTATATACTACAAAATGTATGTAAAAGTAATCACATTATAAAAACTAAATTTAGCAATAATTATCATTTTGTTGAAAATTAATTTGTTTAAATAATGGTCGAATCTGAAATCAAGTATAAATTTGATGTAATATTTGTTGCTCTTTGAATTATTTAGAATTTGGGCCTTTCATAAATTTGTTGGTAAGTACGAACATATTTATAATTATACTTGATAGGTAATAGGTTTAATTATTTAAAATGCCAATCATAAATTAGTCATACATACATGATCACGGTCAAGCGCAAATCATTCATAACGCAATTTATTAGTCGCGAAGGATTATTGTTTATAAAGTAAATGGTATACATATTTTCAAAGTTCCGTAAATTTAAAGATTTAAAATAAGCCCAATTATTGTACAGTGGCACAATACGCTAATAATACGCTAATAACACTGTGCTTGAATCGCAAACTTTTTTTTGTGGCAAACTGGGCACCCAGAGAGTAAACCTAATTCAAGTATGCTGAATTCAATGGTGCTATTCCCATTTCAAAGTTAGTCCTCATTTTTGAGATATCGCTTTCGATGTGTCATGGCTCTGAGTCAAAAATTTGTCAAAATATACTCATTTCCACGTTTATAACTCTTGAATCATTAAGATTTTCGTTTTGCTTTCTTCAGTAAAGTTATTGCACAAGCCAAGAGAAACAACTTTGCTGAACATATCAAGACCGAAAAACCACATCTACGTTCACAGTTTTGTGTTATTTTTTTTTTGTTTTCATTTCGACGAAAAACCCTTTTTTTACCATTTTTTGTCCATTTATTGAATTTAAATCGATTGAAATCGACCGATTAAACACCTCATCAACAAAATATAGATACAATAGAAACTACGTAAAAGAAAATTATATCGATTCAGTTGATTTTATGGTGATTTTTCTTAACTGTTTTAATTTTAATTTTCTGATTCGTTCGTGTCGCCTTCGGGATCTTCTTCCGCCTGCAAATTCCAACAAATGTCACCCATGAGTGCATGTATCTTTTTGCCGATGCACCAATGTTCGAGCCTTGGTGTCACTTGGTGAAAACGCTCGCCGTGCTCATCGGATTCGGCTGGTGATTGTTCGGCGAATTTTTCCACATGACAATGCAAAAAATGTTTTTTCAATGACATTCGAACGTTTATATTATGAAAAGCGGTCAGCATATTTTCAATATATTTGCGCCAATTATCGGACCGATTAATTCCGAGAACATTCCTAATACTTCGTTCTTACTTATTGTGCAATTTTTTAACTTTTTTAGAAATATCGGTTTCGAGAATAATCTCTTCTTCGGTTTATTTTTTACGACTATGTATTATATTAATTATTTTGAAGCTGTTTATATACTGTTGCTATAGGTGCTGCTCTTTCGCACCTCCTTTGTTTTTAAGTTATGGATAATTGGATAGACACTCGATCCACTAACAAGCAAGCAATTTGCTAGCCAAAATCCTGACTACTCAATAAATTTGGAACCAAGGAAATTTAAATTTCAAAATACATTTATCATAATTTTTTTGGATTTTTTGTTTATTTTTGCGATATTACAGTAAAATTTACGGCTTCAAAAATTAAACAGCAAATTTTGTGTTGTTCTACTGTGCAATCGCACAAAAAAAAAACGAAAAATTGTATTGAAAATATAATTTGTAAAATTGATTGAGTAGTCAGGATTTTGGCTAGCAAATTGCTTGCTTGCTAGTGGATCGAGTATCTATTCCAATAACTCGACAATTTTATTGGTTTTTGTGTTGATTTTGTCGTTAACTAAATTGTTGGTGCTTTTGTTTTGTATATTTTCAGAGTGTGAATTTTGGCCATAATTTGACTCCATGACTCATGAAAAATTTGTATACGTACAGTATACAAATGTCTCATGAGTCATGAGTCAAATTGTGCCCAAAATATATACCAAGATCTTCTAGTTTGTTTAATTTCGGTCCATTTTTGATTCTGTGCTGAAATTTTTATTGAATTTAGTGTACCTATGATTTTCAGTTTTTATGTGTTGTGCGAAACTTGATTTTATGTACTTTTTTTAAGTAAGTTTGGTTATGAATGGCCTAACGTTCTTTGTATCTTATTTGAAATAAGCGATCTGTTTGGTCTAAGTATGTCGACCTAAAGTTGTATTTTGCCTTACCTGTGTATACGGATCTCTGCACAGGTGGACCCATGTTTCTCTAGACAGGAGTCGGAGTCTTCTGTGAGGAGGTTTTGCCAAAACTGACAAGACCCTGCCTTTATGGGGAACATGCTAGAGGAAAAGAAGTTGCATAAACGAAGAGGAGGAAGATTCTTTAGATAACTTACTATGCTCGTGTTCGGCACTATCAGAAGGCATAGGTATTTGGGCGTGTACAGTATAGCTGCAGATATTATATATATATATATATATATATATATATATATATATATATATATATATATATATATATATATATATATATATATATATATATATATATATATATATATATATATATATATATATATATATATATATATATATATATATATATATATATATATATATATATATAATATATATATATATATATATATATATATATATATATATATATATATATATATATATATATATATATATATATATATATATATATATATATATAATATATATATATATATATATATATATATTATATAATATATATATATATATATATATATATATATATATATATATATATATATATATATATATATATATATATATATATATATATATATATATATATATATATATATATATATATATATATATATATATATATATATATATTATATATATATATATATATATATATATATATATATATATATATATATATATATATATATATATATATATATATATATATATATATATATATATATATATATATATATATATATATATATATATATATATATATATATATATATATATATATATATATATATATATATATATATATATATATATATATATATATATATATATATATATATATATATATATATATATATATATATACATATATATATATATATATATATATATATATATATATATATATATATATATATATATATATATATATATATATATATATATATATATATATATATATATATATATATATATATATATATATATATATATATATATATATATATATATATATATATATATATATATATATATATTATATATATATATATATATATATATATATATATATATATATATATATATATATATATATATATATATATATATATATATATATATATATATCACCAAATTATAATTGTCATTAAGTAAAAATACTATCAAGGATCTTTGACAAACAGAACTAATCGCAAGCACAAAAAACCATGCGTGCAAAATTGTAAAAACAATCATAATAAAACGATATCTAAATGCAAATTATTACAAATAGAATAGTTTTCATGTCACGTCTCGTGATTCATTTGCATAATTCAGATTTAAAAATAAAGTTTCAATGGCATTGCTCTTGTCGTACCAATCATCTGATCAATCTATTAAACATGTTATTTTAAATTTTATTTCGTAACGAAAATCTTATTATGACACCTACATAAAGATTTGGAAAACAGCAATCTAATGGAAAATTTTTAAACTAATATTTATCGATAGAACTTATTTAGACGTCATTCATGTGTTACTTGACACTTTTAGTGATCAAATCTCTTTATACGATATTTCAAGACATTACATAAATATATTTTTAAGGTAGGTCTGTTCACAAACCATTCAATAAATACGAGGCGACATCAATTGCATTAACAAAATTTTAAGTTCTCGATAATCTTTGTTATAAAAAATAGTCACAATAGTATTATTTTAAGATTCACGAAAGGGGAATGACCACAGAATATAGCACTTGTTTACATATATTTACTTGAAAATTTAAACCATAATTATACAATAATCGATTTGGCTCAAAATAAACAGTTTAATAAATATATGATTGAATTTAAACTAAAATAAGTCAATTTGGTACGCTAACTTGTGAAAATAATAAAATGTATAATTTGTTGTAAAACATTACAATATTGCTAAGGAAACATCCCTTGCTTAAGTTTTTTATCGTTGACATGTACATTATGAGCGGATATAAACAATACCAACTACAATCGAATATGCATTGTATGTAATTAATTTATTGGTATCCGCGAAGGAAAGGAAGTTTACTACAGAAGGAGTTTATTAATCACAAACTCAAAAATGTGTGGTTTATTTGCGATGTAATTATACACGTAATAGACCAAATATGAAATTGAATATCGATACAAATACAGATACGTATATGTGTTGCGATTATATTGTAATTGCGTACAAAACCGTTACTGTGGAGAAGGCCGTCAGCTTTTCGAGCATAAAGTTCATATAAAAAATTCTAAGCTATTTCCTAGAAAAATAAAAACCTTGAGAATTTAGTTTTACTTTCAATACCTTTATCAAAAGTGTACGCCAGAAATGTATTTATTTGTGTGGCGCAGCATTTTATGTCCGAGTCCTGCGACAAATATATTTGTATTACATGGAAACTATCAATTGCTCTCTTGAAGAAACATCTGGATCATAACTTTTTGTTGAACAAAACCAAGTTATAATAAGTGAGACAAGTCTAATTTAGGTTCATCTAAAGCTAATCATAGTTTATCACAATGTTGAACTATTATCATTTTGCGGTGAGATAAACAGTAAGAAATTTGAGACAACCGCAGTACGTTACCGCAATCTTAAGTTCTATTTTTGAATTTTTATAAATTTCCGTTGAATGGTAAATGGTACTTGGAAATGATATGATTTAATTTTTCGACCAGTCATTTACCATTATCATAAAATTCCCATCGATTCCAATCCGTGCCCGTTGTACTAGTGAGTTTCAGCCAACTAACACTTTCCCGGAGCTATTTTATATTGTTGGTACTCTTCTACCACCCCAACATTATGCGCCCTCAAAAAATAAATATATGAACCAGATTAACGAAAACTGAATTATATGTCATTTCAACAAATTTTTATTGAGCTAAATTTTGCATTTATGTACGTAATATGAGACGGGGTTTTTACGTAATATGAGACTTTATGTCAATCTTGACTGGCACTTTTGTTTAATGATTTACTAAGCCTACGACTAACTACCATTTATCTTATATAATATTATGAGCCGTTTATTTTGAAAGTGGCCCATACCCATTAGTAACGTGCCATTTGAAGTTAGCTGTCATAAAAAATATTCTGAGATTAACCCCCCGATTCTAAAGTACATTCACAGACGTATTTCTAATCTTAGCGAAAACTTTTGTCTTAACGAATTCTAGATACTTTAAATTCGTATTCTGCACTTAGTCCTATCTGTCAGTAGTCTTAAAAAATCGTCTTTGTTAATATCAGCGAAATAGGTGGTCTTAGGAATCATAATTTTGACATTTAAACAGAAACAATAATTTTATGTATTTTACTATTAAAAACAGAAAAATTATTCAAAATAAAATATTATGTACTATTTTATATTGGTATATAATACACTCTTAGCATATAACATAAATTAGAGTTTTTTTAACAATTTCGAATTGAACTGTCGCCTTTCGTTCATAAATTTGAAACAATATGAGCATATTGTATTTCATTGGAAAATAAAATAGTCTAGGCCAGTTTTGAATTTGGCTTAACTTGCTTATGAGTTTATCGTTCCAAAAAGAAATTATTCATCATAGTTGGCTGTTTTCTCTGGTAGTAATTGTAACTTGAATTCGATTTATTTAAATTATTTTTTTTTATATAATATAAATTTACTTAAATTCAACGCGAATTTAGTTACTACTGATAAAAAGGCCGACTATGATAAATAATTTCTTTTTGGTACGATAAATTCATAAGCAAGCAAAGCCAAATTCAGAACTGGCCTCGATAAATTTTTTTCCAATGAAATACAGCTATGGTAAAAATTTGGTTTCGACAGCTCTATACAAAAGTCTTTGGAGAGTTTCTATATATTATTTAAGATTACCTACTGCCTTCAGAATTTCAGTAAAGACTTTAGTCTTAAAAAAAAGTCTTCACAAGAAAGTCTTAGCTAAGATAGTCTTAGTAGTCTTATCGTCAGAATCGAGGGGTAAGAATACTCAGAGTATACCATAATTTTGGGCATATAAATGTTACAACTAGTAAAATTATCGTTACTTCGATTTGAAAAATTTCACTTAAAATTTTCATAACGTTGGCCATAATTTTACGCAACATGTCTTTGGTAACATTAAAGCAATAGCTTTCAATCTTCAAGGTCAATGTTTTTAATCCTTTCAACTCAGATTTTAGGCGGAATGCTTCAAACACACTTTGGTTTATTTTCAGATAACTACACAGTTGTGAGTGACCAAACGGTGTATTTTATCAAACCAAATACCCTGAGGGACACATGAATCCCATTATAAAAGCTAACGGGGCTCATGTTTCCCAATCACAAACAATTTGGTGTTTTGTATTCCGCGCTAAATCATCTCACTAGCACTTCCAAAAAACCTCATTTATAATAAAAATTATTTAACCCAAGTACATAGTTTAAAATTCGAATTATGTATATTTCTATTATTTGTTTTAAGAAAACTCGAGAGGGACATATTTATCTCAGTAGGAGCGAAATGGTTAAAAATGAAAATAATGATAAGTTGTCCTTATGACTTATTTTCTTAAATTAAATGTGATCGGAATATTACTTTAAAGTTTGATTTAAGCTGCTATTTCATGAGAAAAATTAACGGATAGTAAAGAAAATCAAAAAAGAAAAATGCAATATTTAATTTAAGAGACCACGTTTTTTATCGTTAATGTAAAAACAAAAACATATTGTTGTCTTTGTCTCTTAAATAAAATATGATAATTTTTCATCTTTCCCATTATTGTAATGTCTGTTAATTTTTCACACTGATTTTGAAAACCGAGATTTGGAAAACTGAGATTTCGTAGTACACCCTATATTGGCAATTGCATTTGATTCAAGAAAATTTCTAAATTTTTAGCAATAATTCATGCCCAAAAACAGTTTTCAACATGAGTACACAAGATTTTTCTGATATTGTTCTTACAATATTCAAATTCAAACGGTGCATAACTTTTTGCCTAAACGTAAAATAATTTTAATACCATAACCATATACCATTGAATATTGTAAGAACAATATCAGAAAAATCTTCTGTACGCATGTTGAAAATTTTTTTCTAAAAATTTAGATATTTTCTTGAATCAAATGAAATTGCTAATTAGAAACGTCCTATTTATTTTTGTTCCTGCTTTTCGATATTTTTAAAATTCCTCAGCAAGGATATTTTTAAAATAATGACAAGAGTTTAACCAGCGGATTGCAGAATAATCACAATTTGGAGATGCGCTTGCTGCCCACGGTAATCAAAATAAAGTTAAGGCTGTATCATCGAAAATTAATTAACGATATATAATCTTGTAAAGTTGTGATTTCATCGGCCAGATGCAGATAAGAAATATGGTATGGCTTTTGACACGAAGAAGGTGGACATTTTACTGGAAATTTTTATAGAGTTCGCATCACGTTATAAATGAGCTTTAAACTCAAAATGCGGTGCAACTTCAAATCAAAATTGTAAAAAATGTATAAATATGACAAGCACAACAAGCCAAATAACAAATAAAATTTGTTGTTGTGGTTGTTGTTTACGACCAAATGGCACAGTGGTTTTAGCTTTGGCGTTTGGATCGGGAGGTCCCGAGTTCGAATCCCGATAGGGGCAGGATGCAAAAGGAAATTTTCATCAACAGAGTGATAAAAAGGAACACAACTAGGACCCCTATCACCGTGCCAAACTCATGAGCCGACCCATCTTCCATGCCCAGTACTATAGGCTGACATGGAGCTATACAATGTGCAGATGGTAACGTAAATCGGACCTATAGCCGTACGTCTTCGATTTGGCATAACTGCGTAAGGTACGACGGAAAAAACAAACTGCGAGAGTTAGGAGTGCTTCGATCCCAGAACAGATTGCAGGTATTAAAAAGTAATAATAAAAATAAAAAAAAAATCAAATTTGTTGTATTATGTATAAATATAATAAGTACGTTTATGTCATCGGAACATTTGACATATTTCACAGTCATTCTTCTCGTAGTTATTCTAAATTAACTTTCAATTTTCAAGTTATAATTATTGCAATTATTTTATATGAATATAATGAAATAAAAAATTCTATTTCCGTACGGTACAAAAAAAAATCGAAAGTTATTTAATTTATTATAAAATTTTATTTAAAAACTATTATTTAATAATTACTTTGTATTGTTTGTCGGTTTATTTAACTTGAACTTGAATTGTCCCGGTTCTTTTATGTATTAGAAAATATAAAAAAATCAATACAGTATTGTCGATTTAAAATTGGAGCCATTGGATGCCAGGAGAAACTGCTTTAGGTAGGTTTTAATTATTTTTAAAGGAGTACTCGGGCTGAAGAAACTGTGTGTCGTGATTTTATGTGTTATCATTGGAGTGATCTATAATAGCATTTTAATTTATTATTATTATTAATACTGGTAAAGAGGACCAGTATGGTTTTCAAAATATGTACTTCATTATCGAAACGGTACAATAAAACATTAAGTAACACTGAGAATTCTAAGGTCGTATATTAAATCATAATTTATTTCTGAATTCTATTGCATGTTAATGCATATATTGTAATATTTCAATTTTAAAAAGTTATAATGATTTAAAATAAACGAAATTACTAAAGTTTTCAATGTAAAATACTCGTACAACAATTATATTTAGAAAAATTAAGAAGTTGAATCTTTATCATAAAGTAAGCAAATCAAGTAGATTTACAGATTGAAAGCGAACGTGTACAAAAATCCATACAGTTTAATTATTCGAGTAGTCCAAAAACAAAATTAGCTATTATAGTGATTAGTTAAAAAAGTGTAAAACGTTTGGACGGCTAATTTTCAAACAAATTTTAATTTAAATCCAAAACGTACAATATTATACAATTTTAAAAACTGCGGCAATTTTAAATATATAGAACTTGTGAAGCTTATCGAAAATTAATGAGTCACTTCCGTAATTTTAATATTTGTATAGAACTTGGGTTTTCTCTTTCTAAAATAAGTATGTATTTATATTTAAAATATTATGTATGTATTTCAATATAGCGCGGTTATTTTTATTTACATAATACACAGTCTATCACCCATGATCCATCAGGATCTAATATCGAAATTATATAATTTTATTATTATTCATTAAACGAATTTTTTATTCAATTTCACGTATGATTAGTTCTATAGAAACTATAAAGAAATCAATTTTTTATCAAATTTATAATGTGTATTGTAAGATACTAACATGCATTACAAGTATAATTTTAATTTACTCATTAAGCACTATATAAACAAAATGATCTAATCAATTATACTCGGTTAACACGCTTTTCTAATTAAAAGCAGAAGAAAAAACTAAATATAACTATTCATATTAATAACTAAATATAACTATTCTTGTCTATTTTATTAAAATTTACTAACACGAATTTACTAACACAAATAATTTTATTGTAAAACAATATTATAATCATAATACCAAAATCTTTTATTGCACTTTCTATCTATATTTAATTCATTTATTACACAACAATTTCACTTTTAAAGAAAATTTCTTAGATAGTTCTCAGAGATTTGTTTTTATATATGTATTTTTCATTCTTGTCTATTTCAAACTTTTAATTTATCTCAACATACTTAAAGTTTTTTATCATAATGACCCAATTTTGTGATACTATTTTTGTGTTTTGTAATTTTATTTAATTTAATCAATAACAATTATGTTTTGAATCCACTGAGAAACACACAAAAAAACGTACAAAAAAATAAACAATTGAATTAAAACAATTTTTTTTCCATAAAATTTCCCGACAATTTACAAACACTTAAAAAATATTAACAAAACTGTCGAGCAAGTTACTTCACCAATGAATTGTAAAATTAAACTGAACACTGTAAATGTTGTTTATATTTTTGTTAAGTTAAAATATTTTTTTGAATGAATAACGACTTGAATGAATGATATGACGACGAGAGAACCCAAAAGAAATAGCGAAACCAAAATAAAACAAGTAAAAACAAAACTTTTGAAGTGTAATTGTTGTTGCTATTACTTTTGGTTAATACATAGGTTGTAAGCAAAAATGTATCTTTGCCTAGAAGTGGAATATACATAGTTAAATTAGATACTTAATACGTGTTTCATATCGCATTGAGTAATTGATAAAGTATTTTTTGCATAAAAGATGTATGACGGTTAAAATTGAAGTTAAAACGACTAGGTATATATGGGCGCAGTCAACCTGGGATCAGGAAACACATTTTATTGAAATTTATTTTGTATTTGGCTCACCCGAATTGTTTTACATGTATAATATTAGAATATTTTTATGTACGTATATAGCTTTGCTATTGAGAAGCAAGAACAACAAATTTAATCATTGGGCCTACGTTCTCGCGATAAATTATTTTCCCTTAAAAATAAATTTTTGCAAAAATTGTTTGCCAGTAAAAATAACATACGTATAAAAATCTTAATAATATTCTTTGAAAAGTTCAGCCAAGTAAAATTTACAAATATATGTAGCAAAGAAAAACAATCATCAATTTATTAACAAAATAGGAAGAACAGAAATTAGGAAATAACATTTTCACCATCTCTCGTATTTCGAAAAGAAGATTTAGGTTAAGTCCTATAACTTGGAGTTCTGCGTAATATATGGAAACGGTCATGCCACGCTGCTGCGGGAAATACTGCGTTTTGTACCAGTGTATCAGCTCAAATATTGAATAATATTTATCGATTCTTGTTTAGTTTTGATGTGCCGATTACTAAGAATTTTGGTTTTGTTTAGTAATTCTTCGACACGGAATGATAACAAATAAACCAGTTCTCTAAGTAAAAATTAAGCAAGGGATTTGAGAAATTTTAAGACATTTAATACTAATACATGAAGAAGAGTATGAATTAATTTCATTTGCAATGAAATTAATCGACATTCACTGAAATTAAGCGAAATCAGTTCTCTAAATAACGGTATACTGGACCGGTCAAGCGAGTTGCTAACAAAAAAGTCTTATATGATCATGTCGACGAGCGTGTGTTTATATTAAATTCTTTTTAAATTAGAATGATATACAATAAAGAATGAATTTAATACAATGGGTTAAAATAAAAGAATAGGTACAATTTAGATTTTGAGCTGCGCCAGTGCTGATTCTTTTCAAATCATATGTTATTGACAATACAGTATCATATCTCTGTGGTTCGAAATGAACACATTTGCGCTTGATTAACATTGGGAAATACTGAAAACTTATTTCCAAAGTGGTGTGCTGTGTTGCTGAAACAGTGCGAATTTTGATAAAAAAAAACCGGCCAAAATACAGCACTACCCTGCCTGCTATACGCAAATTTGCGAAGAAAATTCGTGAAACGGGCTTGCTATAGTGGACTACAGAAACGGTCCGCGTGCTGGCACATTGCGTGCAACTGAGAATAGTGTTGCTGTAGTCAAAAGTATGTGTCACATAATCCAGAAACTTCAACTCAAAACAGATCGCAAGAACTCAACGTTAGTCGTACCAGTCTGATGATCTTGCAATCACGCACAAAATTCGATGTTATGCGGGCAACCTCAAACGATTCAGGTCCTTTAGCGTAACATTGCTGTCCACAGGATGGTCTATTGGCAAGCTAGCCGGGGCAACCACTTGACTGATGTTGTATTTCATCAAATTTGTGTTTATTTTATTGCATTTTTAAAAGGAAGCCGCTAAATGGCCCTTAGTTACATTTAAGTAATTAAAAAAATATGTAAAAAATAAAATTAAAAATCAGAATTATAAAAAGCATTTAATTAGTTTCATATAGCTCTTTTTAAAAACTCGCGTTGTCTAAGATTCATGATATAGGAGCACAAATATTTTAATTTTCAAGATTTTAAGAAGAGTGAATTTTCCCAGGATCAGCCGCAGGATAAAATGTAAATTAGCATGATAAATTAATGTAAAAAAGTATCACAAATAATTTACCGTGAAGTATTTATTTGAATCTTACTAACAATTAATAGTGTTTCTCTATTGAAAGTTTTTTTTATAATTTATTTCCTGAATAAATTATTAATTGCGAAACTTTACCTAACGAAACAATAAAATTAATTCAATTTAATCAATATAGTTTTGAAATATTCATTCACTGCCTGAGTGTTGATAGATTTTCCAACAAATTTTATGACATCACGATGTTATAATCCTATCTGGGAATGTGAAATGAATATGCAGGGTTTAACAACAAGAATTAACTTGGACAACTTTTAAATATATAACATTAAAAGGTTTGGGGGACGGGAGTGCATCTTTCTACTTTTGTGGTAGAACTATTGTTAGTAAATGGCCACTTTGTTTTCTGCGACTAAAACAGTCGTAAACATTGTATGGGTGTCCATTAAACTAATATTTGCCCGAAAAGCCGAAAAAATTCTTAAACAAATCAAAAATATATTTCAACTAACACACTGAGCTGAGAACAAAAGTGACTTCATATTCCATGAAATCTAGCTCCACAGGAGGAGTCCGTGAGGTAAGATAAACTCGTAATCGAGCTAAACGGAAATTATACAACATCGATTAGTGTACAAACTGGTAGAATAAGGAAGTTCTTCTTCAACACAGCCTATAACAAATATTTGGAAATAGTTTTAACTTACATAGTCACGAGCACGAAAACAAAATTATTGGATGGAACTCGTTGAGTTCAAGTAGCACGCGTTACCTAATTAAAATTTGACGGTCCAACAAATCGGAACCATAAAAATAGTTTGGATTCCGAGGTCACAATGACTATACTACTACTACATCAACTCACACATATGTAGAAAACTATATTAGGTAGTGGGTATGTGCACCATCAACAATTAAATACGTCGAAATAAGCGTCTGCATTAAACAGTTTAGATTGAATTTCAAATGCGTATCATGAACAATAATTAAAATTATAATTAATGTGATGTACATATAGTATATGTCATATACTTAGAATAAAGAATAATCTTTAAGGGATTAGTATATATAACATTAATCTAAGTGCAATGGACTTATTGTAAATAACACATAATTATGTATGTAGGCATATTCTACCTACATACCTTAAATATACGAATGCTGCGTTTTTTTGAAAACAATAGAGTAGAGTTCGCTATAGCTATTTTCAAATTTGTCCAAATTAAAACTAAAAATTTATTTTTTTTTAAACTAAATAATCTATGTATAACCAAAAATATCCATTATAAAAGTTTTATGGTTTTCTTGTAATATAGTTGTTCTGTATAATAGCTGCGTTTTTTTGAAAATGCTGCACTAGACCGCGATAAATTATATTTTGATCTTTTAAACAAATTATATAATATTAAAATATTAGTGCTTCATTATATTAAGCCCATATCATCAATGCCTTCAATACTACTGGCCTTTTATTACTCTCATTTTTCGCACATGACGTGAATTTAAGTCTATACCGAGACTGCGCAATAATAATTTTAGGATATTTACACTAACAAAGCAACTAGAGAAAGCAACAACAACGTCGACTTAGCGTGTCGTCATCATTTGGTGTAAGCGGCCAGTAGTTTAGAAGGCATTGATATCATGCATTATATTGTTGAATAAAGTTTATATTTGCTTGTTCTTAACAACTCTGTATAGGAACCATGCGCAGATTTTAGCAAAAAAAAAACTAGATATAATCTTTTTTCGATTAAATAAAAATAAATGAATGCAACCAAACTGCTATACAAATTTTGTGCATGCAACCAACAAAAAAACTCAATAAATTTAGACAAAATTTTATTAGTACGTATGGAGGTACATATAAAATAAAAACTTTTTATTTTAATGTAAAGAAAATTTATTTAAAAAAATATATATATACACAAATTTATTATATTTTAATTTAATTTAAGTTTTAAACACATTAAAATTGGAAAATGGTGTGTACTTTATAATTTTATGAGTTAGTAAATCTATCAAGAGATTTATCGGCAGACGGGCATCTCCTTAGGACCTAATCAAGATGGAAATTATGCAGACCAATTTATTGGAATTAAAATTAAAATCATCTTACTTGTCTCAGTTATTTCAAAAGTGGTGCTCGCTCACATCAGTTTCCGTAAAATTTAAATATGACAAATTTAATAATACAGTTTTAATGATATATGGTACAAAGAAATACATTTACAGGACTTATTTTGTTGATGATATTGACATACATAGATATAAAAAATAATTGTACAATATATACATATACGAGTATAATAAAGTATTCTTATAGTTTTGTATTTGAATATATTAGTTTATAAAACGTAATTATTTATTAATAAATCATTTACAACACTAAAGATTAACACAAATTAAACCGCCAATGCGAAACGTCAAATTGGATTATGTAAACATAAACTAAACGAACAAACGTTGCACACACGTCTGCTTCAATAAATAAAATATTCAAAGCTGAACGTGCGTTTTTATAGCAACTACTAGAAATTATATCTAGTTTTTTTGTCGCTAAAATCTGCGCATGGTTCCTATACTGATCTACTCTTGATATTATGTAGAGTACAACCGAGTTCATCAAAAAATTTAATAATTCCTGAACTGACGAAACTAGGGAAATTTTTTAGTACACAATTTTTTGATTGTTCCATCACTTCGTTTTAGAGACAGAACTGTCATTTTATTTTCATATTTTCTGTTGTTTTTGGGGATATGCCGAGCCGGATGAAATATAAATAAGAAATGGACAAATTTAATGGACAATATGGATATGTCCGGTTTATATCGTGATTTCGTCCCTGAAATGTTTGATGTTTCTCATGGGGCAGTTCAATTTATAACCTACGAATAAATGAAAACCCCATTATACTGTACATCGAGTAAAATTGGCGGTACTTCATCAATTATTGTGTTCAGAACAACACATGTAGTTCACCTGAAATTTTAAAAAATAAAACACTACTGTTGATTAATGGAAATTTTCGGCTTTTTATTAAAATTTATTTTTCATAAATTCGGCTTTTCTGGATTCTCAACTTTATCGGATGACTATAAAAAGAAAAATGTTTATGCGTTCCACAGATTGTTTAGTAGTACTTCCAATTTTCACCATTTGTGCTTTAGCTTTATGTTCTTTCTACAGTACCAGTGAGAGCATCCGAACGAACCGAGAGGGAATCAATATTTCAACTAGCTGTTGATACGATGACAAAGGTCGCATTCACATTACAACTGGTCCCAATTACGAGTTAATTTTAGCATCGAGTCGAACATTACGAATTAAATTCACAATCCAGCAATCAGATTTTTTTGATTTTATGTTTAATTTATCGACCAACATAATGCATTGATGGATTAACGGTTTCCAAAATTTTCTCGTGTAATTCTTTTTTGTCATATATCGAAAAAAAAGTATTTCAATAATTATTAATTTGTAGGTTATGTTGTCATCATACATACTTTCTTGTCGAACAAAAATTCCAACAACGGAAAAGTTAAATGCCGATCCAGATATTTGCAAGTTTTTGCCGTTAAATCGAATTTTTCCATCATACGAATTACTGATTTATTTGCCACATACCGTCCAAACGGGATATAACTAGAAATAAAAAAATATTAGAGTATTTAATTCTTTTGTAATAAATTATTAAGTCACTTTTGTGCTGGAACATTATTTGTCGTAATTTTGTCACTTCTCTTTATAATATGCATATAAAATGAAGCATACAAATTGATTCGAACTGATTGAGATGCATCACCATTTACTACATATAATCCATTCGACGATATTCTTCGTGTTGTATTATTATTAAATATTGATCGCATATCACGTATATTTTTTTCTGTTTTCGCTTAGCTGTAGCATTCCAATTTGCTTTAACCGCTTCACTGGTTCGCCTCACCTGTTGTCTCTCCGTGTGAACCCTTGCCGATGGCTTAATTTTCCAATAAGATGGTCCAGACGGGGTCGGTACGAATATTCCAATTTTCGTCGACGCATCAGACGGTTGCAATGAATCAATTACGGTTTGGGCGCGTTTAGCACCCGCCACTTATTCGCAACTCTTGCACTTGTTCAATTTCGGCATTTGCATCGTATGCGAATGTCATACGCGGCATTCCATCTCTTGTGGCTCATCCATTTCAGCTTGATTATGAAAATCATCACCCATAAATCCATTATCACTACCGCTGTCATCTAAGTTTATGTTACTATCACCTACGGTTGATTGCAGCATTCTGAAATTAATAAGATCATTAAGAATAGCTCCCTTATTTAGATGTTTCCAGCCAAATACCGTTCAGCCTTTTGTATATCACATAAAAAATTTCATTTACAACGGGTGCGTCCTCAATGAGTATACATTCATTTTGTGTATTATCCCAGTACGGATTATCGTAATCAAATAAAATTTTACCGAGTTATTCGATACCATCATATTTAGAAAAGCTCGATTCGAAATATTCATATCGCTTAAATTGGATTTTCACATCACAGTACTCAAATTTTAAACTTAAAAACTTATTAATTAGATTTATTATTGAGTGCAACTAAAAATTTATAAAATATTTTTGTTAAATTTAACTAATTTATTATTTATTTCGTAATTTATTTTAAACGTCAAAATGATTCACTTGAAGTTAGTAAAAGTTGTTGTACTAAAATGTTCCTTTCAAAATTTCCCTGTATTTTATCGCTGTCTCGAACACAAGATTTCAAAAAAACGCAGCAAATAACGGAGTAGTTCAGAACTAAACAGAACAACGATATTACAGGAAAACCATAAAACTTTTATGATGGATTTTTTTGGTTATACATAGATTTCTATTAAATCTAAATTATTTAATTTAAAAAAAATTAAATTTTTAATTTTAAATTGGAAAAAATTTGAAAATAGCTATCGCGAACTCTACTCGGTTGTTTTCAAAAAAACTCAGCTTTGAAGTAAAAAAATATTTAGCTGTTATAATGTTTCTTCTTTCAATCATTTGATTTGCTTTATATTTATTTATTCTACCGTATCTAGATTTTAATGTTGAAAAACTCCGACCCCAGGTATTTCGAAATATAATTTTTAGAGCAATATGTGATTCTAGATAGCTGTTATCTATATGGAAGAACTTACATTCCTAGAAGTTATATTTTTTGAGTTATTAAGGAATTAACCAAAAATACTAAAATTTCATGTTGACGTTCATTTTTGTATTACTTACTTGATGCCAATAGTTTTATCTTGGGCAAAAAAAATGTTTACGGAATACGATTTAAAACTGGTGAGATAAATTATTGTATATTTAACTTTCATCTGTGTTAACTATACCTAGACCCCTACTAACTTGAATCTTGATTCGATAATAGACGATAATAGATGAGAATTTTGAAAAATAACAAGAACATTTTTGTTATGACGTTTACAAATTATCTTATTGGAGAATCAGAGTATTGGTAGAGTATATGCTGGAAGGCAAGCGAGCAACGTTTACGGGAAAGGAAGATCACGGTCCTAGACCCAATCAGTTATTTTCTTTATAAAACAGGAACACTCTTTTCTGAATACTTTTAATTCGATCAAACCGAAACTGATAGGAAGAGCACCATACCAGGTTTGCATATTCCAGCTGTGATCTGATATACCTGAAATGTAAGATGAACAATGCGCAGACTCGTTAGGTCTTTGGTACAGCTCCAAAAACCAAACATAGAGTTCGCCTTGGCAATAATAAGATTAAAGCGTTTGTTAAAGGACATATTCAAACAAACGTCATGCGCAAATCTTCTGTCTCAGTTAGGTACTATTTTGATTTTTATGCTTTTGATGTTATATAGTCATTAAATGGTGATTTTTTCCGGTGGAAAGATCACCGACCGAAGACGTCGACCAATTACACCTCAATATCGAAAATTTTTGCATTTTTCGATATTGAAGTGTAATAGGTTAAGTTCACATCATTCGCTGGTTCTATCTATGTCGCCTTGTAGAAATTTGAAATCTAGTGAGTTTGCAATAGTTCTAAAGATTTTTAAATCATCCGCAAATAGTAATGAATTAAAAATGACATTATAGATATTTCATTGTTAAGAAATAGCTATGGAGCCATATGCGAGCCTTGTGGAACACCAGAGGAGGCTTCTATTGTATTTTATCTTTGTTCTTCAATTTCAATATACATATTATAATCTATCCGAAATGTATAAGAAAAACAAAATCCGCTGTAAACCCAAAGGAGTTCGTACTGGCGAACGCGCTTTGCTATGACTGACGGAGTCAAATGCATAAAGTCAATAGTATTGACAGGTTCTAGTTTACTTAATGGTGTAGTAATTAACTTCATTTAGTTAACCTCTAGTTTTAGGTAAATCATTTGGACACTTGGCGATGGATAGTCATATACATAATTATGTATAAGCATAATTCGTCTGGTTTTCTAAAATCTAATTAAAAATGATAAATACTTTTAACACTATTTGTATTTGATGAATTCCGGTTTTCCATTGAGGGTTAATCTCACTTGTTGCATGCACCAATGCCATAAGTATCATGGATATGTTCTTTTTTGGAACATATGAATATACTTTGCATCTTTGTTGAATGCAAAATTTGTTGAACCAGGTACTCTTAGTTTATTATCCGGTAACAATTGTTTATTTCTTCGTACTGTTCCTACTAGCGTCATCTTTCAACAGCTGAAAGTCTTAGCCAACTGCAAACTTGTAAAAAAGTGATCGGTTGTAATATTCCTTCTACAATCTTTGCGTAAAGCAACAAAATCTAAAACAGTGTGCTCACCGACATTTGTTTGACGAAGAATATAGGCTGGCTTTCAAGTGTAGAGCTTGCAGAGGGTAAGAATTTGCTCCAAAAAATTTTATTCCGTACTTTGCTTTGGAAGGAATATACTGAGTAAATCTCGTTTGTCCCATGAAAAGGAACAACTGATAATCTACAGTGTGTAAGAGTGTAAAGGCCACATTTCCAATATTCTTAAAAATGTTATCAGTTGTTATTTTTTAATGAATAACAATTTGTTTATAAAAATAATAAATCCTATGTGCAATTTTATACAACAACACCACTACACTTCGAAATCAAAGCGTCAACCAGCTGACGGGATGCGCAAGGTATTTGATTCGTCCACTATCTTGAGAAGGGAAAGACGAACAACAGCGAATATTACATGGCGTTATCGATGCGTTTGAAGGAAGAAGTTGTGAAAAAGTGTTCTTTCACTAAGGCACCGTGTCACGAGTCTTTGGCTCCGATGGCAAAATTGCATGAATTGAAGTTAGAATGGCTTTCCCATCCACCATATTCTCCGGATTTGGCTCCCAGCTACTACTACCTGTTCGCAGACATCAAAAAAAGCTCCAGGGAAAGAGATTTGCGTCAAATGCTGAAGAGCAGAAAAATGGAGGGCCAAAGATAATTCGTTCTAGAAAAAGGCATTAGAGAGGTTTTGGACTGTTTTTATCGCTCTAGCAGGAAATTATGTTGACGAATAAAATGTATTTTTCCCCAAAAAATAATGTTTTCTTTGTTTGCCCGGGAGTTTTCAGGCGATGTGTTACATAGTGTAATATATTTTCTAATATGAAATTTAAATATAATACAAAATAATATAAAATTGTAATGAAAGCCACGGCGCTAACAACATAAAACGGATGACCATTATTTATATAGTTGAAATTTGAATATACATTTTCAACGCCATTGAGGTGTGATATGCTATACTTAGATTATAATTCAACAAAATAATAAAACCTTTTTAAAAATTCATGTAAAGTTAATGCGTTTAAAACTTCTATCTCTTTGCTGTCTGGTTTAACATTACTTGTTGAATAACGACGGGGTTTATCGAGTTCAAAATGTATACGAATCGTCAATATCTTAGTTAGTCTGTTTTCTTTTTATAAAATAGTGGTTGGGTAGGGAAAATCCACAAGAGTGAGTGGAGAATAGTTATGCCTTTATCACGTTTACTGCCATGTGGCCCATAGGTGGATCACATGCATATGTTTTGTGTTGACTGAAACATACTAAACATAGTGCTGGATTACTCTCGCATTGGTCTCATTGTTGTGTTATTTAGGAGAAACAGTTACATTTAACCGTTATTTGTTGAACCGCATTTTTCTAATACATTTTTTCCTTCCGTTTTTTCTTTTTCTTCCCATGATTTTAAATAGTTCAATTTGTCTTTTACTGTGTGTTCACGGAACGAGATAAAAACAAAGCTAGCTTTTTTTACCAACTTTTGCTCAAAAACTTTGTCTACGGTTGTCATATCGCACATCCTTTAAAAAAATGTCAACACAAAAAACAGTTTTGTGATAAATTCATTTTAAATTGCTATACTGCTATGCATTTTTGCTATGCATTTTAAATTGCTATGTTATAATTTTCTGCTTTGTTTACGATTAGATGAGGCTTTGTTTTAATTTAGTCGAATAAACGTATGTCTGGGGATTACAAATACACAATATTCGGTTTTATACACACATCACAATTTATAAATTATCAAATAATTTATAGCGCAACAGTTGTAACAAAATAAAATTTTTGGTTCTCATCCTAATTATTTCACTTAAATGCATCTCGAATATTTATTCCATTTATTTTATATAATAACTATAACAATAATATAATAATCTAACAAATTCATTCGAAAAATGTTAAAAATAAACAACAACAACAAATATTTGAGCAAAATTATTGCTCATACTTCCGGTTATTTTTGTTACTATTGTTACGACTGTGTGTCGTAAATTTTTGTGTTTTTATTCTCCTCGGTTGTTTTGCGTCCGGGTTGATTTGAAGTCTATACGCGGTAAATGGTGGGTGGATTCCTGTTTTTTTTTGTTTTGTTGGTAACTGAACGAAAATGGGGGAGAGCGAGAACAATGCGCATCGAGTGTGTGTGTAAAGCAAAACATTTCATAAGAATGTTTTTCTTATAAGCCTCTCGTTTACATCAATGCGAGTTGATGTAAACGAGAAACAGAGAAGAAAGACAATTCTTCTGGAATGTTTTCGCGTTAAGGCGGTGATACATGTACAGATTTTGCCTTTAAGGCATAAAAATTATGCGCGCTGATTGGTTAAAAGTCGGCCATCTTGAATCGCCTTAAAGGCAAAAATTTTAAATTGAACATTTCTTAATTTTGTTTAAGACAATTTTTTTTTTGCCTTAAAGGCAAAATCTGTACATGTATCACCGCCTTTATTCGGCGTAAGAGTTTTTTTTAATTAGTTCAGTCTAGTTTGGAATTTCAACAAGTCGAGTTAAATTTTTTTAAGTAGTCGAGTGAAGAATTTCACAGAGTTAAGTTTTGTATTTATTTAAAATAACCTACGTGGTCAAATAAAAATAATAATTTATATGAACTATATTAGTTTTAGTATTATTTGAAAGTACAAGAAAAACTTGTAATTAATAAAAAATAATAATTTATATGAACTATATTAGTTTTAGTATTATTTGAAAGTACAAGAAAAACTTGTAATTAGTGAAAGCAATTAATAAAATTCTGTGTAAAAGAAAATTAATCTAATATCGTTTAGTTTTTTTATTACTAATCCAGTTTTGTATTGATTGGGGAATTACGAATATAAAATAAAATAACAAAAATGATAATCTCCAAATTCAGCTGCAATTAAACAGAAACGGGAAACTTCACCTGAAATTAAATAACAAAATTAGTTAAAAGCAAATCAATTAAATGTATAATACTTATCGTATCTCAATTCATGCTGAATTCCATTATTATTGTAAATCCCATTGTGTTGTTATTGTACATCTAAACAAAATGTATTTGGCATTATTTTCAATTAACTATAATCAAACACAAATGTAAAGGACAAATCAAATGATTCTTCAAACCTTCAGTAATTAATTTTCTTTACCAGTTGAGAATCACTTGATTTATCCTAACTTATTTAGCTAAACTTACCATTCAAAATATTCACATAATAATTTATTTACAAAATATTCACATAATATTTACGTTTGTTGACAGTTGTTTGTCAACAGTAGTGCGATTCCTGTATATCAATTACTTGTACACTCACTAATATTTTAAATTTCGGTATTCAAATTGCTCTTAGGTAAATTGTCTCGTCGATAAGGGTAGATTTGAACGAAATTAAATATTTTTAATGGTAAGGAATTTAGTACTAAGCGAGATTTTATATTTAAAAACCACCCTGTAACTTAAATTTTATTGTAAAAATTTACCATCTCGGTCACTTATTTTTGAGATTTTGGAGTATCAACAACCGAGTTAAATAAGAACAAATTATTAAATTAAACAATTATTTTGGTATTAATTAAGTGAATCAAAAGCACCATTATCCAGTACCAAATATTAGCCAGTGCTAGATACCAGTGGGAAATCATCAGCCGAACCGCGCCTCATTGAAACGCCTCCATTGCTACCAAACCACGTTTCATCGGATCGCCATTATTGCTGCCCACACACACATCAAGATTTTTTATTTGGTCCTTCGAGCCGGATGCAGATAAGTAGAATTTTTATTTTATTATAAAGAATATAAGCCATAAGATAAATTATTTGAATAAAATCTGCAATTCGATATAAAAAAAAACATAAAGTTTATTATAAAATAATACAACCAAAGCGGGGTAATTTTAGTGTTCAAAGCTAGTGCACAATATATAAGTGAACAAAATGAGTGATTTGGAAGGTTTGAAAAAGCAACGCTCCGTATACCGGGGCATTCTAACCAAATTATTAAAGTTCGCGAGCGGTATAAGCCAGAATTCCGATGAAACCATCGAAGAAATGCGCTTCAAGGCTAATCGTGCTAAAGAAGTCTTGGATAAAATAGATACCGTTGAAGCATCCATATTTGCTATTAATAGCGACGAGGAATCCAAAATGGGTGATGCAGAAGAATGCTATTACGCTGTTGTAACCAAACTAAACGATTGGATAAAGAAACGCGGTCTAATGGAATTGACCACCGCACATGGCGATACTAGTTTTAATATGACTACTTCGGGTTCAGCACCAGAAGTGCGTTTAGCTAAACTGCAAATCCCTACCTTTTCTGGTGATTATACAGAATGGCAAAGTTTCTATGATTTGTTTCATTCAAGTATACACAGTAGAGAAAGCATAACACCAGTTCAGAAATTCCAGTACCTAAAAGGCTTGCTCAAAGGAGATGCGTTCTCGTTAGTGAAGCATTTTAAGGTTACTGAATCAAATTATATAGAAGCACTAAGAAAGCTTACGCAAAGATACGATCGTAAGCGGCATACGATTAACGCCTTTATACGCAGCTATGTTGAGCAATCCACAATACACACAGCAAGCGCTTCAAACATCAGAAAATTACTCGATACTTCCGATGAAGTAATCCGCGGTTTGAAGGCTCTAGGTGATCAAGCCGAATCCAGGGATCCGTGGCTCATATACCTACTCCAGCAGAAGTTAGATGATGAAACCCGCAGTTTATGGGCACAGGAGAATACAAACAACGAATTTCCAACCATACAGGAATTCTTTGAGTTTTTGATAAAAAGAACTGACGCACTGGAATCTATAAGGGCGCATTCAACGAAAGTGGTTAAGGCATCCACGTCAATTAAAGCTAAAAATAGTTTCGCAATAACTACTGATTCGAACTGCATAGCATGCAATAAGGAGCAGCATCGATTGATTGATTGCGATCGATTTAAAGGCTTATCTATCGAAGATCGAAGATCATTAATTGGTAGCAAGAGACGGTGTTTCAATTGCCTTAATCCAGGTCATTCGGTATATGATTGTAAAATACGCGGTAGATGTCGTCACTGCTCTCGCAAACATCATACTCTCGTTCACATAGACGCTACATCAAATGCATCAGCCTCCACAGACAATTCAACTCGTAATAACGAAGAAAAAACAGTCGCAGCCATTCACACTTGTCTCGATGATGTACGTCGTATCCCTCACGATGTTTGTTTGAAAAGCACAATACAAACCATATTACCTACAGCACAAATACACGTATATGACAACTTTGGCGTACCGCGATTATGCCGAGCTCTACTAGATACTGCTTCACAGGCCACGTTCATCACCGAAGCTTTCGCTCAGAAGTTACGACTGCCACGACAAAATGGCAGAAATTTAATTGCAGGAATCGGTCAAACCAATAGCGGAAGGTCCCATGGCAGCATAACATTCACATTAACGTCCAGATTCGAAACCGTCCAGTTAGCATCCTTGAAGGCACTCATCATTACGAAAATTACATCGTCACTACCCGCTTTTGAATTTGACATTAGCTGCATGAAGAATTTAGGAGATATCAGGTTGGCCGATCCAGATTTCTATAAACCCGCACCGATCGACATTCTACTTGGGGCAGACATCGTATTCGAACTACTCGAAGGTGCCGTTAGCAGATTAGGTCCATCAAATTTAATCGCACACAAAAGCAAGTTGGGCTGGATCATAGGAGGCACGCACGAAGCAGAATCAACAAGAATTGCACAGTCGTTCACAACCGTTGTCGATATTGATGCTACGCTACAAAAATTTTGGGAAATCGAGGAAATTCCACAGATTAGCAAGTTCACGCAGGAAGAACAAGATTGTGAGAATTGGTTCAAGGCAACCACACAACGAGCGCCAGACGGGAGATTCGTTACCAAACTACCATTTAAAGAATCTTCCAAGATTGTAGGCTCGACTTACCGGCAAGCATTATCTAGATTGCTAGCGATGGAGAGACGCTTCAAAGGAGACAAACAATTCCGTCAGCTTTATGAAGATTTCTTAAAGGAGTATCAGGATTTACAACACATGAAGTTATTCGAAGCAACCCCCGCGGAACTTCAGCAGTCATACATCCTGCCACACCATGGAGTGTTAAAAAGCAGCAGTAGCACAACAAAATTGCGCGTGGTTTTTGATGCATCCACAAAACCAACCACGGGCACGTCGCTGAACCAAAATTTAATGGTAGGGCCTAACATACAGTCCAGTTTATTCGAAATACTTACGCGATTTCGACAGCATCACTTCGTATTAGTAGGCGACATTGAAAAGATGTATCGCCAAGTGTGGGTAGACGAGGAAGACACCAAGCATCAATTGATATTGTGGCGAGATAAAACTCATACAATCCGACCATACTCATTAAAAACCGTCACATATGGCATGGCGTCAGCATCTTTCATGGCGACAAGGTGCTTAAAGGAACTGGCCCAGTCAAACGATGAGGAATTTCCCGAAGCAAGCCGAGCAATCGAAAAAGATATTTATGTAGATGACCTGATGACTGGTGCGCGCACACTACATGATTTAACGAAGTTGAAGAATGATGTATTACGAATATTAAGTAGCGGTGGGTTCAACCTAAGAAAATTATCTTCAAATAACCAACAAATTCGAGATCTACTAAATCAATCCGGGTCCAATTCTAATACTATTAAAACTATCTCGGAGGATCCAGAGCCTGTAAAGCTATTAGGCATAGCTTGGGATGCTAGCACAGATAATTTTTTATTTCAAGTGTACCTGCAACCTACAGAGATTTACACCAAACGGAGCTTACTGTCAGAAGCCAGTAAAATTTTCGATCCGTTGGGACTCCTATCACCAATCACGATTAAAATCAAAATATTATTTCAAAGTTTATGGGTGCAGAAGATTGGTTGGGATGAACAATTACCGGCAGAAAGTAAATCATCATGGATTGAACTTCGAAATAATCTATGCGAAACACCTAGATTAAAGATTCCTCGTTGTATTACTACATCAACCGACCTCACCATACACGGATTTTGTGATGCGAGCAAGTGGGCATATGCAGCGGCAGTATACGCGAGATCATCAAATAATCAAGGGTTCGTGACGCATCTTATATGTGCTAAAACGAAGGTATCGCCACTGAAACAAGTCAGTATACCAAGGCTTGAGTTAATGGGTGCAGTGCTCTTGACGCGGCTTGTCAAGAAGGTTACCGAGACTTTATCCATTAACATATCCTCAGTCACGTTATGGACTGACTCAAAAATTGTTTTAGATTGGTTGTCCAGTCAACCAAGGCGCTGGACGACGTTCGTGGCAAATCGTACGTCCGAAATCATAGGGATGTACAAAAGAGATTTATGGCGGCACGTTCCAACAAAACATAATCCAGCCGATTGTGCAACCCGAGGAAAACTTGGTAGGGAATTATCAACGAACGAACTTTGGTGGAATGGACCAGCATGGCTAGCACGCAACGATCAATATTGGCCAGACCAACCTCCAATACCAGAAACGACAGAAGAAAGCCAATTTGAAACATATGGTACGACTGCATTACAATCCTACGATGAAAAACAGCACGATGTCATGATGATTCTAAGCAGAAAATACTCAAGTTATTTTAAATTAAAAAGGGTCTTGTCGTACGTGTTTAGATTCGTCAAAAATTCAACTTCAAAGAGAGATAAAAGGAAGCGCGAGATTGGAGCACTGACACCGACAGAATTAGAGGCAGCCAACCGTAAAATTGTTGCATACTGGCAGCTAATTGACTTTGCTGAAGAATACCGGTGTCTGCAAACTCGCAAAGCAATACCGGTAAAGAGTAAATTAAATCAACTAAATCCATTCCTGGACACGGCAGGAATCATGCGAGTTGGAGGGCGATTAGAGAAATCGATATTGCCGTACGATACAATCCATCCCATTATTTTATCGTCAAAGTCACCAATTGCAACCTCAATTACATATGATGCACACATCCATTATCAACATCCAGGTCCAAACTTGTTGCTTAGTCTAGTTAGGCAAGAATTTTGGGTGATTAGGGGCAAAGACGTCGCAAAGAACGTGTTCCGGAAATGCATCAAGTGCTTAAGACAACGCCCGAAGATGATGAGCCAAATAATGGGACAACTTCCAGAAGATAGGGTTCAGTATTCAGTGACATTTGGTGCAGTAGGAGTCGACTTTTGCGGGCCTTTTAAAGTTCATCCTGTTCGCAGAAGAGGTTCCATTCCAGTTAAAGCTTACCTATGCATATTCGTCTGCTTTAGTACCCATGCAATACACATCGAAATCTGCATGAATCTAAGTACTGAATCATTCCTCGGCGCATTACGAAGATTCATTAGTAGGAGAGGGTTGTGTCATTCAATCTACTGCGATAATGCCACAAACTTTATAGGGGCAAAGAACTATCTTCAAGAAATTTATACCTTTTTAAGCAATAATAATAATGAAATAATTTCTAATCTTTTGAAGGATAAAGTTAATTGGCGATTCATTCCACCAGCGGCGCCTCATCAAGGTGGGTTGTGGGAAAGCGCAGTTAAGTCAACCAAAACACAAATCACGCGTACTGTCGGGGATGCTATACTTACATTAGAAGAATTCTCAACATTGACAGTACAAATCGAGGGCATTCTCAATTCCAGACCAATATGTTCCAGCCAAACCGATGATCCAGATTTTCTTACTCCTGCTCATTTTCTAATTGGGCGTTCGATTCATCAAATACCAGAAGCAGTTATCGATCATAAGATGAATTCACATTCAAGATGGGACATCGTGAAAAATATTTATAAACAATTCTGGAAACGCTGGCAGCTGGAGTACTTGACAACTCTTCAAAGCAGATCTAAATGGCAAGCACAACGAAAAAATTTACAAATAAATGACGTCGTTCTCATTCACGATAATAATCTTCCGCCCGCTCAATGGTTAATGGGACGAATCACCAAGTTATATCCAGGCGATGATGGCAATGTCCGAGTGGCTGAAATTCACACCAAAAGCGGCACATATAAGCGAGCAATACAAAAATTATGTCTTCTTCCATTATTTGAATCTGATGACGATTCAACCCGAGGAGTATGTCCAAATTCAGCTGCAATTAAACAGAAACGGGAAACTTCACCTGAAATTAAATAACAAAATTAGTTAAAAGCAAATCAATTAAATGTATAATACTTATCGTATCTCAATTCATGCTGAATTCCATTATTATTGTAAATCCCATTGTGTTGTTATTGTACATCTAAACAAAATGTATTTGGCATTATTTTCAATTAACTATAATCAAACACAAATGTAAAGGACAAATCAAATGATTCTTCAAACCTTCAGTAATTAATTTTCTTTACCAGTTGAGAATCACTTGATTTATCCTAACTTATTTAGCTAAACTTACCATTCAAAATATTCACATAATAATTTATTTACAAAATATTCACATAATATTTACGTTTGTTGACAGTTGTTTGTCAACAGTAGTGCGATTCCTGTATATCAATTACTTGTACACTCACTAATATTTTAAATTTCGGTATTCAAATTGCTCTTAGGTAAATTGTCTCGTCGATAAGGGTAGATTTGAACGAAATTAAATATTAGTGAGTGTACAAGTAATTGATATACAGGAATCGCACTACTGTTGACAAACAACTGTCAACAAACGTAAATATTATGTGAATATTTTGTAAATAAATTATTATGTGAATATTTTGAATGGTAAGTTTAGCTAAATAAGTTAGGATAAATCAAGTGATTCTCAACTGGTAAAGAAAATTAATTACTGAAGGTTTGAAGAATCATTTGATTTGTCCTTTACATTTGTGTTTGATTATAGTTAATTGAAAATAATGCCAAATACATTTTGTTTAGATGTACAATAACAACACAATGGGATTTACAATAATAATGGAATTCAGCATGAATTGAGATACGATAAGTATTATACATTTAATTGATTTGCTTTTAACTAATTTTGTTATTTAATTTCAGGTGAAGTTTCCCGTTTCTGTTTAATTGCAGCTGAATTTGGACAATAATCATAATTTTGACGAAGTACCGTTTTCCGGGAGTTTAATAAACGGTTTAGTTTTTTTCGTATGAAATGAAAAACCATTGCGAATGGAATTGATGTTTGTAAAATAATCGCTAAGTTTCCTTTAAAGAGACAATTATATTATTAATAAAAGGAGGCGAGTGTTATTTTAAAAGCCATTCTACGATTTTTGGTGAGACAACGCCCAACATTCTTCAGTTTTCGGCGGGTTTCCGACGTAGCATACACAGGTGGCATACCGGTCATTTATAAGTTACTTTTGGTATCGGGGAGAGGCCCCGCAACATTGTGCCCAACCAGGCACGCGCTCGAGCGCAAAGGCGGGGAATCGCCCAACGACGGCACCAAGGCCGCAACGGTGGGGTAACGGCACAATCAAGCCGCAACGGTCCGGGTGTGGTACCACCTGAGGCATGACGACCGCCCAAGGTCGCACCGGTAATTGTTCTTGTATTAGTTAAGGTACGATTTTTTTTTTATATATATCTATTTAATTTTAATTTATTTTTAATTTTTATATATTTAATTTTTATTTTTTCAAATTTTGAAATTTTTGTAATCGAGCGTCGGATAACGGCCGTAGGTCGCGCGCTCGGTGCACATTGCTCTCTCTCGTTTCTCTCTCTCGCTCTTTTTCCTTTTTTGGTTTCGCGTGGGAAGTTGTTTTTTTTGTTGTTGGGTCTAAATAATAAATAAAATGAATTATTAATTTTTCCGGGTTGGGTATGATGAGGGGGGAATTCCCATCCTGTGTCGGTGTAGGGTAAGCGGTCCCTTGGTGCCCGCATCCGGATTCAAAACCGGTGTTTACCATCGTGCGAGTTCGAGCGGATGCGCGAGTTACGACATCCAGACATCCCGGATGTTCTTAACAACAACAACCACATTAGGAATTATATTTCATTTTCTTTCTCACAAATTAATTTTATCAAATTTATTTTTTATATTAACATTTCATAGTTCAAATTCTTGTTTAAATGCTTATTATAGATTTTCATATATTTTATTTCATTTATCACATTTCAATTTTATTCTCACAAGTAATTTTGTTAACGTAATCTAAAAGGTACATTTTTATAATTTTTATACTACATTTTCATTTTAAAAAGATTAGATTATATTTGGAAGCGAACGACGGAACATCGTTCGTAGGAAGTGATAACTTGTGCTTGAGTTATATTGTTAAGTTAAATTAAGTGTTTTAAGGTGCTAAATTGTGCATAAATAAATAAATAAAGTAAAAGTATAACTTATTGTTAAGATAAATACAGTGTCTTAAGTTATTAAATTGTGTAGAAATAAAATAAAAGTTATAATTCGCGCACCAGGGCACTTCTCTACCGTTATGATTTTTCTTTTTCTTTTTGGTTCGTTCCTCAGGTTCCGGCCGACAAATTTCGGCGGAACTCGGGTTATTATTATTTGCGTTTTATTTATTTTTTAATTCCTGTATCATCACGGTGTAAGCCAGGAGCCATGCATGCCTCAAACCCCACGACCCTTCGCATTTTTCCCTGAGAACGTAGCCGGCAAAAAATCACCGTGGAGGCCTCTGCATGCGCTTAGTGATAACTGCAGGTTGGCAGTAGCCAACCTGTAACACTATATTGGTACGAATTAGATTATTTGCTCAAAAGATGGAAATTTTTCAACTAAACCGAGATCAAATTGGGCGGGACTTAGTTAAATATAAAGATTTGATTGGCTAAAGAGTTGGATAAAAATAATCCCGTTCTGTGAATTCAGCATTACGCGCGAACAATTAATATCAATAAAACGTAGTAAATATATAATAATAACAATTATGTTCGTAATATTTCGTCATTTTGATAGCACTATAAAATTATGCGTGGAAACTATAATAGGTACCTTCATACTTCAAACTTCAAATTAATGGAATATTAGTTGTGCTAATTGTAAAATTATTTGCCTCACCCAGGTTTTTTAACGAATGTTTCATAATAAATAACACACCTAGTTTTTCAAAGGGTACAATGAGATTATCTTTCAACTACGATGGACCAACGAACACCTCAGACTCCTGAAACTTAGAACATTAAAATTAAATTTAGAACAGTATGTTTTTAAATAGATTGGATCATGTATAGTGATGTTCCCAATAAATCAGAATTCTTTTCACATTGTACCTAATTCTACCTCCAATGAAATATTTAAAAAATTCTTATCCAACGGAACCGTTTAAAAACCGCAAGCAAATACTTCAGAACTCACCCATATTTTAATTAATAGTTTATAAAAGAATTCGAATTGTAATATATTTTCATTTTCTGTGTTTATTTAAATTGTTATCTTTACAATGATTGCCATTTGTTTTATTATCTCTCGCATTTATGATTAATTTGATTTCAAATGAATATTTTTTTGACGGCCGAACATTTTTTAAAACTGTGTATAAGTGTACCTAAAAATTATGCAGAAGATCCAAGATGTATAATTAAAAATAATATTATATAGAAATCCAACATTTTAGTGATTTTTTACGAAATTTGATTAATTGCTTCACTCGTATATCACATTTGAATGATTTTTATTATTAAAACTTATGAAACTTTTAAAAATTACATTGTTTTATAAAATCATGCAAATGTATTATTACTATAAATGGTATTCGTATATTCGTCACACAATTTAATCGATGATATAAGTGCTTCAAAGCTTGAGATAGAAGTCGGCAGGTGGCCGACACTTGAATGGATATAACTTTTAATAGTTAAGAGATGTAAGTAAAATTTACGAAATAATTTACAATACTTACTTCTATTAACAACCTTGTATAAGTATAACTAATAACCAGAAAAAATATTTAGAATGAAACGCAGTAAACTAACAAAAATACATAATGGAATCATAATCACACATTATTGTTATTGAAAAAGTTGTTTAAAATACTTACCATACTACTCTACATTTATAAATTTTAAGGTTAGCACATTATTGATTTTTACAACTTAGTTTATTTGTAAATTAAATTTGTATATACCCTAAATTAACCAATTATGTTTCTGGGAGGACATTTAGAATATTAAGAAACATTTAGAATGTTAGCAAAAAAACAATTTTTGGATTTTAAATTTAAATTGTAGTAATAATTTTTCCATATGTGTAATAGCATAGCACTTAAGGTAAATACGTCAGTGAATAATAATTAATTACATATTAACCCATAAAGGTCTCCAAATAATATACATATGATCTCTTTAAAAATGTTCGTTTGTAATTTTAAATGTTGTTGCTGTGTTATAGCGAAATACTGAAATAGTTTAACTAAAATTTGATTAAGGAACTGAAAGCGCTATACCGTTGACACTTGATAAACACATTTTTTTTTTTTTGTTTAGAGTATAAAAAATCACTCGATCGATATCGATTTGTTAGGTCATCATCAAGCAAATTATGCCTGATCATGACCTCGATGATGAACAAGTCGAAATCGATCGAGTGATTTTTTAAACGTTTTCAACAATTTTTGTAATTAAAATATTCAAAAAATCTAATTTTTGCGAAATAAAAAACAAGTGTTTAATAAAATGTGTTTATTAAGTGTAAGTGTGTTTCGCCAAGTGCCTACGGCAAATATTGTAAAAAGTACTATACCGTTGAGTTGAGCACTACGAAGTTACACAAATTTAAAGGTGGTTATATAAAGGTAGGGTTCGAGTCATGGGAGGAAATTATTAGTCGCTGATTAAGTAGATTAAATTTGTGTTGACATCGTGTTACTAGCTATCCTATACCTAGGTGTCTCTAATCCTTCGGTTTTGTTCTTTTAAATGTGTACGGTGGGCTCGGTGTCATCCGGGAGACCTCAGTAAAAACTTGGTCGTATATTCAGAATCAATCAATATCGTGGAAACCATACACTTTATGAAAAAAAATTTATGCACAAAAAATATTTATTTATTTATTTTTAACTGGATAATTAACTGCATAATTAAAAGGGGCACTCAAAAGTATAGGTTCTAATTTAAAACACCAACTTTCGCCTATATCTGTAAAACCAATGAGTTTCAAGATCATCACTAAACGTCCCCCTCTCGACACTGAATAATTTTCATTATAATCATTATCATTCATTATGATAAATTTTCTCCAATATTGCACCACTTCCGAGATAAAAGCCAGGCATTTATTAAAAAAATCACCTTATGTATACGGTCGAGTATATAAATTTTAATATGTATTTATAAAGAATAATTTCTCATAACAAATTTTGTCTACCTGTTAAAAAAAATTCGATTAAATCATATGGCCTTTGGAACTAATCGATATGTTATAATTTGTGGAATTTTCAATGCCATGTTAATTTTTGTTTTAATTCCCAAAATATAAACCGAACGTTGAGTTAATTTAGTATTTTATAATTTCATTTTTTTATCTTTTTAATGCGATACAACATTGTTGTAAACTTAAACTAACAGACGGAATTTGAAACTACAATATATACATACATATATATTATGTACAATAAAAATTATATACTAACTAAATTTAAACATTAAACAATCGAACACAGCAAATAGTTTGCATTTTTATTTTTATCATTAGAGATATACGCACAGCTTCTTAATTATTTTCTCATGCGTCTCAATTTTCAATTGTGTAGTTATATTCTTATCGTAAATGTATACATAAATATGAATGCAAACATATACAATATAGCTATGTACATACATGATGTTGATTTAAAAAAATAAATATGTAGAATATAAAGTGCAATTTTGGCATAAATTTAACTATAAAAATAATTAATTAACTTATTAATTATTTTTATAGTTATAAATTATAAATTATAAATTTTCAATCAACCTTTTTGAGCTTACGAGTCTACTATTAACGTATTAATCATAAAATTAATTGCAGTATTCCATTTCATTTTGTTAAGTGAGATCATAATAAAAATTGAAATCAATTTAGATTACTTCATTGATTATGCTTGAACGTGAACGTGAACAGAACGACACCGTTTAAATTTTGGTATGTGAACGTAACAAAATTATTGTTGAAATGGTGCTATTCTAAAATGAAACAATTATTAGTAAAAAGAGTTTCTAACCTATTTTACGTCATTGATTTGTCATATTTTGTTTGTAATTTAGTTTTGAGATTTAAAGTAATTTGGATCCAAGTAATATTGGTAAGACAAACATCTCTCTGCATATAAAAATATTAAAACAACATTTGATTTTAATTATAAGTTTTATCAATAATTTACTAAACAAGCGTCTATATTAAAAAAACTTCTGCAGTTCTTAATCCCTCAAGTATAAGAATGTTTTAGTAGAATTTATTACCCTACTGGAAGGTAATCGATGAACTCATCGATAAGTTCATCATGAATCTTTCAATGAAGACTCAAATTCTTTCTTTTTCTTCTATGCATGGATGATGTTCATAAGGAATGTGCAGCTTAACGCATTGATGAATTCATTGACTTTTTTTTTGTAAAGAACTCATTTAGATAGTAATAAGTAGGTTCTGTTCGAAAATCTTGCAAATAGTGTGTTGAAATCTGTTAAGGAACCATTTTGAATGGTATTGTATGTTTTATAATTCTGTACCCCGGAAAAATACATCACTATGTCCAATTTTTTCACAAAATGATTGTGTTTCATTATGGTTAATTCTCTTTCTAATGGAATATGCAACTATGTAATCCTTAAAGCCCTTACACTCAAAAAAAATTACAAAATTTTTGTAAATATATAGCACACAAAATAATTTGTAAATTTAACAACGTCCCTTTCAATTTTATTGTTATTATTTTAAGTCGCTGAAGTTGGCCCGAAATATCAGCCCGAAATTTTTGGTTTGTTTCTTCGCTAAAGTGTAACCATCCCGAAAAAAATGTACGTATAAAAAAGTGTAGTGTCATCCCGAAAAATATAATATGCTTAGTGTTGGCGTACACTTTAGGAAACAAGTAAATTTTTATTTTGTGTAGTTGTATTACCAGTATATTTTTATCATTTATAGTTTTCTAATTCTTAAGTAATATTAGAGTAGTAATGTAATTTGATAATTTTTTGCCAAATCTGAAACGGTAAAATATGAAAAATATTATGAGTTTAAACCTTTAATTACGAAAAATATAAATTAATTTGTGAAAAACAGATATATGAGTGCATAATTTCTTTATGTAAACGGATTAAAACATAACCCTCAAATATATTGATAAACATTTATAAAAACAATATCGAAATTTTTGTAAGGCGAAATCCTTAATGAAACAAACGCTATAAATGGCACTAGTAAATGGCACTAGGCAGTAAGTAAATGATTCTTGCGAAACCTATTTACTTATCATATATATAAAAAAAGAAAACATTGATTTGTTACTTATAGTATACACGACCATGAAATACTCAGGAACGTAATCAAAATAATGTATCATTGCACGGCTGTTGTATACAATGAACAGAAAACAGTTTTCTATAATTCTTTTTGTGAGTGATTTTGTGATTTTACCAAGTACACTTTATTTCTCTGGTACCAATCCTAGAGATAAATCCATGTAGTGGCGTATACCGGAAGATAGATCTTGGTTATCCCGATGTTGCCTGAGCAGCCCAGGTCCATATCATGAACAGAAAACAGTTTTCTATAATTCTTTTTGTGAGTGATTTTGTGATTTTACCAAGTACACTTTATTTTCTCTGGTGCCAATCCTAGAGATAAATCCATTTAGTGACGTATACCGGAAGATGGGTCATCATTATCCCGATGATTATTATTTCTTCATTAACCCGATGAAGCCTCTCGATAAGTGGCACACAACACACCATCTATAGTACGAATCGAATCGAACAAATTAGGACCACGAACATAGAACAAAATCAAACGAAAATAGCAGCATTCGTCTTAACGTGTATGAACGGGAATGGTGGCCAAGCGCTTCAGTCGAATACAAATCGACATATCCTGCAACAGGTTGACCTTTCTTTCGTCGTTGAAACTTCGTCGTCGACTGATTGCAAGTATAATAGCGTGGCATTTTCCAGTAAACCAATGTTCATGCGAACGGATTGCTTTGGTAAATTTCGAAGAAGTTTTGGAGTGTTGTAGCTGGTGGTCGTTCTGCTCATTGTGCTGCATTAGGTTTTGTGAAATAGACACGTTTTTCATTCTCTAAGTGCATCGACAAATGTTGAACAGTGAGATGACGTTCGTGTATTGCAAATGAGAACATACGCCTCATGCAACTGACATAACGGCCCAATTTGGTTCTTGACACTTTCTCATTTGCATCCGGAGAAGCAATACCGAACACTGCCAGGTGGTTATCTTTGTTCATGTATTTGCAGACATATTTAATAAACTTAATGAAGTTACATTACTGAACATTGCAGTGTGTTGCGAATGTTTTCAATAGTAGCTTGCAATAGGGAACGTTCCAGGTAATATCGTTTACGTACTAATGGTTTTTAATAGCAAAACGGCCACAGTCCTGCTTCCTGTAGACGACGTTTGACCGTAGAAACACTAACTGGATTTGGGCGACCAACATTTAATTCTGCGGTTATTTCCGAGACTGTTCTCTGCGTCTCGAGTTTGCTAGTAATCACTGTTCTATGATCATTTGCAGATTTTGTTGCTCTTGGTCTTCCACTGCGTCTTTTATTAAGAAAACTGCCGCATTCCCGATATTTTTTAACATTATAATCAACCGTAGCATGGTTTAATTTTATTTTTTTGGCAATCTGTCGATTACTTATGCCAGTTGTATGGTAAGCTATTATAAGCGCACGTATTTTAGTACAAAGTTCTTTTCTTGCAGGCATTTTAAATAATAGTCACTCGATATTTCACTTACGATGTTAACAGTGTAATTATCCGACTGGAACTAAATCATATTTGACACATTTCGGTATACGCCACTACATGGATTTATCTCTAGGATTGGCACCAGAGAAAATAAAGTGTACTTGGTAAAATCACAAAATCACTTACAAAAAAATTATAGGGAACGGTTTCCTATTCATTGTATACAACAATTATACATTATTTTTATCACGTTCCTGAGTCTTTCATGGTCGTGTATACTATAAGTAACGATAAATCAATGTTTTCTTTTTTTATATATATGATAAGTAAATAGGTTTCGCAAGAATCATTTACTTACTGCCTAGTGCCATTTACTAGTGCCATTTATAGCGTTTGTTTCATTAAGGATTTCGCCTTACAAAAATTTCGATATTGTTTTTATAAATGTTTATCAATATATTTGAGGGTTATGTTTTAATCCGTTTACATAAAGAAATTATGCACTCATATATCTTTTTTTCACAAATTAATTTATATTTTTCGTAATTAAAGGTTTAAACTCATAATATTTTTCATATTTTACCGTTTCAGATTTGGCAAAAAATTATCAAATTACATTACTACTCTAATATTACTTAAGAATTAGAAAACTATAAATGATAAAAATATACTGGTAATACAACTACACAAAATAAAAATTTACTTGATTCCTAAAGTGTACGCCTACACTAAGCATATTATATTTTTCGGGATGAGATTACACTTTTTTATACGTACATTTTTTTTCGGGATGGTTACACCAAAAATTTCGGGCTGATATTTCGGGCAAACTTCAGCGACTTATTATTTTGTATATTTGACGAAATCTTTATTAAATTTACAAATTTTATTGTATTTTTCCAATATTTTCAATTTTATGAAAATTTTATTGAATTTATTAAAAAAAAATTGTTGTTTTTACAATTTATTTTTATAAAGTTTACAGTTTTTTGTCAAATTAACAAATTATTTTGTGTGCTGTATATTTACAAAAATTTTGTGTTTTTTTTTGAGTGCACGGTTCACATGTTTGAAATAACACCATGTGCAGTTTCCGTTAGAGGCAAAAGGCAGTATCTGGACCTAAATTCATATACCTCTGAAAATTTTATTTTCACATAGTGTCTTCGTATCCGTATGCCTCCGAGGTACAGAATTAGAAAAATGAATTTTTATTTTAAAATAATACACTGTCAATTTTATATATTATTTTACATAACATATATACATACATATATTGAATTATTTTTATTTTACTTAAAGTAACATTCTACAAATAAACTGAAAGGAAATTAAAGAAGGAAATTAAAATTTTGTGTTTTGTTAATTGTTTATATAACTTTAAAAAAATTGTTTCTCGATGCCGTTTATTTTACCGTTAGAGAAGCAATAATAGCTACGGTACAAATGAATTTTATGAACATATTCAAAAGTTTATTCCCCACAATGCCCAAAGTATAACGTTTCTTTCTCACGGAGAGAAAATCCTTTACAATATAGTTTTTTATTCAGAATATCATCGAGAAATTTCCTTATGTGTTCAAAATCGAACACATACAATCAAATGAAATCTGAAGATTTCTCAATTCTAAATCAAAAATCTATGTATGTAATTCGTATGGTTATGAGAGTTTTTGCGTTACCCTACCGAAAAATTAATGTAATTACCTTAAAAAAGTCCATATTTCTCGCGAAAAATTCATTTGTTTTTATATTACGGTTGTTAGCGGTCCATAAAACACATATCTCTGCCCACCTATATCAGTTTTATATGGCCAATAAAATATTATAAAACACTCTTGACTGCAAAAATATTACGATAGATTATGCAGTGCCGTGTCTTTCGAAATTATTGACTTAATTGGTAAAATTACGTAACTTACAAAATTTGGGAAATTAGGACCAAACGCAAATCTATATTGTCCAAATTATATGATGAGTTCAGGATCTTTTATGGAATTAATACCCTCTTTAAATGGAAAAGAACTCACCCATCACACATGACAGTATCAACCTGTCCACATGGAAAATCGTATTCCACTAGATAGTTATGTTATCGATCGTAATCAATGATGAAAATTCGCTTTGCATCCTGCATCTGGTGGGATTTAAACCCAGTACCTCCGAGTCCGAAGCATTATCCACTGCACTACTTGACATGAGTTTGTCACCTTGACTGAAGGTTAATATGCATTCACCTACTATCTATTATTATTATTTGACAATTGAAGCGTTTATTTAGAAAGTGGTTTAAGTCCATTTTACAAAAAAAATAGTTAATGGTAACAATATTCACAATTCTTCTAATTCTTTTTATATTTTATAAAATGTATTACACTATGTAATCTAACATAATATGGACGATATTCAATATGGACTAAATTTCAATCAACAATAAAAATTTCTATAAGACTAATTTTCAATTTGTTGAGAGATTTTAGATGAAATTAAGAATTCAAACTACGATAAAAAGTTTGAGTCATTTTAAAAATATTTCATAATTTTCGATATGTTTTTAATGCAACTTTCTGAAGCTCATCTTATTAGAACCTTATACATTTTAATGTTGTCAGTTTGAATTGGTATCGCAATTATTTTGTTACAAATTGAATTATAAATAGTCCAGTCAAATTAAATTTTTAAAACTTTATAAATTGAAAATCAAAAACATCTATTCCAACCTTCATAGATGTTTCTATTTGTTTAAATACGCTAAGCTTGCAGTAAGGAAGTTGCGAAAACTACAGTCGAGCAGAGCCCAAAATAATAATAGTATTATTAAAATCTTTGTATATGTATTAATATTATTAACTACACACTACAATTTGTATACTTTCTTTTCTTATTTAATTATGGTTTGCGATTATCCTAGATTATTTTACCAAAATGTCGTAAACGAGAATCTATGCTTTTTGGACTTGGTGCGAATTATCTCAGCATAATAAAATCGAAGTGAGCATAATTTTGTGTGGCTAAGACTTTGTATGTGTGGCTAAGGACTTTGTATGTAAAAATTGGCGAGGGGAGTTAATTTTCTACTTTTTATGGTAGATATATTATGTTATATAAAGTGTATTAGTGTTACGGATTACTTTGATTTAATAAAATTGTGTGATATTTGTTAAAAAATAATTATTTAAAAATTATAAATAAATCTTAAAAATGTATTATTTATTCTTAAAAAACAATCTCTTAAAATTTATGAAAACTATTTGACATAAGTAAGGTAGGTATTTTTGAAAATAAAAACAACGAACCACGAAGGCATTCATCATCTTCATGATAAATTGCAAAAGACCATAGATAGTAATAGCGAATATTTCGATAATTAATCTTTTAATTAAATTTGACCAAAAAAAGCAGTTTCTACTTGCACACCTAATATATAATTCAATTTTATCATATAGAAAACAATGAACAAAAACGGAACTTACACATCATAAAACTGGTGTTTGCCTCCTTTTCGCTTGCTCAAAAATAATTTAAAAAATGGAATTAATTTCAGCTGACATAAAAATTCGCATAAATTAAATATTTCTTAAACAATTGAAATGTTTGTTATCGTTTGTTTTTGTTGGCAAATTATTTATAAATTAAATTTGGGATTTTACTTTTACCTTTAGCTATTTGTTGCAAATTTTATAAACGTTTTGTTATGGAAAACATTGATATATGTATTAAAACACATTGTATTAGGTGAGACATTTATCGCATTTGAACTAAATTAGATAATTTATGCTTTGTAGAGTAACCCCCATTAAGTTCTAAATATAATTTGGATCAATTTTTGTTATGGCACAAATTTTTTCATTTAATTTTATTTTTGATTTCACGCGATTTGATCTAAAAATACAACTCGACCTAAAGAATATCAGAGCTCAGAGGAAACTTGTATTTAGTTTCTGTGAGATGAACAATTATTGTGGAAATGTATTATTGGATACTCAGCGATATACAATAATTTAATTGCTTATGGTTTTTTATTTTTTATTAACTATTCTATAACTATAAGTAATATTTTAAATGTGGTATCATGTACAGAATAATAAAACATATCGCCAATTTGGTATCAAATGACTATAATATATATGTATAATAATTATAAAAATCGTTCGTTTGTTTTTCATTTTTTAACAATGGATATACATAGTTTGTTTAAATTGACTTATTGTTTTATATTCTAACAATTTATTTGATAAAATTAGTGAATGATTAACAATATTTGACAAATCTTCAAGTGCTTCGGTGGAAAATTAAAGAGTATTAATGTAAATTTACTATACCTCTGTTTTAAATAATTTTGGAAGATTAATTAAAATAAAGAAAAAATTTTCTTATTAAGCTTATTAAAATAAAGAAAATACATACATACATATGTATATATTAAAATATTAAATAAAGAAAAAATTTGCATCAAATGTTGCCTTTTGTTGTTATTTTGAGACTTATAAGACTTATATTTTAAAAATTCAACATATTTACTCATGATTGAACTAATAATAAAATTGCCTTCATTGCGAGACAAGAATATTATTTGCGGACAGGTAATAATCGTTTACTAGTTCTATTATTGTACGCTTAACGTATTTGTTAATTTATGCCATTTTGAAACATAACCAAAAATATTAAAAATTAATTATTAAACTGATTTAAATAATGAACAATTTATGTAACCTAAAAATACCTAATACTTGCCAGGATTGTTTGCCATTGATACTTTCCACTATATTGTGCGCATACAAAGACTAAACCAAGGAGTTTCCATAATTTATAAGAGACAGTTCTACAAAGCAGGTTTTGAAAGTTTTCTCGTTTAGATTTAGAAAAAAGTATCTAAATTTGTACTTAAAAGTGAATGAACTCATTCATAATGTACTCCTATGTTCAACAAAATTATGATTTTAAATTTATACTAACTCACCACACCTGTGTATATATCAATAATTCACAATATATGCGGAATTTAGTTATTTAAGTACAAGTGGGTGGAAAAGTTATGTTTTGCTATTAAACATTTATACATCTTGATGCATATAAAATATGTTTCTTTATTCTTTTTTACACCGACAGGACCAAAATAAATGTTACAATTTTTATAGAACAAACTACTCGGTTGTGTTTTCAATCAATTAGCTTCTTAGTAGCGAGAATCGAACGAGCAGATTGGAATAAAAATTTTGTACCGTGAAAGTGAACAGAAGAGTACACAAGGCATTGCCAAATAAATAATTCAATTTCAAATGTTTGATTTTAAAGTTTTCAATATTATGAAAAAATTTCAATCGAATGCGTCCAAAGATTATGTCTTAAATGCAAGACCCTTAGTCAACCATAAAGCAAAAATCTCATAATATACAATTTAATATCAGAACTTTATATTATAATATAACGAAAAAGAATACATATTTACAAAAAAGATTGCATATACATTTTAGTAAATTGAAATCCTGTAAAACTTATATTAGGCCGCGGCGCGTATGTTGCGTTCAGTGGTTTATATTAGCAAAGCAAATCTAAACAAATCAAGCCTGCCATATTAAATCGCACTTTGAAATACGGGAAATAAAACAAAAACCTAAATTTTCATACATTTTGTATGGGCATAGCAATATTGTTTGATAGATAAAATATGAATTATAAATATTCTAAAATTGATTTTTTTACATAAATCGATGACAGATATAATATATTTCATCTCATTTGAAGCACCCAATCAGTAGGTTTCTCCTTTCTTTCAAATAAATAAAGGAAAATATATTAAAATTTCGCTGTACAACAACAACAATTAAAAATACGGGAAATTTATGACGTCATAACATCATCATTTAATACTAATTATTAGAGAGAGAAAAAGTAAATTTAATCTTATAAGAAATAGACGAAATTAACAACAATGTGTTTTGGATAAAAGATATCAAATAGAAACGACAATACAAAATATGAAATTAAAAACAATGGTGACCGTATAATATCCGTCAACCGTATAATATCCGTCCCGCCCTCAGATACGAACAAGAATGGTATTCATTTGAATCACAAACGTTTCTATAGTGTTTAGTTCGTTTTCTACGGAACCATCTTCCAATTTTCAATTAGGTGATTATCATTCTATTAGAAAAAATTAAAGTATTGATTGATTGTTCCGGATGACATAACATAAATTACGATAGTAGGATGATTAATAACAAAGATATTGGGCCGGTTACAGTCACCTGGGGGTCAATTCGCGTTCCGTGAAATACTGAAAACGAAAAGTTTTTTTCATTGGCAGTCTAGTAGTTTGAATTATTTGCACGTAATTTTAAATGTTACTGTGTGAAATCGAAATTTCTTATGGGGACTGCAAACCTACTCGATTGCCAATGAAAAAAAACTTTTCATTTTCATTATTTCACGTAACACGAATTGACTCCCTGGCCGATTAATTAGCTAGTAAAAAATTATTAAATAGGTTAGCACAAGACTACTTACCGTGCAAGTGGCGTAGTGGTTAAAGCTTCGGCACTTGGACCGGGAGGTACTGGGTTCGAATCCCACCAGAGGCAGGATGTAAAGCGAACTTTCTTCATCGATTACGATTTTTGATGATAATAGGCACAACTACGACCCTCTGTTGGAGTGCAGAATTCAGCACCGACCCACCGTTCATGTTGTCAGTGTGCAGGTTAGCATGGAGCTTGCAATGTGCAGGTGGTATACTGTAATTGTGTGAGTAGGTAAATGGGTGGGTGTGTGCGTGAATGAAACAGGGGAGTATTAATTGACCTTAAAAGAACATTAAACATTAAATCCACTGGATGATTAATACTTTCTTTAAAAAAAAATAAATAAATAAAAAAAAAATTATAATTCAAAAAATTTGAAAACGGCTTGCTTAAAGTTCTTCAGCCTTGTAAGTAATCTATATAATCACCCCTATTCACCTAGTCGCATCACTTCAAGTGACGTGACTACTCATCTTCCTGGTTACTAGATCATTAAATCGAAACTTACAAAATAATTGTTCAATAAAGTTGTTTCGGCTGTGTTTTAAATCTTAGTATGCTGCTTTATAAATATTTCCTTGCGACTGCTATCACTCCAAATGACAATTTCTATCACTTGAAATTTTGACGTGACAAATAAATGAAAAAAATTTCAAACTAATGAAGCCAACTAAGATTTAAAAAAATTTTATTGAGAGTTTTGCACAAAATTATTTAGTAAATTTTGATTTTAAAATCTAGTAACCAGGAAGATCCATAGTCACGTCGCATGAAGTGATACGTCTAAGGGAATTGAGCTGAATATCTTGACATAATTGAATAACCTATAACCTATCAAATCTATAATAACCTATAAAACCTATAATAACCTATAAAAATTATACATTTTGATGAAATGCTTATACATGAAGAAAAATAAGCAACAATATCTCAAAAATGGCCTTAAATTTTTTTTTTTATTCCATTTCTATTTGTGTTGAAGCTGCTTCACCGAAATATGTTTTGTTGAAAAATGGGTTGCAATTAAAACCGGTTTTATAGATAAACACGGAAAGAGACTAAAAAGAAGTAACTTCAAAAGAAGTATAGTGTGGAACGGGCCAATATCAATATAACATTTAGATTCGAATTGACTGGAAGTTACTTTAATTTAATCCAAATTTTAGTAAAATGGAGCGAAAGCAGGGTGAAACGTCAATTGAATGATGAAAATTAGTAATTTTACATCAGGAAGCTGGGAAAACATTTAAAGAAATCTGCCAAATCGTACAAAGAAGTATTTATACAAAACAATACATACATCGTAAAACGGCACCAAATTGAAAAACGAGTATTAATTACCATGAACCGCAAAAAGTTTAATGTTGAAGAGGAACGGAAAATTGTGCGTGAAATTAAAAGAGATCCTCGTTTAAGTGCTCCAAAGTTGACAGCGCAAATCAACGATTCTTTTAATAAAGATGTACACCCAGATGCTGTTTGGCGTGTGTTGAAGAGAGCTGGATATAACAGTAGAGTAGTCAGAAAAAAACATGGATCAATAAGGAGAATCAGTAAATAAGATTAAACTTTCATTTCGTGTCATGTAAACAAGTTTTGGAAAGATTTTGTTTACAGACGAAGCCAAATTTTATATGTTCGGGTCTGACGGGCGACAAATTGTATGGAGAAAACCAAATACCGAAATGAATATAGAGAATTTACGACCCACAGTAAACTATGGCAGAGGATCTGTGATGGTAGGGTGTGGTTTCTCGGCGTCTGGAGTGGGAAAATTGCTTACGATACACGACAATGGTTATCATATAATTGTATAAAAGTCATGGAAACCCCACCGCAATCGCCCGATATTAATCCTATTGAGAATTTGTGGCAAGAGTAACCATTTTAACCATGTCTTAACTTAGTATTAAATGTTTGAAAGAAAATCGTTCGAAAAAAATTTAATAATAAAAATTCTTATAAAAGGAATTTTAATAAATTCGTATAATGAGCAAATTTCCTGTAATAGCAATCTGGTTCAAAAACGTGCAAAATAAATTATATATTTGCAAAAAAAAAAAAGTATCGCTTACCTCTTCCACTTGGATCCGAAGGGGGCTGCCAGGATTGTTTTGGTTTAGCTGAAATTTGTTATTCGTTAATCACAAACTACGTTCTCTTTTCTCTTTCAGAATGATTCGCACTCACAAAATTTAATGTCTTTGCACCATAACTTGAGCAAAAACAATAGAGAAAAAAATTAGTCAATAGACTTAAATCTAACTACTTAAATTTCTTATTAGAACCACAGTCTCACTGATTGATAATTTTCAATACATTTATATAAACTTATATTTATATATTCAAATAAGAAAATAAAATTTCTTATTAAGTGTTAGCAACACAATTTTACTAATTAATACTATATGTTTTTCTACTTAAATAATTAATAAGTAGCACACAACACTAACGGATTTTACATAGTCAGGGTCGAGTAATGAAGGTTGTGAACAAAAATAATGAAGGTCGTGAACAAAAATCCGCATTGTCGTACGACACAAGTCCATCCGCACTATAACACGCGGCCACGTTGTATTCACTCACTTTTCCAATTTTACCAGGTCGGGCATATCAACATTAACGTATGCTTTAAAACTCAAACTGCGCAATCTATGATGCTTTGTTTTTCTTACAACAAAAAAAAAGTACCAAAAAACACCTGCGAGGCCCTAGGTGTAATGAAATAAAATGGATACACGGTATAGCAAATTAATTGAAATCAGATTTTTCATTTATGTTTATTAACTTACCGCTCGCGTATTCCTATGAGCCCACGGGAAACCATCCGTTTTACTATTGAAAGACGGGATGTTTTAACCCCAACTGAGATAGCATGCTATGTATAAACTATAATACGGAAAGTGCTCATTTAACAACAACCAAAAAATGGGCAACATACAAAACATGTTCTTACCAATTATAAGTCACACAAAAAGATCGAACTATGTTTGGTATTTAAACAGAATTATTTTTAAATCCAAGTACAAAATGTACTGTACAAAATACACTATATACCAAACTGGATAGTATGTACCTAGAGCAAAGGTCTCAAAAATACTAAAGTTATAACAAAGCGATAAGCTGTATGTCAAGAAAATGATTGATACGAGCTGAGCATAATATTGCCTCTTACTTAATCATGCATGATTACCCCTACATTGATAATAAAAATTAGTGCATCCATGCATATTTACTTGTATGGGAGTGATATACCTGTACGATCTCAGCAATCACTAGAAATGTTACATTCGGACACACATTGCATTGATTGTCGTAGTAAACAACTGATGGAGAAGCATAATACAATACAAGTATGACGATTAAGCTCATTGTTCATATCTATACTACAGTAACTTGAATCCGGTAACTTCTTCGTTTTTTCCCCCTTTACCAACAAAAACGGCTTTGTCGTGGATTCTTTTTAAAACTAAAATTTTTGTAGATTCAAAAATTTCAACACACCAAAATGAAATAAAAAAAATTCTCAAGGTAATTTTTTTTGTATTTTTTTTAGTTTGATTTTGTTTTTAAGCAGTGCGCATCACAAAACAAAAATTTTAATTGTATTAAAAATTAGAATTCGAATAATAAAAAAATAAAATAAAATTTAATTAAATGATTTTTAATTAAATTATTAATTAAAAAATGGACGATAAATAAAATTAAATGATTAATAAAATGAATTTTTTTGTTACCATTTTACACAAACACATAGAAAATTTAAAAGTTACCGGATTCAAATAAAATGCGACGTAAACGGTGTAAGCCATAAAAGTTACCAGATTCAAGTTACTGTAGCATGGATATGCAGATTAACGAATGCAACACAGAATCTGAAAAAAAAAATATTAAAAATAAAATATATTCGCATATTAAATAATGACACTCCACAGCTCGAGGGCAGACGAAATGTGTTGATAAAAGGAAATAAGTTGATAGGATTACGTTATTTTGGTACTGTCCATCATAAAAATGACACAAATCCGAACAAAACAAAAATACAAATATAAAGGCATAATTGTGTGTTATAGGGCCATGCTACACACGGTTTCAAAAGACCGGCTTCACCTTCCTTTCTTTCCTCTTTTACCTACAAAATCCGTTTTAATTGCGACATTAAATTTTTCGGTGAATCCGAAATGAAAAAATAGAAATGAAAATAAAAGAATTTAAGGCCATTTTTGAGATGTAGATTTTTGTTTTAATTTTATTTTCAAGAGAACAGAATAAAACAAAAAAAAAATGGTGTTTTAATATAACATAAGGGTATAAATTAACAATAAAAATCTATTACGACTTAGTTTGAAACAAGAAGCTGAAATCGTGTGTAGCTTGGCTGTGTACGTATTCAATTTTTTTTCTGCTTCAAGCCTTTATTCCACAATGAAACATATTTTTTCCGTAAAAAAATAGCGAGATAAAAATATAATTTCGCCACGTACCAAAACGAAACAAAAGAAATCTCAGTAAAATTTACTGGGGAAAATGTTGCAATAAAAAGTATGAAACTCAATACTTTTTATGGCAACATTTGTTGTCTTTGCCACTGTAACGTAATTTTAATATGTATACTCTCCTCTTTTCGGTTTCTCAGTATTTTTTACTGAAAAAATATGTTTCATTGTTGAATAAAGGCTTCACTCTTTTTAAATGAGTAACTCGATACCCAGGTTGTATTTAGGAGAATCATTATTTTGCGCTCCGGTTTTAAGGATATTATTTGTATTATTAAACGAACCACAATTAATTTTTATTTGAGCTCCAATGATAATTTTTTTAATTAATTATTTAATTTATTATATTATTATTTATTACATTTTTACACATTTTATTTGTTAGGTATTTTTAAAAATGCTGAACGAGAGCATCGAAAGCGGTTTTAAAAACTTAAATTACACTACTTTTATATTTATTTCGCCAATTTATTATTTTAGGTGCTCCATTGGACCCCACGGTTCGAAACATATTTCAAATCTCCATTTTGGTGTGAAAGTACCAAATTCGGTAGCGCTGGTAACAAGATGAGAAAATCGACGTGTAGCTACCATTATTTCCCGATCCGAACTACTGAGCCTACAGTTGCAGAGCCTAATAGCCTAGACAGACTGCGGATTAGTTAAACTGTAGGAAATAAAATTCAATTCAGATCGACATACTACGAAAAATTCAAAAACCTACTAGCAAATTCAAGTTTTCCAAAGGGTGTTTGATTCAATTTTGTTAAACCAGTTTAACTAATCCGCAGTCTGTCCAGGCTATAAGTATGTTCGATGCTAAAATCGAAAATAATTTACCTCGCTTCGACACAAGTCCAATGAAAATATACGAGCTATACTTAGGTCGAGTGTCCAAAATATTCAACACGATACATGAATGTTTCGAGAATTACTAACGAAATGTTATTAAAAATTAATGGTGCAAATTGTTAAATCTGGGGCTCGATTTTTTCCAAAATTCGACGGACGACACATGACGTTTTCGTATACGTATAAGAAGTATAGTATGTATACAATTTTATATTAGTGTCTGTAATTTTTCTGTGGTTATATTTGTTTTTTTTCTGCGAATGCAAGCATCAAAAATTATGAATCGGTACAATGGACACGAAAGGACATAAGCACCAAAAAACAACCGATAGTTTTTTGGTGCTTATGTCCTTTCGTCGTTAAAATTTTCTGTCATCTCGCTAAGTATTTGAGTGGTCAGTTAACACGTTCGCGATAATGGCTGCTATAACGGTCATACAATTTTTTGGATTTTAAACACGTTTGCGCAAACAACATTCATTTTTTAAGGAATAATTCGACATATTTTTCAATTCTCACAAGACATTTATTTCCGCGACGAAATGCATTGCAATTACAAAAGTTATCAAATGTGTTCCTGAGTAGCACACACATTTAGAAAGTATGCGTCAACGTGTTAAGAAAAAAAAAATTGAACTACACATATTTTAATTTTTTTTTAATGCCATGTCGAATGAATGTTTTGTTTTCGCAGTAACACAGAATTAGAAATTAATTTAAAACTAAAATTAAATAAATAAATAAATTTAATTTTATTTAAAGCATATTTGCATTGCATTTACAAACTTTAAATTTTAAATGGAAATGTCATATTCAAGAAAATTAAATGGCGCACATCGCACTAACACAAACACACATACCACTACTATATAATTGCGGTAATTTCGTCAACTTGTCGAATTTTGAAAAAAATCGACCCCCTGGCAGGATATTAGATTTCGAAGATGACTAACTGGTTTACCAGATAGCGGTTATATTTTGGAGATCAGAATAATGATTGTACAAAAAATACGATAAAATTGCAGTGATTATTACCACACTATCATACGCAATAAATATTGGAATCGAATTACTGGGTATGTAAAGTGGCGTATATAACGTAGCATAATTACGAAAATTGTGAAAACTTTATTCGAGGCGTAGTTGAATGGAGGTACGCAGATCACCAAATTCAATTGAAATCGTTGTAAAAATCACTACAATGAATAATAATCGGAGAAGGAATGATAAATGACCATCAGCAGTGATTAGGAAATAATGGAGTATATAATAAGGAACCAAACGACTGATATACAGTTTTTGGATTCGATGCGTACTATACACGCGAAAACAGCACGAATATTCCAATACAGAACCGAAGAAGGTCAATGTTTGGCACTTTTGGTGAAAGGATGGCATACTATGTATACTATTACAAGAAATATTTCTGGTTAACACAAGTGCGACAAATACACATGCCATCAACATTTATTGCTGATATACCATCTAAACACATTGGCGTGTGTAGGAACTTTCAACATGTTATATTTTCTCTAAGAACCATCAAATTAAACCGTTCGATAGTAAGTAATCCATCTGTGTTTCTTCATCATACCACAGCTAAGAACGAGAACCACATTCGTATAGAAAAATTCGTTTGGCAAATGGCTATGAAAATCTTTGCTCTGCGTAATTTTCCTTAAGAATAAAATATTTTTAAATTACATACAAGTATTATGTCTTTTCGGTGGCCGGTATGGTGTTCGAACGACGATGTTATACAATCAAGTACTTGCAAAATTTTTAGGTTTTATTACGCACCTCAATTTGTTCCTACATAAACAAAGGAAACATTGTTCTATAATTTTGTAATCACGGATTTCTACATATCTGTGATTTAAAAAGATTGCTTCCAGCGTGCTTTAACAACCACTCTTAGGTGATGACTGGCTGAATGTTATTTATAAATAATAAAACTAAAAAATGATGTACAAAAATTATAATTTTTTAGTTTTCACAGCTTTTGTGTTTTTAGGAAGAAATTGGGAGACCCATTGAAATTTAAAACCATGACGTATATAACAACAACATTTATAAGCGCTTATAATTTATTTATTTTCCAAGTCGATTTCACATAGTTTTAAGTGTTATCTTGAATCCTATTTTTAATTAATTAAAGTTTAAACTTTTCTCTATTTTCTATAAAATAATATTACAAAGGCTCATGATTCAAATAGACTTAAATTAATAAGTAAAATTGGCCGTTTTTGATTATTTTCAGTGGTAAATAAAAATTTGTATACCAAATGTTTCAAGTTTAGTGGAAAAAAACTCGAATAGAGAGGCTCAAATAAATCTAGACGGCAATGTGATATAAGCAATGTATATGTTGATATGCTTTCGGTAGCTCTAATTGAAACAAATTAATAACACATATAGTTACAATTACACTCGATTTTCGAAAAGTAAAGCCTCGGGTATCGTTCTACTTGTCTTTAACAGTGCATAATTTGTAACAAACAACAATGAGTCACACATGAAACACATCACAATTCACAATTAGTGACTATTCTTTATATGTATTACCAAAATTTCATGTCTTCCTTGACATCTGTAAATTTAGCATGAAACATATTGTCACAATTTATGTTTTAAAAAAACATCTCCATTCTAGGTTTCATATTAAGACAAGAACATCTAAATTAATTTGAAATATAAAAATTAAACGTATATACGAGTATACATTAATACTTGAACTACCATATTAATAATAAGAAATTCAAACAAGAAAATGCGATATGGAATAATTTAGTTGAATTCGGCATAATACTACTCCCTTCATACAAAAAAAAAAAATCTAAAATTCTTGTGGTTCAATATTTTTATGCAAATACCCGTATTTTCATTGACTCATGAGCTACTCAATTATTTTGTACATGATAAACTTTATTGTTTGCTATTTATGACATTGAATTTATTTGAATTAGCCTTATATAAAAATAAAAACTATATACGTAAAAATTACGAAAAAGACTGAACTGAATACTTTGGTCTACATGAATTTGTAACTTTCCCGGAATAATCAATATGTATTGTTATTGACTGTTATTACACGCCTACATGCAATCACAATCCACGACGGCGTTTAAGGTAGGTTGGTCGATGGGATTGACATAAAAAGTGACACTAATTGTCACAAATTATTCCTCAAACTTATAGGAAACCATCCCTCTCACTACCTAGCAGACGTTCTGTATTAACACCCACCCAAAACCATCTAGCGATATGGCGCTGCCTCAGCGAGAACAACTAAAAGCGGATCTAGGCAGATCGTATTTTAGTCATAGATATAAATACGAGGTATAATTAGATTATCTTTCATCACTACCTTCATCTTGAAGCATTTGTTTACACGTAGCGAGAGGTATTTCAACATTTGCATGTTTGGTAGGATGAGGCCGAGTTGCCAGTCGCTACTAATATATTTTTTTAAATTCAATACAATCACCAATGGTTTACTACTCAAAAATTCCCAAACGCAAAACGAATAACTTTCACTTAAGGAAGTGTAAATTCCCGAATTAAACTCTGCTCGTTCCGCAAACATTTGACATTCAAATTTATAGTTATACAAATTGAGGCACTTCCTAAATCGGCGTTTAATTACTGCCTTGATTTGCATAGAAAAAGACTTGATATTTAAAGCAGAATATACAAGTTATTTAACACAGCACATGTAACACTTATGTATATTGTAGCGTAGAAATAGTAAATTACTACCAATTAGGTCCATAGTAATTTATATTCAATTTAATTAATCATACCATTAAACGTGTCTTTAATATTTATCATTAAAGGTAAACAAATTCTATGCTAAATTTATTTTCTTTACATCTAGCCGACAACGGGCAATGCTACTTATTCAGGTAGTAGTTTTCCGATAGTTGGAGATAAAATAATAACGTAATACAAGGTACTAGGTATAATAATCTATAAATTAGCGTAGGCTTTCGTTATGAAGTTAAATAATTACTGTTTAAGCTGTTACGGATGCTATAAACGATGTTTGAACTACAGTAACCCATTTTGGCATTGCGGAAACTTTAACGGATCACTCAGATCGATCGCAGCGTAAAACAATGTGGTCTATCTAATTTTTCATAAGTAGAAGCAGTCGTACGGGCACCATACATTTATGCTATACAAACCATAATGTAAATCCAATTACTATAAGAAATTGGTAGCACCAGTAAATTAAATTAAATTTTACTAAAAAACATATTTATACTCCACCCCGATAAAAGTAAAAAATTCAAAATATTTTGAAATTATGTTTCGTTAAAACTCGACAAGCGATTAGAGCAAGCGACTTCTTCAGAATTTAAATTTAAATTATTTTACAAAGGGAACAACAACAATAAGTTGCGAGTTGTTATTGTGCAATTTTACTATGGAAAATATCACCAATTTCCATTAAATGTATGATAATAACAATTAGATGGTTTTAGTGCTGTATATGATAATTAAACTGACAGTTTTAAACTGAATTTTCGACGAAGATCTGTAACAGAAGCAATGTTCAGTTTCAAGGCCGATGTGAAGGTGGCAGGAAAATTAGTCCAAAAACAAAATACGTTGTCTTTGATAAATCTGTAATATTTTTTGGAAAAACTGCATTACCTTGACTACCCGCAAATCTTTTACATCAGCATTACAACAAGATTTGATTTTACAGCCCATAATTAAATAATACATATAATAAATTTTAATGAAGGAATATACAATATAAAGTATTGGATAATAATATATTGTAGCACATTTGTTAAAATTCCCTATATTGCTTTACATTTTAATACTGGTTGATACCATCCTATGTATGGTAACTCAAACTTTTTATCATTCAGAATCATTGGCAAAAATCTAATGAACCTCTTACTAAAACTTCAAAAAATATAAACTTACATTATTTTCTTACTTCAAATTCGTGCAAAGAGTGGCCTGCATGCTTAAAAGCGGGGCGCGTAGGCCAACACCTACACGCGCTTTAGGGGTTATGTTCCACCTTACTCCAATCGAATTTTTTGGTAAGCAGATGGCAGCCAAGTGGCTACGAGACTCTCGGCTGTCTCTCAGTGGAAGTGTCTTCAGGTAGGACACTCGACGATAGTTGGATCGCTAAGGGAATAGATTATATTAAACCAACGTTGTGCTTCGATAAAGGTTTACGGACCATCTGTCCTTCGAGAGAATCCTGGAGGAATAGATCATTACTGGAAAACGAGGCACTGTAATTTTTCACGGACAGATCTAAGCTAGACGGCAAGGTAGGAGCCGGAGTGTTCTGTGAGAAGCTTAATGTTAATATTTCCGTTCGTATCCCTGACTACTGCAGCGTGTACCAGGCTGAAGTAGTGGCGATAGGCGAAGTCGTGACATGGTTGAAGCATAACGTGGTATCCGCGAGAGTATCACAATCTATGCGGACAGTCAGGCTGCAGTCAGGTCTCTAGAGGCGGTTTGTCTGAAGTCACGGGTGGCGCTGGATTGCCGATCATCTTTTAATAGATGAGCGAGTATTTCAGCATCAAGATAATCTGGGTCCCTGGTCACTCGGACGCCACGGGAAACTGCAGGGCAGACGAACTAGCTAGGTACGGTACGACTTAGAAATAAGGCTTCATTTTTGGGATTCAAGATGGCCAACACTACTTCGGGCCGAAGCCTCAGGTAATCTCTGTAAAAGCCGCCACGCAAAAAATGTCTTAGTAAATTTTTTATTGAAAATCGGTACATACCAAGTCTGGCACGAACCTTCTTTCCAGATCGTATAGAAATGGAACTATTGTACATTTATTGATTTCAGATGGCCTAGTTCGTTAAAGCGGCGAAGTCTCAGGTCATTCCTGTGAAAACCACCACAGAAAAAAATTTCTAATAAATTTTTTGTTGAAAATAAAGCAACATTTTTTAAATTCCAAGTGAACTACAATACTTCGAGACAATAGCCGCAGTCTCAGGTAATTCCTGTAAAAACCTTCACAGGAGAAAAATTCTTAGTAAATTTTATGTTCAAAATTGTTATAGGAACATACTAAGTCTGGCACGAAATTTCTTTCCAGCTTGTACAGAAATGGGGCCAAATATTGTGGATTCCAGATCGTCTAAACTACTTAGCGAAAGTGCCAGAAATCTCAGGTAATCGTTTTGAAAACCGCCACACAAAAAACACTCATATTATTTTTTTGTTGAAAATCGTAACATGGTACAAATCTTTTAGCCAGGCCCTAGATTCTCATCAAGTGTCAAATGACAATTTTTGAAGTAAAACTTCTTTAGGCACGCTTGACTTGGGGACTAAGCTGGCAAATGCGTTACGAAAAATGTAATCGAACGAGGCGAACGAAACAATAAACGCAAAACCAAATCATTTTCCTTTAGTATCGTGCCATGACAATTAATAAATCCCTAGGTGGAACATTAGTTGATACCATTTTATTTTAAAAATTGGTTAAAAAAATTGGAAAATAAGAAAATAGGAAAATTGGTAAATGGAAAATTGGAAAATTGGACGAAATTTGAAAATTTGTAAATTGGAAAATTGGGAAATTATAAAATTGGAAAATAGGTAAATGGAAAATTGTAAAATTGGAAAATTGGAAAATAGGAAAATAAGAAAATAGGAAAATAGGAAAATAGGAAAATATAAAAATATGAAAATAGGAAATTTGGAAAGTTGGTAAATTGGAAAATTTTAAAATTTGAAAATTGGTAAATTAGGAAATTGGAGAATAGGTAAATGAAAAATTGGGATATTGGAAAATTGGAAAATAGGAAAATAGGAAAATAGGAAAATAGGAAAATATGAAAATATGAAAATATGAAAATATGAAAATATGAAAATATGAAAATTGGAAATTTGGAAAATTGGAACACTGGTTAATTGGAAAATTCAAAAATTGGAAAATAACAAAATATGAAAATAGGAAATTTGGAAAGTTGGTAAATTGGAAAATTGGAAAATTTGAAAATTGGAAAATTGAAAAACTGGAAAATTGGAAAGTCATAATATAGACTTTTATGTCACTGACTGACTCTCTCGAGAACGCACAGGGTGACCAAAAAAAATTCGTCCGTGTGATATGTTTTATATATGTATTTTTTTCTCTATTATAGCTCCATTCCACACGAGGTATCACAGAAACCGATTTCTTCGTTTCTTTTCCCATTTGCCTATGATATAGGTTTTAATGCGACTTAAACAAATTTTCGATGAAACCACACTACACAAACATAAATGAAATAAAAAATATTTCAAGGCCATAGTAAACTATGCGAAGAGATTTCAAAAATGATTTTTTTGTCCATTTTGTTACACATACATAAACATTATCTATTACGACTAGTTGGCCTTGAAAAAGTTACCAAGTTACAAGGTTACCTCTTGTGGCATCAGACATAAACGGCTAGGTGACACTCGAGAACGCACAGGGTGACCATTTTTTTTTTCAATATTATTATTTTCTATATTATATTATAAATATTAAATATATATTAGAAGTTTTACTTCAGTAGTGTGGTCTAAAGCACACTTAATTTTTTTTTATGACATTGTTCTAAAAATTCTGCTAAAACTTTGTGACAAATACTTGTGAGTACTAAATTGCGATTAGCATGCAGTGACTTTTCGGAAATGTGACCAAAAATAAGGTGACAATTTTAATAATATTGTCATTGGGCGCTTTCATGTCCCCTATCATGATAAGTAAAATCATCGCCAATTTGATTTGAAAATTGCATAGTGCTAAACATTTTCATAGCGTTGGCCGCGATTTTACTCAACATGTTGCCAACTGTTGGGTGTCCTGAAAGCGCCCATTGTTTTTTATTATCGTGACATAAATATTCATACAAAATATGTGCGAGTATTTATAATTTTAGAAACCTTATAATTATATTAGATATAACTTAAAAATGCAGCTGCTGTAAACTGCTGTAAATGTCATAAATTATTTTATCCGAATCGTAAATTTTCAATGACTTTAATTTGTACCAGTAAGCAAATGTCACGACGAATTGTCATTTTGTCGGAATCTACCCCCAGGTCATATAGAAATGGAGCTACATTTTTTGAATTGCAGATGGCATACATACTATTTCCTTACAGTAACCGAAGTTTTAGGTAATCCCTGTGAAACCGCCACAGACAAAAATGTCTTTGTAATTTTTGATCAGATGGTTTACATTACTTCGGTACAGTGACCGAAGTTTTTGGTAACCCCTGTGGAAACCGCCACCAAAACGCGGTTAATTTCATTGTATTTTTTATAAGGCAAATGTTAAAAGTTTGATAACTTTTCCTATAAGACCTGGGTTCGAATCCCATCAGAGGCTAGATGCAAATCGAATTTTCACCATCGATTACAATCTGTAATGTTAATAAGCACAACTAAGACCCTCTGATGGAGTGCAGAATGCAGTCTACGTCAATGTACAGGTTAACAAGGAGCTTGCAATGTACTGTAGTTGTGTGAGTAGTGGAATAGGTGAATGGGTTAGTGATGTGGCGTGAATGCGTGGTATCACAATGGGCCAAAATTGGCCTAAGTGTCAACCACTGAAACCTAACCTTCCTATAAGACAACCACAAATCGTTGGGTTTTTTTCTCAAAATATTTTTTGATACTTTTCTTTAAGGCAAAAGTCATAAGTTTAATATTGAGATACGCTGTTAAACGGGACGATATTCAAAACTATTGTTGTGTAATAATTATAATCATTTAAAACTATAATTGAATAAAATATATTTGATATTTAATGCAATTGGTATTTAAATAATAATTTTTCGAAAAGTTTGGGAGGTTAGAAATTAATGTGTCAAAATTTTGTATGTAATTAATAATAATGAAATAATGGTCTCAGTTCGAATTTAATTTTTTCTATAAGTTTCAATTGGGTACGCTCTTCTTAAGTTAAAAGTAAAGGTATTAGTAAACAAGAATATAATATTCAACAGTATTATTATATTTCATTTTCAATATTAATCCAATAAAGTTAAAATTATGTACATAAATCTCAGAATGCAATACACTGAGTGTAAAACTAGTTTTAATTCCAATCCAAAAAATAGATATAGAACAAAACTTTTTTTTTATTTCTGTTTCCTATTGTTTACCCCATTTACATGCGACCATCATTCTTCTTCTGCAAAATGAAAGAGATATAACATTGACTTTTTGCACATGAGAGACAAGATTAAACGTAATATATACATGCAAAATTTTGCAGAAAACTTTTTGAGCTAAAACCTCTATAAAAATGAAAATGTTACCATAAAATATATTCAATCCGAGTATTTTGTGGTAACAATTTTAAAATTAACAAAAAAAACTATTTTATAATTATAAATGTATAAGAACAGACGCCATAGCTAAAAATGAAAATTTCGCTTTTGAATTAATTAAAAATAAATTAATAATAATCCCTATAAAAAAAATTATGGCATTAATATATATGTTTATTTCTTTCTCGCATATTGAATATTTTAATATAGCGGATGCTTCTTATTTTACTGCAAAAAATGCAGAAGAAACAAATTTTCTACATCTCCACAGTTAGGTTTTTATGTTAGGTTTCAGTGGTTGACACGTAGGCCAATTTTGGCCCATTGTGATAAGTGCCTCCCGGTCCAAGTGCCGAAGCTTTAACCACTGCACCACTTGTCCGGTATCTCCACAGTATAAATTGTATTAAAATCGTATTATTTCCGTATACACCATTAAACAATTGACATTAAATTCAAAACACGGTTCTTCATTGCATTTCTCATAAAGCAAAACTTAGAAGTTTGATAACTTTTTTCATAAGGAAACCACCAACCTAACAAACAAAAAAAAAAATTTCTCAAATTTTTTTTCATACTTTGGCAAAAGTCATAAGTGTTCTATTGAGGATGCGCGCTAAGTATAGTATATATTTTCTTCGGAAATACTGTGCATTAATGCCCTTACAGCAAAGAGTATGCGCAACAATTACAGCACATACTCTTTGCTTACAGTCAAATTAGATACATACTCGTATACTTAGGCAGACACAATCTGCATTTCTCCAAATTTGGAGTAATTCACTAAATTTAAATATTTAATACAAACACATATTTGAAAACCGAAATTAAAACACGAAATATTTTTTGTATAGAATACGCTAAAAAAAATTAAAAACGCAAAATATTTTTTTACTATGCCAAATGTCAAAAATATTGTCAATAATTGCCGTGTTTCTTGACGGTCATTGATGCAGATCATTATAAATTCTATATGAAAAACATGATCCAAATTTTGTTTAAGATTACAAATTTTGATTTTAAATCTAGCAAGTGCCTTTGTGTTGTTTCATGAAACAGGAACTGAACTGGATCAGATCAAGCGTCAAGAAACACAGTTAATATTCAACATGTAAAGGTCGAGTCACATAGTTTTCGTTCCGTTCCGATTCGTTACGTTTTCAATACGTTTTTTTTAAATTCTCACGCAAATATCTTTCGTTTCGTTTTGAGTTGCTTTCGTGTTATTTGATAAATCGAACTTTTTAATTTTTCACAATTGCCGTGTTTCTTGACGCTCATTGATCCGGATCGGTTCAAATTTTATATGGAAAACATGATCCAAATTTTGTTTTAGATCACAAATATTGATTTTAAATCTAGCAAGCGCCTTTTTGTTGTTTCATAAAACATGAACTGATCTGGATCAGATCAACCGTCAAGAAACACAGCCAATATTGTTTCAATTCAATCAATTTATTTATAATTTCATATCAATTGATTTAATAATGAGTGGAGATTTACACATTGACAAAAAAACGATAACCATAAACGCCAAAATAAATAATTTGAGGTTATTGATTAAGTTTTTATTGAAATGTGATCAACTGTTTCGGTTCGGTTCCGCCAACTTAACATTGTAAGCATGTTTTCGGTTTTCCATACATTTTGACATATTCAACTTAAAGGTCGGAACGGAACGAAATCTATGTGCTTCGACCTTAATAGTAATAATTATTGAAGAAGTAATGATGCTAGATTTAGGTTGTATTGTCGTTACAAGTAATGACCATAGTATTGATTGTGTAATGGTCTCTTTACGGTTTGCAGTGTCAGATTTCCAGTGTTTTGCTTAACGAACTTTGTTTCATGCAGTTAATAGTCTACGAGAGACTTTAGACTATTAACAAATATTAAATAGTATCAATATAGGACACTGCCTTGTAAAATCGTGCTCCAATTTTTTTTTTCTATAAGACAAGAGTGAAATTAGCTGTTTTAGTACAAGTTCGCAAAAAGCTCGAAAATCAACACTGCTAGTGAAAAAGTAAAAATAAATTTAACTGTTTCAACTGTGTAGCTTAGTTGTCAAAACAAAAAAGTAAACAAACAACTGCAACTTTTCGAAAAATGTTCGAAAGAAACGACCAAAGTGACACCTGCGCCGGAAAATCTAATTACGGAAATGAAATGGGATAAGAAAAAAAAGAACGCGTGTGTCCTATATACAGGGTGTTTTGCAGGTGGACCGACAACGTTTTATGGCAGCTTGACGGGGTCATTTGGAAGCTTTCATCCCATGGAACCGATGTCCTAATTCTCACGGCAACTGAGATATGATAGTTTTAAGTTTTTTTTTTTTAAATTACTCAAAATCTCACCTTTAAATGGTCATAACTTTTTTGTTTGTAGACGTAAAGACACGAAATATCTTATATTGTATTCTACAATGTGATTTTATTCTAAATAAATCATTATTTACTACAATCGGTTTAAGAAAAATGAGTTATGGGCTTCCAAATCCTAAAAAATGTATAAAAGTATAAAAAATGTCTACATTCTACATGCATTTAAGAAAAAACTAGCGATTGTTTTGAAATAACTTTTATTTTAAAAACTTCTCTGGTATATGCCCTTTCTAACGGTATGCTACATGTTATAGAAATCATTCACTTTGTGGTCAAAATAAGAAATACTATTTCGCTGGGGCCAGGTTTAAGAATAATCCTTTTAAGTTATTGATAAATTTTTAATCAACTTCATTTATTAGATTTGATTCAAAATGACCTCCTCCACTCCGTATGCATGCAAGGTACATTTTTATTATCTCCAAGGTTGTTGTGTGAGGTTGAATTTAATTTTTCATTTTTTTAAATGCGCCGCTTTTCATTTCAATTAAAATTTCTATTGTGGGTACTTTTGTTGCGTACAGTAATTGTTTAGCAGGTCTTCAGACGTAGAAATGCAAGGATGTGAGGTCTGGGGACTGTGCGGACCAAGGAATAGGATCACCGGTATTTAATTAGTAAGTAATTAAACGACGTACTCCTCGTGAGGTCCCCAGACCTCACACCCTTGGATTTCTACGTCTAGGGACCTGCTAAACAATTACTGTACGCAACAAAAGTACGCACAATAGAAATTTTAATTGAAATGAAAAGCGGCGCATTTAAAAAAAATGAAAAATTAAATTCAACCTCACACAACAACCTTGGAGATAATAAAAATGTACCTTGCATGCATACGGAGTAAAGGAGGTCATTTTAAAAAAAATCTAATAAATGAAGTAGATTCAAAATTTATCAATAACTTAAAAGGTATATTCTTAAACATGGCCCTGGCGAAATAGTATCTCTTATTTTAACCACAAAGTGAATGATTTCTATGACATGTAGCATACCGTTCCCTCTAAGCGCCATTCTGACTCAGTTTTCTGAGTTTAAATTGAACTGTTTCTGAGTCGTATTTTACTACCACAGCCACATCTTTTTACTTCAACTTTATATGTGTATAAAACTGAGAATGTTAGGGGAATAACCCGTTTTTTTTGTATAGCTGTACAATGCTGTTAAATTATCATTTGTGTTTAACATTCTTTCAGAAGAGTTTCATTTTGTTTAAGAGTATTTTTTTTTTGGTGAGTTAATATTTAATATTTTAAGTACAATCAATATATATATACATATATGTACATTATATTTATATAGTCAGTATATAAATACAATAATTTATACATATATTATATAAAAAAACAAAATTTGCAATATGAACAAAAAAAAATATTATGAAACCGATAAGGAAGTTCGCGAATAATTTAATCGAGCAAAAAAATATGTGTTACTGCAGATAGCAAAAGTCCACTTCACTTTTAAATTTGCCAGCTAATATTGGATATAATATTGCAAATAAAGTCTGGTGGAAAATGCTGAATATTATGGTGATGAATGCGGGAATGAAAGCGAGTTTTCTTCATTCACATTTCACATGACAACGCAGATGGAAAACGTCGCGAATTTCATTACCAAAGAAGCAGCCAATTCACTGCTTAAAGTTTTAAGGAAATACCAGCCAAATTTACCAAAGGACCCAGAAAGAAGTTCAAGCGAAGTTGTGCCTATGGGCAATGGATTTTATACATATATTGGAGTGTCAAAAAATATCTTAAATTTTTTAAAATTAAATCCAATTTCAAACCCAATAATTAATTTAGACATTGGAATTGATGGTGTATATAGTACAAATGTATGTATTATTCTATGAATAATTTCAATAAACTTAACAGGAAGGACCGATCCATAAATAAATATATTTCACATTGTCTAAGCGCGATAATGACCAATGAAGTGGCCCTTAGCTATTCATGGTATGGAAAGGGATAAACATGTAAAACGGCAATACAGGAATATGCAGCTATGAATATAATTAAAGGTACAAACTCGGTTTTAATTCTTCATTTCATTTTGATACTAACTGTTTATATAATTTCAGAATGCTCGTTAAAAAAGTTTCCGACAACAAAGTCAAACAATTTAATTTACTACATTTGGATTTTATATTTTATTCTCAATAATATGTATTTTATATATTTGCGATTAAAAACTAATCGATCAGACAAATCTATTCCGAACCGATGTTACGAAGTGAAAAAGAATTAATTTTGCAATTCTATTCTGTTTCAACTTTCCGATTTAAATTTAAATTAGTTTTCTGAATTTAAAACGAATCATAAAACAAATTCAAAATTGTGTCTAAAATGCATATTTTTGAGTCGGAAGCGAATCAAAATGGAATCGAGAAAAACATTCATAAATGAATTCCCCAATATAGAGCCGACTTCATTTTTGACTCATTTTTGAGTCTGCTTGCTTAAAGGGTTGGAAAGGGCATAAACTAGAGAAGTTTTTAAAACAAAAGTTATCTCAAAACAATCGCTAGTTTTTAATGCATATAGAAGGTAGACATTTTTTATACTTTTATACATTTTTTAGGATTTGGAAGCCCATAACTCATTTTTCTTAAACCGATTGTATTAAATAATGATTTATTTAGAATAAAATCACATTGCAGAATACAATATAAGATATTTCGTGTCTTTACATCTACAAACAAAAAAGTTATGACCATTTAAAGGTGAGACCATTTAAAGGGTAATTTAAAAAAAAAACTTAAAACTATCATATCTCAGTTGCCGTGAGAATTAGGACATCGGTTCCATGGGATGAAAGCTTCCAAATGACATCGTCAATCTGCCATAAAACGTTGTCGGTCCACCTGCAAAACACCCTGTATAAGCTATTTAAGATATGCTATTAATTTCAAATAAATAGACACTAACAGTTAAAAATTGTAGGTGATTATACTAATTTCGATCCACGCTGGTGCTATTGAAAAACATTTAATAAATAGATTTGTATTAAAAAAAAAAAAAAAACAGTAGTTCCGATAAGGCTAACTTTATATAATTACACTGCTCGTTAGAAAACTCCGGGCACTACGTTTTTTCAGTAAATACACTTGAGTGCAAAAAAAAACGCACATTGCTCATTTTTCCACAAAAGTTTGAAAATATCAAAAAAATCCAATATTTGTTTAATTTGTTTTAATGCAGATTCAAAGTCTATTTCAATACCTATCCAATGGTACCTATTTTGTATTTATGCGTGCCATCAAATTGATTTTTGGGGGTAAACATCTAAGGTACACGTTTCTGTGAATTTGCCAGCATGAAAATTAGGAGTAAAAATCAAATTCAAACTTGGAAATAAACAAAAAAAAACAGTTTTATTAATAAGAAGTATTCCCTCGACTGGCCCGAATGACAGCTTCCATTCGATGCTGCATTGATTTTACCAAAATTTTCACAAAATCTTGAGGTATCGCCTCCCATTCCTCTACGATGGCCTGTTGCAGCTCCTGGAGACTCGTTGGAGCAATGGAGATGTGAGACGGCTCGAACCCTACTTTTCAACTCGTCCCATTAATGTTCGATGGGATTGGGGTCTGAGCTTTGAGCTGGCCACTCCATAATAGGCACATCCACCTCTTGAAGGTACTGGTATACTACACCAGCCGTATGCGGTCTCGCATTATCCTGCATAAACAGAAAATTTTCACCAATAAACCCGGCAAAAGGTACGACGTACTCCTCGAGTACTTCCTCAATGTACCGTTGAGAATTCATTCATCTTGATCACAGCCAGTATTGGCTCGTGTGATGAATACGAGATCTGTCTTCGCCTCTAATGATATGCCTCCCCAGAACATGCACGACCCACCGCCATACGAGACACGTTCTTCAATGCAATTTTGTGCATATCGCTCTCCCTGTCTTCTGTATACTCTTCTGCGTCCATCGGTGCCACATAAACACATCCTGCACTCGTCAGAGAACGGGAATGTTCTCCATTCTTCTTCTGTCCAATTCAAATGCTCTCGAGCGAACTCACGACGGGCTCGTCGGTGGGCTGCGGTCAATTTCGGCCCGTTTACTGTTCTGTGTGCAGTCAGATTAACTTCTCGAAGTCGTCTTCTAACTGTCCACCGACTGACTTCGACTTTACGAACTTCCTGGAGCCACCGCACCAGTTGAACCGCATTCATACGGTCATCACGCTGTGCTATAGCACGAGGTCAGCCAGATCCTTGTCACCGTCTGAAGCCACCAGTTTCCTGATATCTCTGCTACACTCGACGAACGGAGAATCGGCTCAAATTTAGTTGTAGAGCCACTTCACTTTGGTGCTGCCCCGCACAAATTAGTGCAACCACTTGTGCGGCTACCTCTGGCGTGGTATCCATTTCTTTATTCCGGTTGAAGACGTAATCAATAGAGGATCGTTCAGGCTAAGCGTCGATATGCGAACGCCTGCTATATGCATTTGACAAAAAATCACTTTGTTGGCAAGGTACAAGTACAAAAAGGTACCACTGGATAGGCATTGAAAGACTTTGAATCCGCATTTAAAAAAAATTAAACAAATATTGGATTTTTTTGATATCTTTGAACTTTTGTGGAAAATTGAGCAATGTGCGATTTCTTGCACCCAAGTGTATTTGTGTTTACGGTAACTATTCGCATTATTCGAGTTGTGGTTGTACGAAAATAAGACAATATGCGACAAAAGGTACTAACAGTACAAGTTTTTGTTTAAAAGTAACCACAGGATCAAAACAAATAAAATAATAAAATTACCAAAAAGCAGATATATATTATCTTCAACTTTATTTAAATAAAAATAAACAATCAATCTAAGCAGTCGGTACTATAATATCGACTATTTCCTCCACGAGCTCTAATCACATCTAGCATCCTTTTTGGCACACTTTGCACTAGGTTTTCAATGTACTCCTGAGGTATCATTTATCATTCTTCCAGTGCAGCAGTGCTGAATGAAAATGATCTAGTTCCTGGAACGACTTCTCTTTGTCTTAAATGACGCTCTAGCACATCCCACACATGCTCATGGTGATTAAGGTCAGGGCTGCGAGCGGGCCGAACAATTCTATCAATTCCCATCTCAACCAAATAATTATTGACAACGTTTGCAACGTGGGGTCTGCCGTTTTCATGCATTAATGATTCAAGTTTCTGGAATTTTTTAACCAGCAGTGTAATTAAAGATAGAAAGAAATTTTATTTTTTAATTTGAATACTTTATAATTCTTCCTCTTAGAGAAATTGATTGGCTTATATTTAAAGATCGATTTTGGAATTACTCCTTCATTAGTGTTGTAATACTAAAGGGTGTCTCTACAAGAGTGCCGGATTTAAATTTGCCGCCATGTTGTTAACACGAGTTGTACAGTGATTTTTCTTGACATTTGCCACGCACAGACCACGCGATTTAAGAATATGGAGAAATATTCAAACCAACAATGTTTAATTATTGTAAAAATACATTACAAAAATGGTGAAAGTTTTGCGAAATCTGTTCGCCAATTACGTCAAGTTTCGGTCGCAATAATGCGCCAAATGAATCGACAGTGATGCGTTTAATTACAAAATTTGAGACCAAATTTACGCTGATGGATCAAAAGATCATTGTTCGTCGTCGTCCTTGTCGGTCACTCGAAAAAATCGCCACAGTAAGGGAATCTGTGGCCGAGAATCCAGAAACTTCCATTCGGCATCGTGGTCAAGAATTAGACATTTCCAGAAGCACTATGCAACGAATTTTGGTAAAAGATCTGCATTTGCACGCGTACAAGGTTCAATTGGTGCAAGAAATCAAGCCAAGAGACCATGCACAGCGCTGTGAATTTGCTGGCGCAGCGCTGTGAATTTGTTGATTGGGTGTTGGAACATCATCAAATTAATGCGGATTTCTCGAAGAAAAACATTTTTTCTGATGAGGCACATTTTCAACTCGACGGATACGTAAATAAGCAAAACTGTCGGATTTGGGGTGCTGAAAAAATTCTCGTGTGATACCCAAACAACCAATGCATCCACCGCGAGTAACTGTTTGGTGTGTATTTTGGACTGGCGGAGTAATTGGGTCGTATTTCTTTGAAAATGCGGCTGGAAATGCGCTAACTGTTAATGGAGTGCGGTATCCCGAAATGTTAACGGAGTTTCTGTAGCCCGAATTGGATGTAATTGATGTGGAGGACATGTTTTCCAACAAAACGGTGCAACCTGCCACACAGCACGTGAAACAATGGTGTTACTGCAGACTAAGTTTCCAGGCCGTGTCATTTCTCGATTTGACAATCCACATTGACTACCAAGATCGTGCGGTCTAACACCGATGGACTTTTTTCTTTAGGGCTATGTGAAGGTAAAGGTGTAAGCGAATAAGCCTGAAACAGTTGAACATCTTAAAGAGGAAATACGGCGCGTTATTGGTGAAATACAGTTACATTTATGCGAAAACGTTATTCAAAATTTCAACAAAAGAATAACCCTTTGCCAGAGGTTTCGTGGTGGCCATTTGCCTGATGTCGTATTTCACGTTTAATCGGAATTATTTTTCTTTATGTTGAAATAAAAATGTTTGCTTAATTCCAAAATAAATGTGTTTTTCTTTAAAATTAAATCCGGCGCTCTTGTTGGGACACCCTTTATAATGTTAATACTTAACAATTTACATAGCATCTGTGGCCCTATTCTGGTTTTCCCCGGGAATAGGGAATTGGGAATTAGTGACGTATTTCTAGCAGTTGGGAATTATTTATTCCCCATAGTGTATTCTGGCGCTTGGGATTTTTTTTTATTGGGAAAAAATAATTCCATTTTATAGCAGTTTTGACGTTAATTTTTCCCAATTATTTTTTTAGGGAATTGTAATTAGTACTTTTTCGAATTTTTAAACATTATTTATTGTAATAAATGTTTATTTAAAAGTAAATTAAACTTGTATTAAGGTCGCAACATGTGTTTTAGTTTATAAAAAACAAAATAAAAATTTTTTCCCCAAAAAATTATTCCCAGTCTACCAGAATATACATTTGGGAACGGGGAATAAATATTTGGGAATTATTGCAATTTGTAATTACAGCAAAATATTTTCCCAATTCCCTATTCCCTGGGAAAGCCAGAATAGGGCCACTGATACCTACTTTTTATCACTATGCAAAGTCTGGTTATGAATAAAATAACAATAAATAAAAGTTATAACGCTAACTGAAGCTTTTTGTATATTGGATTTATTATTATAAAGAAAGTTCGAATTTAAATGAAATATCAAGAGAAATGTATCAAATGAATGCTTTCCAAACCCAGTTTTATAAAAATTTAAGTTTTTATAAAGAAAAATTTTTACTTACCTCAATAATATGGTTAACTGTAAATCATGCCCTAACCTTTCTAGAGCTGTTGTGCCTTCAACTCGAATTGCATTAATTTTTTCTCGTAGCGAACGCGAACATGTTGCTGAGCCATGCCTTTCTTTTAATATTTCCAAAATATTTGGTTGACGTAAAAAAGCAACTACTTTGTCATTATAAGCAACTGGAATATCAGGTGAACCAACGGTTTGACGAGGTAAACTAGGTGGTCGAGGGGGTACAATTGGAGCCGTATCATGAATTTCTTGGTGCTGGCGATGTCTAATACGTGGACATTCATATGGTAAACGCGGATCCATAAACGAAGTTCGCCGATTTGCATGATCGATAAAAAATTGTTTGCTGGTTTGATCTAATTTTGTCTCCCAACCGTGCGGTAACTCTTTAGTTTTACTGGCAAAATAATTTACTAAGTTAACAAGATCCTTATTGTATTGGTATCTTGAAAAGCAATTTATATCTCGGCGAATTCGTAAAATCATGTGTTTAAGCGCAGCATTCCGGTTATAAACACTTAGAGCTTCCTGTTTAGTAAAGTAAAACAAATCAATAATTAGTTGAATAAACCTGAATTTTATGATTTATTACTTACATGATTCGTATGCAACATTGAATAAAAATCTGGACGGCAAAGCATTAGAAGGGCGGGATGATGTTCGAAAGTTTCGGCAGGAACGCTTTCAGTTTGAGAAGAATTTGGTCGGGTCGGAGCTAATGGTGGTGGAGGTGGAATATAGTCGACTTCTATCCGTGGTGGACTGTTTTGATCACATGTAATTGTTCTTCGAATCGATTGATATCGTCGATCGAGCTGTTGACGATGTTGTTCGGAGCCACCACCCAATTGACGATTATGAGTTCCTGGCCTCTGCCAACTAGTAGTTCGAGTTGTATGATCAATGTAGAAAATTCTACCATGACTATCCATTCGTGCTTCCCATGCTGGCGGAAGCGAATCATCCGCTTCTGCTAGTGTTCCTCGAGCACGCTCGGGTATCGATGGCAATCTAGTACTAGAAATATGACGCATTGATGTATCAGATTCAATTCCGTCGACTGAACGAATTTCAGATGTTCGTAAATAATCAGATCTATTTGTTAAAGGAACTATATCGGCATGTCGAATTTCAGGGGAAGGGACAGTCTCCGGTGAAAATATGTCGCGTGGCCTAAGATCCGGTGGCCCTAAACTCTCGCTAATATTTCGAAATCGTCTTGCATGATGAGTGGGTGTTGGTGGACAAACCAATGGATCACGATTAATTGGACTAGTGGCACCACCGCTACCGCCAACTCTTGTTAATAGTCGAGGTTGTGGCCTTAATGGTTTTGGTTGAACGATCTGGTGCAAAGCTGACGTTGCACCTTCTGGTGAAGATAATTGATCTAAAGGAGAAGCCGATCTTGTTGACGAACCAGATGGAGGACTGCGCTGCCTCGACGACAGTTTCCGACACGGTTGAAAGGTTGATCGTCCTTGTATATCACAGCAATCTAAATCCGGGCAAGTACAATCGCTTACATACCCATTTTGTTGGAATTTCGTTTTTCCACATGATAATTGTCGCGAAAGTGGTTTATGCGGTTTTAATGGAATATACTCTCCGTTTAATTGTCCGGTCGAACTACTAGAGCCCTCACCATTTAACCGAATTTCTTCTTCGCCCGAAAAATTTAAATTATTAGTAGTTTCTACCTTCTTTGATAAAATTGTATTAATATAATTATCCGGACCAATTTTTTTTTTTAAAAGTGGCTTTAACTTTATAGGCGTTGCAGCACTCGGCCCACTACAACCTGAATTATAATAATCGAGAGATTTAGTAGAGACAAGTGGCATCCGCAAGGGTGTATTATTACTAGCTAAGCTACCATCCGTTTCGGGTGTGGCTAATGGAGCACTATCCACAACCTCGGCAGGTTTATTTATTACTTGAATATTTGCAGTTGCTGTCGTTGTTTCCTCGTAAAATTCACCTGGTATAAATTCTACCCGGTTATCATTATCAGTTCCTTGTTCATCGGTACCATAAATATTTTCATCGGTGTCAATAATATCAAAACTAAATTCATCGTGGCTAATTTGCTTAAACGCATTGCGTAATGAACTTGTATTTTTTGGAGGCCAAGAGCGTTCTAATGGCCGATGATGGTGTCGCAGTTGATTGCTTGATAATGAATTCCTCGGCGGTAACGGGGGAGCATCAGTTATATCAAGTGCTTCATTGCTATCTATGTAACTTTCACTGGCTTTCCAAATTGGATAATAATCATTACCGGAAGGTGATTTGGGTGCCCCATGTGCTCGTATTTTCTTTTTGGTACCGTTTATAGACGGCTCCGGTTCGGCATTGATAGTAGTTTGTTTTGTTTTGCGCCGCACACCCGAACATAATTGATGATTGCACGTATCATTACCCACACAGTTCAAAGATGATGAAGATGAAGACGTAGGTGTTGCGCATATCCCCATTCCATAGCCCGACTGATTTTCTGGTGTTGTAACGAACGGAATTGACGATAGCGATTGAGTATCAGCAGACAAATCGATCGTCGATTTCTTATCTGGCGCTTCTGCATTCGGCAATGTAATTTCATCTGAAAACAAAATTAAACTTAGTTACGTATCTAAAATCCAATTATTATGTTTTTTTTTTTATTTTTTTTGTGTTTTAATCTGTTATGTTCATCTGTTCTGTTGTTTTAATGCAATCTGTTCTGGGGCCGAAGCACTCCCAACTCTTTCGCGGTTCGCTTTTCACGTCCTACTTTACGCATTGCTTACCAAATCGAGGACGTACGGCTATAGGTCCGATTTTATCACCATCTGCACATTGCATAGCTTCATGCCATCCTATACTGGCATGGAAGATGGGTTATGTTAATATAATATACTGTTTATCTACTATGAAAATGAATGACTCATTCCAATTAAACTAGACTAAACTCTTTCCAACTTAAACAGTATTAGTGGGTAGGTTATTGTGGAAACTTCAACTTGTAAAAAAAAAATATGTATGTAAAGTTGTTGTGATATGATAAACAGGGACAATAATCTATTTCGGTATTGATATTATTAAAACCACAATATCTTTAACCTAAAGGATATTCGGTTATTAACGAAATTACATTTTAAGTTCTATTTGGTGAATTTTATTTCTTTGGAAGTGCTCTTGAATTAAACGCTTTATTACCTATAATACAAGCAAGAGTTGAATCTAGCTCCGGTTTTGGTAAAATAAATTAATGTTTTAATAAATCTGACTTTAAAAAATTCGATTTAGCAAAACTCTTCCATTTTATCTACGTCACTTCTTCTCACTTGTAAAGTTGATGTAGCAAGAATGTCATTTTAAGTGACATCTGTCGATTCAAGTAACTAGAGGCGTAAGAAACGACTATGATAATACCAAAAATGAAGTGACGTGACTATAGTCTCTAAAATTACGTGAGACGACTATGACAATTGGGGTGTATATTTTGAAATATCTATAGCCATAGAAAAATTTTGAATTCAATTTTTTTTTTTATTTCTAACTTGGATCGCGGAAAGGACAAATTTATAAGTTTACAGAGTACTTCTTCCACAAGGTGGAAGGCCTTTTTTAAACGCTTATAACTTGGAAGGGAGGCCCTGCCAAGTTATAAGCGCTTAAAAAAGGCCTTCCACCTTGTGGAAGAAGTCTTACTTCTACTTTTAGTTTTGAAAAAATTAAATAATAAAATTAAATTTGTATTCCTATTTAATTTTTAAATATATTTTAAAATTGAAACCACATGAAACCATACCGACCGTCACGTAAACCACTGCGTACAAAATTCCCAAAATCATACCGGACCAACATTGAAAATATTTCTCCTTCTGAATCAGAAACAAACCACTGAAAAAATCACAGTGGTTTGCAACTCTGGCAAAGTACTTTCCTGCAGTTTTTACACTTAATTGGTGTATGTGTGTGTGTGTGTGTGTGTGTGTGTGTGTGTGTGTGTGTGTGTGTGTGTGTGTGTGTGTGTGTGTGTGTGTATGTGTGTGTGTATGTGTGTGTGTGTGTGTGTGTGTGTGTGTGTGTGTGTGTGTGTGTGTGTGTGTGTGTGTGTGTGTGTGTGTGTGTGTGTGTGTGTGTGTGTGTGTGTGTGTGTGTGTGTGTGTGTGTGTGTGTGTGTGTGTGTGTGTGTGTGTGTGTGTGTGTGTGTGTGTGTGTGTGTGTGTGTGTGTGTGTGTGTGTGTGTGTGTGTGTGTGTGTGTGTGTGTGTGTGTGTGTGTGTGTATGTAGTAAGTAGTATCAAATTTTTTATACTGTGTGTGATTATTGACTTCGTAACCAAATATAACCTCGATCAAAAATCTTCGAAATTCATAAAATAAAATATCGAAATACTACAAAATATTCGCCCTTATTATGGTTGACGTGTCGAACGAAAATCGATTTTATATCGATTTCTTGATTTTTATTTTGTATTGTGTAGCACGAATCGACTAATAAGTGTTGCGCAAAACCATGACTAAGTAGTTTTATTGTTATATTTTGTGAAAAGCTGCCAGTCCCGTCTATCAGAAACACTATATTAATTTTTTTAGTATTAGGGGAATATTTTGTCCAAATTTTGAATCTAAATAGTTGTATAACAGCCTTATTCCGCTAGTCGAGTCGTTTTTCGTTTCGAGTACTATAAAAATCTATTATTTGTGTGATTATGATTTGTATGTTTGCCGGGCAGGTTTGATTTCACTTATATTTCCTTAAATACTTAAGTCTTTCTTATGATTTTTCAATGACATAATCATAATTTATCCAAGTATCCAAGTACAGTTTCAGACTATTTTTAATCCAAATTTAAAAACTGTTATTTCATAATTTCATTTTTCTAAAAGTTTACTATATATCTGATATTTTATATTATGTTTATAATATAAAATATCAGATATATAGTGTTATATCTGATATTTTATATTATATTATGTTTTCATAATTAGGGGGGGGGGGGAATTACTGGTTAGGGTATTATTTTAGGATTTTTTTATACATTTCCGTAACTGATCTTAACCTGACGATGCAGTTAAATATATACTTTTTAAGATATTTAAAATCAAATAACAATAGAAATAAACAGCAACTCCAGAAATTCATTTTTTTATCTGTCGTTATACGAGTACATCCTCTCATCTTGAAACCAACAAAATCTCAATAAAACAAAGTCTGATATGAACCCAAATCAAATAAAAAATATTTGACGACACTATTCAGATAAAGTATACATCAGAATGGAACAGTTAAAATAAAATTACATACTAAATCACAACTTATTTATTTGTTCTCTGTCTATTTATTAATTATGTTCTTTAATGTGTTAGTCATCAGTCATCACTGTACAAGCGCCCGGTGAAGTATTGAATTAATATGCTACTTTAAAATATTTAGAATTCATTCATTACACAAAATAAAAATATATGTGATCAATAATTGATCACATATATTTTTTTAGGAAAAAGGACAGAAAGAATTACTAGGTGGATCACTATTGGTCCTTATCACTAAACTATTAAAATACCTTAAACACTATTGTCTAAATTCAGCACTTCCATTGCGCATTAATTTAGTTTATATTATTTAAACCACCACGAAAACGACACTGAGCACAAACATATGCACAAACAAATGGGACTTAAAACGGCCCATAATAAAATACGCAAATATTTTATTTACTTTCAGAATTCAACACAATTTGAACTCACCTCTTGATCTATTAACAAAAATCAAATCATTATTAAACACATTAAATTTAGATGTAAGCTGTGCATCTAATATTATGGCGAAAACGAAATTGGAAATGTTTCTAATAAATTTATCAATTACAAATGATTTCACAAACACTCTAATGTTCATTCGAGTAATAATAGCTATACGAGCACAAATTAAAATAACTACACTAATTGAACAACAGAATGAAACTAATTTAAGAATATAAAAAATAATAAAATGATTAACAGAAAAATCAATGTTAAGGCCAACCGCCTGTACGTACAATAACCGCCACATATACTCGTGTCTAACAAAAACTATATGCACATGTATAATAATTTTATTGAAAATGTCGAGGTATTGGATACTACAGTTTTTGAAAAAAAAACACAGCTTTGTATAATATATTTTTCATATTTATGAATGAATTTTATTAAGACTTTCTTTTCATTCAACAAATTAAGAGTCATTTAATTTGTATTTTATTGGGCATGGGTATTTTATGTAGGCGAATGATGTATTAAATACATCGCGGTTATTCTTATATAAATACACATACTATTTATTAATGTTAAATTTGTTTCATATTATTTTATGTGAAAAGCAGCTTCTTGTAAACTACAACTGTTTATTATGTATATTGACCTTTCGGTAATTGAAGCGCAAAATTAGGATTTTCGTACGGGGTAAAAGGTAGATTAAATTAAAAAGTTATCTGAAATTTTTTAGTTTACAATTTATCATAAAATTAGCTTTAATTAAAAAAAATTAAGTCTACTGAATGACTTTGAGAAGAGATCAATTATTTTCGAAAAATTCGACAATCATTTAAAAAATTATATAAAGGCAAACTTAAACTGCGAATGCACAAATTATTTAACTTACAATTGATGTGATGTAAAAGAATGTACCAGCACCATTAACATTATTTACAAGACTAGGTGAATTAAGATTACGAAACCTTAAATTCTATCCGTCGCAAATATTCCTATTTTAAAATATGATATCGGATTATCAAACGTAGAAAACCAAAACACATAAATTAAATTTTTTAAGGTGAAACTGAAATTGTGCTTAAATATAACAATAAAATGACAATGCTGTAGAAGATAGCAGAAAATTTCCAGCAGAAAAAAATGTGTTTTGCTATTCACCGCTAGAGGCATCACTATCACAAAAATGAAATTTTTTCTGCTGATATTATTTGACATCAGCAGAAAATTTTTGAAATTTTTATGCAAATTATAAATTCTCAGCAGAAAGTTTTATAAAAAATCAAAGAATTTATGAAGATGAAGAGAAAATATATGTTTAAAGGTTTTGAAGCGATGAAAGTTAATTTTGTTTAAAAAACGATTTGCGTATATGTGTGTAAGGACTCTCAAAATATACTAAAATTACCATAATCATCACTATGCAAATACAGGGTCACATCAAACAAATTGCCATCGTTCAAAGCACTCCATACAATTCTGAAGTCATTTCAATGTAAAATGTTTTCAGTTTTTTAACAAAAGTGTTAGAAAAACCCCCCTGTAACTACCCTGGGTGTATGTTTTTATGGTAGCTGATATCATAATCTATATACATGAGCAACAAAAGATTCACACTTGGCGTCAGTAGCCTTCCATACTTTTTTGAAGTCATTTTAACATAAAATGTTTTCAGTTTTTTAACAAAAGTGTTAGAAAAACCCCCCTGTAACTACCCTGAGTGTATGTTTTTATGGTAGCTGATATCATAATCTATTATCATGAGCAATATAAGATTCACACTTGGCGTCAGTAGTCTTGCATACATTTTTGAAGTCATTTCAATGTAAAATGTTTTCAGTTTTTTAACAAAAGTGTTAGAAAACCCCCTGTAACTACCCTGGGTGTATGTTTTTATGGTATCTGATATCATAATCTATATACATGAGCAACATAAGATTCACACTTGGCGTCAGTAGCCTTCCATATATTTTTGAAGTCATTTTAATGTGAAAGTTTTCAGTTTTTTAACAAAAGTGTTAGAAAAACCCCCCTGTAACTACCCTGGGTGTATGTTTTTATGGTAGCTGATATCATAATCTATATACATGAGCAACAAAAGATTCACACTTGGCGTCAGTAGCCTTCCATACATTTTTGAAGTCATTTTAACATAAAATGTTTTCAGTTTTTTAACAAAAGTGTTAGAAAAACCCCCCTGTAACTACCATTGTTGTATGTTTTTATGGTAGCTGATATCATAATCTATATACATGAGCAATATAAGATTCACGTTAGGCGTCAGTAGCCTTCCATACATTTTTGAAGTGATTTCAATGTAAAATGTTTTCAGTTTTTTAACAAAAGTGTTAGAAAAACCCCCCTGTAACTACCCTGGGTGTATGTTTTTATGGTAGCTGATATCATAATCTATATACATGAGCAATATAAGATTCACGTTAGGCGTCAGTAGCCTTCCATACATTTTTGAAGTCATTTTGATGTCATATGTTTTCAGTTATAAAATGTACGTGTTTGTTTTAGTTATTTTACACAAAACCCAAACATTTAGGCGTAAATAATTTTCTTCAAATTTTAAAAATTCCACCCAAAAGTAAATATATTGTGTAATTTTAATATGTATATATGATCTCAGCTACCATAAAAACATACACCCAGGGTAGTTAGAGGGGGGTTTTTCTAACACTTTTGTTAAAAAACTGAAAACGTTCACATTAAAATGACTTCAAAAATGTATGGAAGGCTACTAACGCCTAACGTGAATCTTATGTTGTTCATGTATATAGATTATGATATCAGCTACCATAAAAACATACATCCAGGGTAGTTACAGGGGGGTTTTTCTAACACTTTTGTTAAAAAACTGAAAACGTTCACATTAAAATGACTTCAAAAATATATGGAAGGCTACTGACGCCAGGTGTGAATTGTATGTTGCTCATGTATATAGATTATGATATCAGCTACCATAAAAACATACACCCAGGGTAGTTACAGGGGGGTTTTTCTAATACTTTTGTTAAAAAACTGAAAACGTTCACATTAAAATGACTTCAAAAATATATGGAAGGCTACTGACGCCAGATGTGAATCTTATGTTGCTCATGTATATAGATTATGATCTCAGCTACCATAAAAACATACACCCAGGGTAGTTACAGGGGGGTTTTTCTAACACTTTTGTTAAAAAACTGTAAACTTTCACATTAAAATGACTTCAAAAATATATGGAAGGCTACTGACGCCAAGTGTGAATCTTATGTTGCTCATGTATATAGATTATGATATCAGCTACCATAAAAACATACACCCATGGTTGTTACAGGGGGGTTTTTCTAACACTTTTGTTAAAAAACTGAAAACGTTCACATTAAAATGACTTCAGAATTGTATGGAGTGCTTTGAACGATGGCAATTTGTTTGATGTTGCCCTGTATTTGCATAATGATAATTATGGTAATTTTAGTATATTTTGAGAGCCCTTACACACATACGCAAATCGTTTTTAAACAAAATTAACTTTCATCGCTTCAAAACCTTTAAACATATATTTTCTCTTCATCTTCATAAATTCTTTGATTTTTTATAAAACTTTCTGCTGAGAATTTATAATTTGCATAAAAATTTCAAAAATTTTCTGCTGATGTCAAACAATATCAGCAGAAAAAATTTCATTTTTGTGATAGTGATGCCTCTAGCGGTGAATAGCAAAACACATTTTTTCTGCTGGAAATTTTCTGCTATCTTATACAGCATTAAATATACCCGCTTCCGGGTATTGACTAATTTATTATCTATTTTAATTTCTAAAAATGTTAAAATACCCAAATAAATAGATCCATAATATATTAGAGCTAATAAATAAATAATTAGTAGTATTATATAAATCAAGGCGAATTCGTGTTACTCAATAAAAATTACAAATAATTTTAAAGAAATTTGTTTCATTCTTGCTAGAAAAATAAAAATTCGCTTTCAAAATAATGAATATCATTTTATAAGTACCCTCCTATGTACTGATAAAATTTTGTCTAAATTTAGTTAGTTTTCATGTGGGTTGCATGCACAAAATTTGTGTAGCAGTTCTGGCTGCATACATACTTTTTGATTTAATCGAAAAAAATTATATCGAATATTTTTTTCCACTAAAATGTGCGCTTGGTTCCTATACAGACTCCATCTTAGCAAATTTTGATAGAAAGAGAAACTAGATTGCAATAGTATTCAGATAGCAGGTGAAGCCGTGTAAGGGTGGCTTATAAGAATGTTTATGGAGATGGGCTGGCACATGCGATCCGGTACCTAGATTTTCCAACATATTCACGCGAAATCACTCATTCACCACTGACTCACACAATTACAGTATACCAGTATTGCAGGCCAGACGCCACGTCAGCCTGCATTGGCATACTCCTCCACAGCTGGTTCCTCTAATGTGGGCAAACTGGAGACATTTTGGAAACAATTCTGCGACTTTCATTCATGGAAGCGACTCTATTTTCTTCTTGTTTTGTCTTCGATTTTACAAACTTTCCATTGCCCCGTCGAAAATGGATAAATGCAAATGTTTTCGTTTTTCATATTTCGCGACATTATTCGTCTTGTGTGTCGAACGTGTTGTCAAACCAGAAAAGCATATTCCCCATTATAAAACTTAATTAATCTAATAAACTGATTAGTTGCACGTGCGGTAAAAGACTTCTATTTTAAGTTGGATCATTTATCAATAACGGCAGAACTACTTTAATGATTATTAATTATCCAATAAAATAATTCTAATTGGTGATATTAAACGTCAAAGTTTTTCTCTATTTAACGTAGCAATTGGTCAGAAACATAAGATTAAACTCAACAGATACTTACGTTCAATTTCTGAATCTCCAATTTTCCAAGAAGCTGCAATCGGTCGTTCAACTTTCTTAATAACAATTTCATTTGTATTATCACTAACAAGTGTTGCACACTTTTTATCACTATCAATTCTTGCTTCGGTCACAATTCTATCCACTTTCGATACCCAAATATCACCACTTTCGGCATCATGAAAATCACATAAATCATCACTTTCTTGAGATTCCAAATTGCACAATTGTCCCTCATTAAAATTATTCGGATTCTGGTGCTTATCACAGGAAGACAATTCATTTCGATTATCAGTTTCCGGATTACTATTATTTGCTCTCACATTATTCTTTTGAATCATAGACCCGGGGTCATGTAACACTTCTTCTTTTTTAATAGACTTTTCAATACTTTTAGTCTCGATAGTAAATTCAATTGCTTGGCCAATTTCATTATTTTTTCCCTGCTTTTCCTCCTCTTCCATTGGACTATTACAATTTATTGTCTCTTTTCGATAGTTTATAATTTTATGAAGTAATATTGTAATTATGCCTTACTTAGACATTTTGATTTTATAAATTTTACTAGCAAACAAATTGTAACTACATAATATGTAATTATAAAAAAAACATAAATCGCTTGATGGACGACAATAAATTATACGGAATCTATTCGGTTCGGATCTATTCTACGTCTATCGATTTTTATTTTATGTAAGTATATTTTTTTCTTTTCATATTTTTTAATAGTTAATTCATTTTTAATTGTCTTAAATATGTTTTATAATTAGCTATTATCCTAATATCAATTATATAATAAACATTTCATCAATTTAATTTTATTTTATACAAATTGTTTTATTCATATATGACGTCATTAATGTCACTCAATTTCCATCGTTTTCAAGAACATTTAAAAAAACATTTCACTTTACAATGAAACATTTGATTTGTTAAAAGGTTTTAGACAAAATTTTATTTATTTCATTTCCATTTTTATAGATAAACCCGGTTTTATTAATTATTAAAATAATTGTGCACAAAATTTTACTCTTGTTTCTTATTTTGACAGATGAATTAATAAAAATATTTACAAATGATTTGCTGTCATACAATGGTTGCGTTCACTGCATGACAAAATATTGCTAACGTGAAGTTCCATCCAACAAAAAGATTTGATTTATCTCTTTTCCTGCCTGCCATCACAATTGTGTGGGTAATGCAAAAGAATCATGTCAAAAATTATTTTTGTATTTATTTTGGAGCGAAATATACATTTGTGCACTCCACTTAAACCGTTTTCGTCCGAAAAATAACCTTATAACTATAATAATAGTAAAATAATTAATGTTATCAAATTAAAAGATTTTTGGAAACAATTTTTGGATTTATGACCATAAAAAGAACGAAAATTGACCATTCGTCCATAAGAGACGAAATAAGTCAATTGTCGGTCAATTGTTCAGTCATTTGTGCGTCTAATCCTTGCCAGAAAAGTGGCTAACATTTAAAGACATTTCTGTAGCTACGACAGCTACGACATTTGGCCGACTTGTGACCATTGCAATTGACTGACAAATTACGGACGAATAAGCTTGGTAAAATCAGACCAGCTTTTGTAAGTCAAACTTGACAGCCAAAAGGCATTAAAACAGGTAGGTCTTTGACGGCCATTTCTTATAACAATAGAGAGGCGAAATTGATTAACATTTTCTAGACTGTTTTGGGGCACATTGGTAAGCCAGTTTTATCTATGTCTAATACTTCTATGTCACTGACTGACTCACTCGAAAACGCACAGGGTGACCAAAATTTTTTTTTCTATATTATAACATCTATGTCAATCACTCACTTACTCCAGTATACCGGTTTTGTCTCGTGAGTTACTCATTTAAAATGAGTGAAGCAAAAAAAAATCGAATACGTACACTGTGTATAATACCAATGCCTTCTAAACTACTGGCCGCTTCCACCAAATGATGACGACACGCTAAGTCGACGTTGTTGTTGCAGTAGTATAGAAGGCATTGATAATACTCAATTATGTCTTTGTATTTGTATTTTTCTTTTGTTCGTATTTGTGTCATTTGTATGATGAAGAGTATCAAAATAACTCGATCCGGGCGAATCGGTTTAATTGTTATGGTGTATATTTCCTTTTCTCAGCACATTACGTCTGCTCTTGAGCTGTGGAGTGTCATTATTTAACATGGTAATATATTTTATATTTATTTTTTTTATCATAAATTAATTTTATATGTTTTAACAATACCACTACAATTACATACCGATTTTTAAAAATCCGACGTTAGTATGAGTATTATTTAACAAAAACTGACAAAACCATACAAAATAAAATTCGGTTGCATAGTAAGAATGTTATGGTTCGCTGATTTTGCCAATAAATTGCTTGTATTTCATAAATAAAATAAAAAAAAATTATTTTGTCAGTGATCACTATAAATAATCAACTTTTGGTGACAATTTTCCCGAAAAATAAATTTATTATTTCGAGATTTTCATTTAGTATTTTCCGTTTTTAAACAACAACTCCACTTTGCTTATGCGTCATAATCGGCACATGATTTTACCACACGAGAAAACACGAAAATACAAAAAATAATAATTTCTTTGTTTTGTTTTGTAACTTTTACTTTGATTTGTTTTGCTGAAATTTATTTATTTAGTAAAAACATGTATGTTGCGACGATGTTGCGATATAATTAAATTTATTAAATTTACGAAAATGAATTTTAATAAATTTAATACATTATTTCAATTGTTTGTGAACTAAAAGATTCGTATTCTAAAATTCTTACAGTAGTTAAATGTAAACATGAGTACAGTGGGGAGAAAAAAAACAGAACTGATTGAATGTTTATCCAATACCACTACATAATAGGCCATTTTTCTATATTAAAAAATTCCATGAGCTTGTATAGGTAAATCCAAACAAAAACGCGGGTGCCATACGAGTAGGTAAAAAATTACATGGGACAAAAAAAAGTCTTCATTTGTCCCAATAAATCTGCTTTATTATCTACAAACATAATTTATCTGAAGGATCACGATAAATATTGATATTTTGAGAAACATTTCCAATAAAAGTATTTCCCTATTGAGTAACTTTTCATTTAGCAACTTACTGATAAAAGCAACAACCCAATTTTTCAATGACACGTGCGCGTATAAGATTTTTAATTTCTCTTGGCTCTCGCCAACAAATAATACAAGTTATTTGTTTTGGTTTTGTTTCACGAACATACAGTACCGAAGAAAAATAATGAACTTAATTTCACACATTTTATTTGTGTAATGAATTTTAGATTAAAGGGTATAATATTTTGTATGTTACAATACAAATTATATTTGTATTCGTTTGTGTTTCGTATTATTTGGCTAACCTGCTATGTAGTGTGTGCCATTAAACTAAACAAACCCTTTTTTTCTGCACTGTATTTTGTGCCGCAGTGATTATAAAATGTTCCCGTTATACCTATGCAATATTTATAAGGTGACATTTCGTTGGCGGGATAACGTGATCGGTAAGAAATTATGTGATATTTGTGCATTAAAATAGTGTAATTAAATCGAATAAAAATATAATTGTGAAAATTTAATTTATAACGTAATAATACATATTAATTTATTGTTCAATTATTGTTTTGATTCGAAATGGTGTCTGTAGTGAAATATTTGTGCCGGGTTAGATTATCGTAAATTTTTTTAAATTTAAATTTCGTAACAGTATCTTCACAATTACATTTTTATAATCAATTATTTATTAATTATTATTATTAACTTTGTGATATTTGGTTCTGTGATATCGAAAATGCCCAAAGCATGTTGTGTGCCTGTATGCGACTCCCGTTATCATACTAGCGGGGAGGAACAAGTTAGTTTTTTTAAATTCCCAGATGTGGAACCTCAACGACAGGCTTGGCTAAACGCGATTCCTCGGAAGGATTTTGTCGTTACGAAAACTACGTTTATTTGTTCAAAACATTTTTGCATTAACGATATAATATTTGAAAAGCATCATGGTAGTTTTGTTATTCCTTTAAAATCTCCTCAATTGTTGCCCGGCGTTGTTCCTAGTATTTTTCCTGGATTACCCGATTATTATTCAAAGACCAAGCCTAAACCTCGCAAACAGGGCCGGTCCTGTCATATGAGCACAATGCGCATTTGCACAGGGCGCCAATCACAAAGGGCGCAAGTGCGTAGATCACACGGACCAAGAAAACCAACAAATGTTAATTACATATTATTGTAATATCGTTCTGTAAAGTTCATTTACTCGAATACAACAACAAAATTCTATTTAAAAACAATACGAGTCGTCGAAATTACTTTCCCCGTATTAAGAAGTTATCCATACATACCATAGTGCATATCCACATTAGGGTAACTTGAATCCGGTAACTTCTTCGTTCGTTTCCCCTTTACCTATAAAACCAATGTTTTATTGGGAAAGGGCAAACAAACGAATAAGTTACGGGATTCAACGTTACCCTAGTGTGGATATGCACATACAGACAAAAATTATTTCTTGTGTTTTTTCTGTAACTAATGACAGTGCATGTGCAGGTTTTAAATATCAGTGCACCTAGATACTAATGGCCTCATTGCTTTAAAAATTTTGCTATATGACGTCAATTTATGTCGATGATTTCAATCTTTGGTATGGCATTAAAGTCAAATAAATGATCCGAGTTTTTTATATTTGGTAAAAAATAATTTACTTATTATATTATTATCAAAATATGCATTAAACATTTCGTTAAACCCTTAAATGTTATGTATTTATTTAGACATAAATTTGATGACGTAACAAGCAGTATTGCCTTGTCTTCTAGGTGCATTGTTAATATCAGTGCACCTAGAATACTACAGGCCACACTGCTTGCTATGTCATTAAATTTATGTCTACAGTTTTTTCTTTGAGCTGTAGATGGCAGTCATGTTCATAAAATGAAAAAACGAAAACAAACAGAAAAAAAATTATTTTTATACGTGTGCTAAAAGTAAGGTTATGTCTTCTCGTAAATTATAGGAAATGTATACACATTTTATACGTGTTTACATATTTAACACATTTTAAAATCATAATTGTATAATAATATTATGAATTAATACTTTTACCAATGGCTTTCTATTAAATTTTAAAATATATTATTAAAATATTTTTCTTCTTGTTTGTTTGCAATTTATCAATATGACAGCAAACACAAAAAAATCAAAACAATCTTTTTAATTTTAGTGCTGCCTATAATAGCGAAAGAGAAAACTGACGACATAAATTGACGTCATATAGCAAATTTTTTAAAGCAGTGTGGCCTGTAGTATTCTAGGTGCACTGTTAATATGCTCTTTTTGTTTGTGTTGGCTCGTATTAATTACATATAAAGGTATATATTTTTTGTGTGAATTTGTGTCAGATTTCGATTTTCTTATTTGTATTTGTGCATGATAAAACTTTGCACAGCTACAATGCGATTCGTTACTATTTGAGATAGGGGGACAATTTAGTTCCCATTTCTGTTTTCCATATAAAATTGGAACAATTTTAAACAAATATTTTTATTATTTTCGTTGGTTTTATTTAAATCAGTTTAAGAATAATTTTAATAATAATGAAAATTAATGTTAAATTAAAAAGAAAACAAACAGAAATGGGATCACAAATATTAATGAATCGCATTGTATAATAGTAGACGACATTTTTTATGTGTTGCATTTGTGTCGTGAACGTGTTAAAAACATTTGCCTGTTTTCGTATTCATAAACAAAGTATACTAAAATAAACACATTATTTTGTTTTGGCATTGTTATAGGATTACATTCATGCCTACTATGATATATTCTTGTTTGATTGATTGCCGAAGTAAGTTGGTGTGGTTGGTTTGCAAATGGCAAATTTAGGGGCGTCAGTATTGAACATTGCACAGGGCGCCAAAAAAGCTTGATCCGGGCCTGCTCGCAAAGATCCTTCTGTCGGAAGTAATGAAATTTTAGTTAAATCGCATAATCGTACATTACAAAAAGAAATTTCTGTAATGTGTGATGATTTGATTGGGTCATTTGAGAAATTTAAATTAGTTTTGTCAGATCACGTAAGTGGCTTCGATGTTGAAGTGAAATTCAATAACGATAACGCTTATGTTCATAAACTTAATTTAGAAAATTTTACCATTTCACGTTATATTAGAATATCAAAAGATTTATCCGGTCAATTTTATCACAATTTAATTAATATTTCGCGATTCGATCAACAATTCAGATGTTGGTCCCAGTTTAAAAACACACTTAACCTTTTTTTAAATAGAACAAACGAAAATTCTCCCGCTGGTAAGATGAAGGATATGTTGAATGAAGTATGTGAGAAAATGATTGAAATATTGAACGTTGCAGAAAGCGTAGATTATAAATATATTAATACTCTTCAAATAATCAGTGATCAGATAAAAATTATGCGTGGAAATAAAATAAGGTATTCGGAAAATACCTTAATCAAATCTTTTTTACTATACCTTCAATCACCTGTAACTTATCAATTGATAAGAGACGAAAATATTTTGATTTTACCAAGTAAGAGTACATTACAGAGACTAGCATGCCTTCAAAACGTTTGTCCTACAAATTTAGAAGGTAATAGTAATTATCTTTCCAAACAAGCGGAACATTTAAAGCATTTGGAACGCAAAGTAATAATTCAGATAGATGAAATGTATCTTAAGGCGCAAATTAATTACAAATCGCAAAAAATAACTGGGTATGCCCAAAATAATTCAAATGTTGCGAAAACAGTTCTCGCAGTTTTAGTAAGTTCCGCGTTCGGTAATTTTAAAGAAGTAGTAGCTTTGCATCCTGTCAGTAACCCTTCAGGTGCTGATCTTCATAACTTAGTTTTAAAAATTTTACAACTGGTGCATTCAATAAATTTAGAAGTAATAACCATAGATACGTATAACCATAAAATAAATCAAAATATATTTTCAGTTTTAGCGCCAAATTCCTTTAAATTTAAAAATCCTGATTTTCCTAACAATTTTATATTTTTAATGTACGATCCAGTTCACATTTTTAAAAACATTCGTAACAATTGGCTCAATAAAAAAGACACCAGTAAATCTTTCTATTATCCGGATTTTGAAGAGGATCGTATTAGAATAGCTTGTTTTAAAGATATCCGCGATATTTATATTAATGAGGAAAAGCAACTGGTTAAGAAAGCATATAAATTAAATAAGAAAACGGTTTTTTCCCGGCACTTTTGGACGGCAAAGCGTGCAATGCGTTGCAAATGTTTTTCATGAATCAACTATCACGGCCCTGCAAACTTGCGGTGATCTAAATGAAGTCGAGGGTACTGTAGAGTTTTTGAGAATTATTAAACATTGGTGGAACATTGTCAATTGTAAGTCAGTGATTGAAGGTATTAAAAAGCGCGAACCGTACCGATTGCCCGTATATACATTGGATGATTGTGGAATTTTGTTCTTACGAAAATTTTTATCCTGGATAAATAGATGGATGGAGATCGACATGTTTGATGGTGGGTTAACCATAACCACTTTCAAAGCAATCCGTTAAAGTGTAAGTGTTTTGCTAGAAATAGCGAATACTTACATAAATGATGTTGATTATATAATGTTCGGTAAGTTCCAGACTGACAATCTTGAAAGGAGATTTTCGTGGTACAGAAGACTTAGTGGGTGCACTTTCTACGTATCTTATCAAGAAGTAATCGAGTCAGAGAAAAAGTTACGACTAAAAAATTGTATAAGATCTGATACGATGATTCCCGTTGAATCGTTGTCAAAATCAGAAAAATACAATTTTTTTTCGATAAATACTCAAGAGTTTGAGGAGTTATACGAATCGAATTATTTGAGTGAGTATGAAGAAATATTCGATCGTTCCTCGGCTCTGTATATATGTAGGTATGCGGCCCATTCCATATCTAAAAAGGTTTCGTGCCCGGAGTGTCAGAAATTAATTAGATCTGGAAAGGGTGTCGCTTCTGATGACGATTATTTTGATCTGCTCCAAAGAGGTGGTTTGAGTGTACCTACGGATATTGTTCTATTTATATATATGCATATGGGTGCGGTTTTTAATTAAATTTGCAATAATAATAAATTTAAATTAATTTTTTTTAATCCGGAATTAAATCAAAAAAAATGTTTGTCTTTTTTAACTGTTCAATCTCTCTTGGTGGATACAGTAACTATCGATTTTGATGATTCTTGCCAATCTTGTGGCAAAAATCACAAAGATATTTACTATACATTATTATCAATTTTTTCAAACATACTACTTAATAATTTTTATAAACGTGAAAATGGTAACGTAATATCCGACAGAAAGCGCAAACTTGAAATTTTCAAAAAATCAAATAAAACTTTAAATTTTTAGGTAAAAAGGAAAATTGAATGATCACTGATTGATTGATCAACATTATTAAACATATCGTTTATTAAGCTATTTGTTTAATTATTTAAATTTTAATATGAAATTGAAATGAATTTTATTTGAATTTTAGTTGATTTTTTTTTAATTGATGCTGTATATATTTTTAATTTTATTTAGTTAAAACAAATTAAATTATTGCGGTGATGGTTTTTTTAATTATAAATGTGATATTGTTTTAAAATTAGTTGTTTGAAATAAAAACTAATTTTAAAACCGAGGACTAGGCCTAAATTTATTTGGGGAACCTCGTTAAAAAACGCATTGAAGCCTACCTCTTGGGTAATGGTGGAAACGGCTTAAAGATAATAAAAATTAATTAATTAATTTCTATTGTATTGTTAAATTACTCGCTGGCGTGCGATATAATAGGTAATTTTATGAAATATTCTAATAAACAACGAAAAATGTAACAAGTAATTAAACATTATAAAGATGTAGCTATCAAAAATTGAAGTTGGGTTGGTTTGTCTATTTATGGTACATACTAGGTTTAAAGGAATTTTAGAAATTTCAATTAAATTGTCAAAAATGGTAGTGGTTAACCTGGTATTAGAAATTACGTCATAATAATTCATATAACGTTAAAAAAAAATTACAAATAGCAACTTTATTTTTGAGCAAATGACATGATAATTTTACACAACTTATATGTACCACTATTTCTATGAAATCATTTCCCGCACTAGCCATCAACTTTTCAATTAGCTGTTAATAAAAATCGAAATTCGGTACTTCAACTAACACATTTTCTTGAATTGAAATTATTTACTCTAGTCAGTAATATAAAATGTATGCAAGTTGACCGCTACCAATTTATTAAATATATTTTATATTTTAGAAAAAATTGGTATTTTAATCTAATGTTTTTCAACAAATTTCACGATGTTAATTTAAAAATTGACAGATAAACCGCACGATATACAGAAAGTTGAAGGTATAATATTGCGCTTGTTATGTGACGTCAGTGACGACAACAAACAAGTAATTTCGGTTTTTTTTTATTATTTTTTTAAATGAACGGATAATAAATGTATTTTTTTTTAACTTATTTAAGTTTGATAAGTATATAGTTGAATTAATTGTTTAATTATTTTTTGATTTTCAGTTAAAATCAAATATTTTGTTTACTTAAATAAATCATTTAACATTCTCGAAATTCACATCTACTAAGAAATTATGGACTTCTTTGGATTTGTAGCCGAACCCATTAACTACATATTTCTGATAAGAACAGAAATATTTAATTATTTATTTTTAATATCATATTAATATTATTATATGATTATTATAGATACTGTTATTTTTCGGACGAAAAGAAAAATTAACTGGTATGCACAAATGTGTACGCTGGTCTTCAATTACCACCTAATTCTATGCTTGGCATCTTCGTTTGTCATAATCGAACTATACATACATAATTGTGTATTCGGGTCAGGAAAAGGATAACATCGTTAACAATAATTTGTGAGCTGCATTTCTTTATAATGTACATACAGATATTTACGTGTAACAATTATTTCATAATAGCTACAGATACGTACATAATATATTGTGTTTGTAAACATAACACATATGTATTAACAATTTTATATTTTTATGTTATATCCCTTTAGTGATTTACTAGCACAATTGTGCGGGTAGGGCAAAAGTATCATGTCAAAAATTTAGTTTTGTATGTTTTTTGGACCAACTTACACATTTGTGAATTCTTTTTTAATTTATTTTCGTCCGAAAAAAAACACTATCCCTTTCCTGACCCGCATACACAATTGTGTATGCAAACGACAACCGAATATGTCAAACATAGAATTTGGTGACAATTGCAGACCAGCATACACAATTGTGTATAACATGGAATTTTCTTTGTCCGAAAAATAGCAGTAACTATAATAATGATTAAATAATTAATATGTTATCAAAAACTAAGTATATGATAAATAATTAATTTGTTATCAAATTATTATGCTTTTTTCAAAAAGAATTCCGATTTAATTAAGATCCGTTAAAATACGGAAGACATTACAACCTGTCATTATTTGCATACACATTTTTGTATGGTGAACTTAACTTGAAGCAAAAAAAAAAAATTTTGAACTCGAAAGGGCTATATCGTTACACACAATTATGTTGGTTTTACTACAAATAGAGCGAAATTTTTTATCAACAACGCCATAACATACCCCTTTCCTGACCCGCATACACAATTGTGTATATAAATTTCGATTACGACAAACGAAGATGTCAAACATAGAATTAGGTGGTAATTGAAGACCAGCATACACATTTGTGTAAACCACTTAATTTTGTTTTCGTCCGAAAAATAATAGTCACTATAATAATGATAAAATAATTAATATGTTAACAAGAACAAATATATTATATGTTATATAATTAATTTGTTATCATGTTATTATGCTTTTTTCAACAAGAATTCCAATTTAAGGAAGATCCGTTAAAATGCGGAAGACATTACAACCTGTCATTATATACATACACATTTGTGTATGGTGAACTTAAATTGAACCAAAAAACTCTTTTTTGAACTCGAAAGCGATACTATGGTTTTTTACTCACACATTTGTGTGGGTTGGACTAAAACTGAGCCAATTTTTTTGTTTTCTTGGTTGAAAAAGGGATATACTCATAATTATTCGATCACTTTTTGCCGTCGGCTTAAACAATATATCTCGACGGATTATTTCCTCAAATATTTCGACCATAAAATGAAACATAAAAAGGGTACCATAAAAGTGTTTAGTTAAACTGTAATTATCAAAATTAAAAAAAGTTGCTTTAAAAAATTACGTTCATTGCAGATTTATTTAAACAATTAATCGAAAAATCTAATTAATCGACCAATTCAATGTAAATTTCGTCGTCAGTCACATAGGAATATTTTACTATACACATAATATACAAAATTATTATGTGTGATATTTTGCTTTCCTAAGTTTCAATATCGTCGATAAACTGTATCGTAATTTTTATTCTTTACTGTAACTTTTACATAAGCCCACAAAAAAAAAATCCAATTGTCGATAAAATTGGATTTTTTTTTTTTTAGTTATTATGTTCAACCAACTAAATTTCGCTTTTGGACTCATTATTAGTATTGATTGATTAAAATGTGTTTTTGTTTATTACACCGTATTAATGAAAAATCAAGTTTTATGTAAACAAAAATAAAAAACAAAATTTATTGTTGTCATACGCAAAGATGTACACCCATCCCCTTCAACATATTTTGGTTTACTAAAAAAGTAAAAAAGCATGCAAGAGCGGCAGTACACAATCTCGTGTATTTTTCAATTTTTCATTTATTTGTTGTTACGGTGTAAAATTAAGTTGCTGGTTTAATTGGAATATTACTGAATGAAAAGTTTTCTCAATACAATTTTTTTTTTAAATGATTCAATAACAAAATATCCTTATTTATTTCTTGCAATGTATTATTCAATTTAACTTGAGCGATACAAATTATTTATTGCAAATAATGAAATTGTCTTTTTGTAGCCATGTAATTTGTTTTCGTTTTGTATGGAATTCTCATTTCTTTTTGGATTTACATATACAAACAAGATTTTAATAAAAAATGGCCTGTTATTGTATTGGTATTGGTTTATCCAATTTGTTTTTACAGTAAACTTTTGTACAGTAAACATTTTGTACAGTAAACTATCGAAACATTTGTACGTACTTAGTGGTAACGGTGTGATTTTTGTTCCCTAATCAAATCATGTATACATAATTTTCTTAGATAGAATATACTAAATTATGTTAAAATATCGCTTTCCATTACAATTACATATTTAAATTAATATATTAATTACATAACACAATATATTATATATATTAATAATTAATATATAACGTAAACTACATAATTACAAAATTTAAATAAATATTACTTTACATCAATCTGTTACGGTTGTCTTTCTCCACACTGTAGCTCAACGTATAAAACCAAAAACAACAACCAAAGAAAATAGTAACATGGAACCACAAAACAAAACAAAAAAAATTTGTTTTCTTAAAGAGCACGTGGTTTATGGAAAAATGGGTTGTTGTTCTAATTGGAAAATTAGTGAACGAAAAGTTTCTTAACAAGATTTTTTTTTTGTTTATAAAAACGTTTTTTTTTAAAGTTTTTTCATAATAACTATTTTCATGTGTATGCCGAAAAGTTAATTTCTCAATACTTCTCATACTAACTCAGATTTTTTTTTTTATTCATAAAAATCGGCCTGTATATAGTGGTATTGGTTTTAATAAAGATTTATTAATAAATTTAATTTAAATTTCATAAATTTTAAAAATAAAATGTTAACTGTAAAAAAAACGAAAATACATAAACAACACAAAAATATGGCTTTTACAATGGTTAATCCTTTGAATGCCAAAAAGCGTGATCTTGCTCCTGAATACACTGTAGTGTATAATGTTGGCAAATCATGAAATCATGTTGGCACTCAAAGGGTTAGTATGAATAAACATAAAAAGAATGACACGTGACTTGCATATGCAGTAAAACAATCATGCGCACGAAACTAATGTGAAGTTTTTTTTTTTTTTATTTGCCTTCTTTGTTTGGCTTGGTCAAATACGACCACATCACCAAAAAATGTATGTATTGATTAGTCTTTGTTATGAATTCACTTTGTTGTGATTGATAGCGATGTTTCTGTCTCGCTTGTTTTATTGATGTTGTTTATGCGTAGATATAATTATCATGTATTTATATCGTTGTGTCTTATATTGTTGTAGTGTAACTTTTCTTTTCTCTTTCTTTATTTTTAAATGCTGATTTTCCCCTCCCTCAAGAAGTTGTACACCTCCGTGTAACTTTCTATTTTTTCCTCTCTTAGGATCCCCTGTAGATCTTTATTTTCCAGTGATTTGTATTTGGTTCTTAGGTTTTCGTATTTTAGACACTTTTCTATCGCGTGTCTTGCGTCGTCAAGTGTGTTGCATACATTGCATCTTTCCTCGTCTCCTTTTCCTATTAATTTTAAATATTTGGGATCAAATGTATGGTTCGTCCGTAGTCTTGTTAATGTTTTCACCATTCCCGCTTGTAGGGTAGCCCCCATTTATGAAACCAGGGTTTGTCTCTGATTATTCCATTTATGTTCTCCCGGTGTGTTCTGCCTTTCAACCTTGTCAATTCTAAAAATCTTAGCCTCCATTTGTCATACATTCTCGTTTTGAATATTCTATTTGCCTCTTCTACAGATATGTCGATTTTGTATATTCTATTTGATTTCGTTCCCTACTTTGCAGCTTTGTCCGCCTCTTGATTTCCCTTTATTCCTGTGTGGCTTGGAATCCAAACGATCGTCGTTTTTATTTTTTTCCTTGACGCCGCGTTGATTATTTTAGTGTCATAAAAGTTTGTGTTTATTTTGTTATTCTGTAGTGCTTTGCATGTGCTTAGAGAGTCAGTAAATATTGTTAATTCTGATTGTTTGTTTCTGCTTGCCTTTTTTATCGCTTCATATATAGCGGTTGATTCCAGTGCTTTTATGGATACTTCTTCTTTTATCTTATAGCTTGAAACCTCTTCTGTGTACATGTTATATATCCCGATCCCTCTATTGTTCTCCGCGATGGGGCCATGTGAAGTTCTTTCGGAAAAAAATATTTGATGTAAATCAAAAATGTTTGATTGAAATCAATTTTTTACGTTCTTTGCGACACAAAAATGACAGATAGATTTGATTTAAATCAAATTGTAATTTTTTCGATTTGATCGACACTACCACCACCAAACATTATTAGTGCGCAATTTTTATATTTTGCTATTTATGTATTTTTTTTTGCTGTATCCAAATGTGTTTTGTGTAAATCAATATATTAAACCAATTAATAAGCATATTTAGTATTAATTATTAAATATAAGCTTGTTTATGCCATAATTTTGTCTTTCAACAAACACGTTGCCTGTGTTGCACAAGTGCGTTTAAACAAAATATGCATAAGAAAACCAACAACAAAAGAAGCTATTAACCTACACAATACCACTACAATAATAGGCCGTTTTTCTATATAGAAAAATTACATGAGTTGGTGTAGGCAAATACAAACAAAAACATGGGCGTCATAGTATGAACAAAAAATTACATGGGACAAAAAAAAATCTTTACTTGTCCCAATAAATCTGGTTTATTATCTGCAAACATAATTTATCTGAAAGATCACGATAAATATTAATATTTTGAGAAACATTTCCAATAAAAATATTTCCCTACTGAGAAACTTTTCATTTACTAATTTACTGATAAAGCAACTACACAATTTTTCAATGACACACATGGAATTCTCATTTCTTTTTGCATTTACATATACCAACAAAATTATTACAAGAAATGGCCTGTTATTGTAGTGGTATTGACCTACACACTGCCAACAAGAACAACAACAACAAAAATTACGTTCTTTGGCAACTACCAAAATTTGATTTATTTTTTGGTACGATAGAACTTCACATAACACAAACCAAAACCAACAACAATTAAAAGCCCTGAACAACGTCTGAAACGCAGATACCAATATACAACAAACTACAGAAGATTATGTTGGTTACACTACAATCCCATGTTAATTTTTTTCTAGTGCGCACACACAATGTACACATATGTTCTAACACAACTATCTATAGTGTAGTTTTTTCTGTATTTGTTGCATTAGCATGGCTTTATATTGTTGTTGGTTTTGTACAAACACAAATGCTACTTCTATATCTTTCCGGTTACACTCATTTCGTTTCACACATTTCGAGACAAAATCGATAAACAGAACGCACAGGGTGACCAAAAAAAATTCAAATATGTTTTTTTTCTATATTATAGCTCCATTCCACGCGAGGTATCACAGAAACCGATTCTTTCTTCGTTTCTTTCCCCGTTTGCCTATGATACAGGTTTTAATGCGACTTAAACAAATTTTCGATGAAACCACACTACATAAACATAAATGAAATAAAAAATATTTCAATGCTATTTTTACTATGTGAAGAGATTTCAAAAATGATTTTTTGCCCATTTTGTTACGCCTATTTTGAGCCTATTTTTGCCTATTTTGAGAACGCACAGGATGACCAATTTTTTCTCAATATTATAATTTTTCTATATTATATTATAAATATTAAATATATATTAGAAGTTTTACTTCAGTAGTGTGGTCTAAAGCACACTTAATTTTTTTATATAAAACATATCAATTATTTTCATTTTATTTATTTTGCTTCATAGAAATTCGAGTACATTTAATTTAAACAAATATAATAATCGAAAACAACAAAATCAGTTTGTGACCTATTGAAGATTAAAAAAGTTATTTTCTGGAAAATAAAAAATCACGATAAAAATATAATATCCCAAGTATAACAAGACGAAACTCAAAATTGAGCTATCGTATTTGCCTTCGAAATATTACAAAAAAGTCTAAGAATTGATACTTTAGTAGTGGTGCGTATATGTATACTGTGTTGTTACTACTGCATACTGTGTTACCGCAATTTTACTTTCGTAGTAATGTGTATAGCATGTACATGGTTTGTTTTTATTTTTCATGTTCACGACATGAGTTTGGTAATTTTATAAAAAAGATTTTGTTAAAAAAATTTAAAGATGTGCGTTAATTTAAATAAAATTACATCAAAATATATTTTATATCTATTCAAATATTGTTTTCATAAATTAATTAATTTCTAGTTCAGTTTTAAATTTTTAGGTAGAAAACAAATGCGAAAATAATAAACTTGATGTGCAATAATCATAGTACCTATTTGGAAAATTATTTAAACTTTTAATATTATAATCAAAGAATAATTTCAAATTGTGTAATAATAAAAAATAATTAAAAAATTAACTAAATTATAATTTAGATTCGTAAATAATATGTATATATGTATGTATATTTTTATACCGCAAATTTAATAAAATAAAAATATTCATTTTAAACCTAAATTTTTATTTTCCGCCATCTTTTACTTCTAACATTTTCAAATATAGCCTTTTACTTTCATGCACAAGCTCGCTCCCGCCATTTTGTTTTTTGTCTTTTCTGTTCACACATACATGTATACAATTCTCCTTTATTGAGTTTCGTCCAGTTTAGAATAATCGCGACACGTTTCATACGTTTTATTTTAATAAATTGCAACTCAAACTTAGAAAAATACTAGACTAAGTTTAGTACTTAAGTACGAATATCGCCAGAAAAATTGAAAGTAAAAATACTTGGGATGTATAAATTTACTAACCTGTATTACCCAAGTATAACAAAACGAAAGTAAAAATTGAGCACAGTATTTTCCTTTGTTTTCATCCAAAATTAACGAAAGTTAAACTTCACATTATAATGATAGTGTTTGTAGCGTATACGTATTATATACATATGCGTATACAAATGGCGTTATTTAGTTTATTGTGAGAACGCTAGGTTAGGTTAGGTTAGGTTAGAGTGGCTGCTATCGCACACTTAGGCCAGTAGTGGCCCATTGTGATACCACAGGATCCTATCTCCCATTTACTCCCGTTGAAACCATCCAGAGCTACTTATGTAGCGAAAAAGATCTCGTACTCTACAGCCCGCGAGTTCCGAAAGGCTGTCCATGCTGTACACACCTAAGTACTTATGTCTTCTGCCTGATAGTCCCGGACACGAGCATAGGAAGTGATCCAACGTCTCCTCCTCCTCTTCGTCCAAACAGCTTCTACAGAAGTCATTAGTCTGTAGACCCATCCTTCTTGCATGTTCCCCAAAAAGGCAGTGTCCTGTCAGTATCCCTACGACCAATCCTAACTCCCGTTTTCCTAGAGATACTAGTACCTTGGAGCGCCGCAGGTCCAGTTTTGGCCAAACCTGTTTTGCCACCCTGCACGTGAGAGAGTTGGTCCACCTCTCATTTGTCAAGGCAATTGCCTGCTTACTGAGCGCCAATTTGAGTGCTGCTATAGGCCTCCCCAGACCCGCCCTTCCTGGCTGTATCTGGAGAGTCGTGCCGTACCTAGCTAGTTCGTCCGCCCTGCAGTTTCCCGTGACGTCCGAGTGACCAGGGACCCAGATTATCTGGATGCTGAAATACTCGCTCATCTCGTTAAGAGATGATCGGCAATCCAGCGCCACCCGTGACTTCAGACAAACCGCCTCCAGCGACCTGACCGCCGCTTGACTGTCCACATAAATAGCGATATCCCTCACGGATACCACATTATGCTTCAACCATGTCACGACTTCGCCTATCGCCACCACTTCAGCCTGGTACACGCTGCAGTAGTCAGGGAGACGAACGGAAATATTAACGTTAAGCTTCTCACAGAAGACTCCGGCTCCTACCTTACCGTCTAGCTTAGAGCCGTCCGTGAAAAATTGCAGTGCCTCGTTTTCCAGTATTGATCCGTTCCTCCAAGATTCTCTCGAAGGACAGATGGTCCGGAAACCCTTATCGAAGTACAACGTTGGCTTAATATAATCTAGATTCGCCAGTTCTTCCCTTAGCGATCTAGTTATCGTCGAGTGTTCCGCTTGAAGACACTTCCACTGAGAGACAGCCGAGAGTCTCGTAGCCACATTGGCTGCTATCTGTTTACCAAAAAATTCGATTGGAAGAAGGTGGAACATAACCTCCAAGGCGCGTGTAGGTGTTGACCTAAGTGCCCCGCTTATAAGCATGCAGGCCGTTCTTTGCACCTTTTCCATCATTTTTATATATGTTGCCTTCTCCAGAGCTGGCCACCACACTCCCACCCCGTACGTCAGCACTGGTCTTACCACTGCCGTATAGAGTCAGTGCACCAGCTCTGGTTTCAGACCCCATTTCTTACCTATGGCGTTCCTACACGAGTAAATGGCTACATTAGCCTTATTCACCCTTTCCACAATGTTAGGCTTCCAGCTGAGCTTACTATCCAAGATTATGCCCAGAAATCTTGCTCTGTCAGCAAAAGCCAGCCTACTGCCGTTCACGGTAGGAGGGCTAACTACCGGAATTTTATACTTCTTAGTAAATAGTACCAGCTCAGTCTTGGAAGGGTTGATCCCAAATCCACATTTGCTGGCCCATTTCGTAACGATCAGGAGCGCATTCTGCATAACGTCCCTAATCGTACCCAGATATTTGCCAGAGACAGCCAACGCTACATCATCTGCATATGCTACAACCGCTATCCCCTCTCTCTCCAGTTCCAACAGCAAACCATTCATCACCACACTCCAACGAAAGGGGGACATTACACCTCCTTGAGGGTTCCTCTAACCACCCGCCTTCTAATGGTGGCCTCCCCCAGTTCCGAAGTAATAATCCTGCTTACCAGCATCTGATTTATCAGCCTTATTATGGGGTAATCCACGTTCAAAGGTAGCAGTCCTTCGATGATCGCCTCCGTTTTTACATTATTAAAGGCACCCTCAATGTCGAGAAATGCTACCATACAGAACTCTTGCGAGTAGATTGACTTCTCAATCATGCGTACCAGATCGTGCAGAGCTGTATCTACCGACCTACCCTTACAGTACGCATGCTGTGACGTTGCCCAATTCCTGGGCTCAATTTTTGATCGAGTGCCTACATCTACCAACCTTTCCATGGTTTTCAACAGAAAGGATGATAGAGTTATAGGTCTCAGGTCCTTTGGATAGGCATGTGAGCTTTTTCCCGATTTCGGGATAAAGACCACTCTGACCTCCATCCATTTCCTATGAATATAAGCTAGTCTCAGACACCCTCTGAAGATACCCTCCAGCCAGGGGAGGATGACTGCCGAATTCCTTTGGATCTCTGCTGGTATAATCCGATCCGGGCCCGCCGATTTATACGGCTTAAAGCCGTTCAGCGCCCACCGGATTCGCTCCCTGTCCAAGATGTCCTCCATCTCTAATGAAGGTGTTGCTCGATGAGCTCCAGGCTCCATCGAGTCTTCAAAGCTTCCCGGAAAATGGGTCTCAATAAGGAGCTCCAATGATTCCGCACTTGTTGTTGTCCATGACCCGTCTGGTCTAATTAAATAACTAGGACTGGCTGGGTTAGTAGCTAGAATTTTCCTAAGGCGAGAAGTCTCAGAGACCTCCTCCATCCTACAACAGAAGAGTCTCCAGGACCCCCTTTGTGCCTTCTTCAACTCTTTTTTGTACTTTCTTAGGTCCTCCTTATAGGAGTCCCAATCCCTAACCTCCCTTGTGCTCTTAGCTTTGTTAAAATCTCTCCTACACACTCTCCGATACGTTCCCAACTCTTTGGTCCACCATATCGGTTTCTGCCTGCCCCTAGGCTTTATCAGGGGGCACGCAGCATTAAATGAAAGATTGCACGCTCTTGTGACAATATCCACCATGCAGTCTAATTCTTCTACCGTCGCCGGAGGTCCCGGGACCTCCAGCGGCAATAGTTCCTCCAACACTTCCCTATATTTGTTCCAGTTTGTCCTTCTGGGATTCCTGAAGGCTTTCCGGGCTACAGGTTTAATTTCGAGGTTATATATTACATATCGATGATCAGAAAATGAGTGCTCCTTCGCCACTCTCCACCCTCTGATCATATGAAAAATCGTTTCCGACGCAAAGGTTACATCTAGAACCTCCTGTCGATTTTTAACAATGAATGTCGGTTCTCGTCCAATATTGCAAACTAAAAGGTTGGTATTTAATAAATAATCAAAAAATAACTCACCCCTCTCGTTGATGTCTGTGCTTCCCCATATGGTGTGATGTGCGTTTGCATCACATCCGAGTATAACACCTACCCTTCTGTGATTAGCTTCCCGGATTAATTCCCCCAGGTTATCCGGTGGAATCCCCTTTTCCCGATCCATATAGGCTGAGGCCAGCCATAATTTTTCACAGCCGGCCTCAACACTCACTGCCGTAACATCACCACTACTAAATTGAGGAAGAAGAAAAATATTCAAATTATTTTTCGCTAAAATACAGGATCTGATCTTGTCAGAGTTGCTTGAGTATAGTAATTTATACCCTTTCATTCTGAGGCCACAAATCCTGTTGTTGCTAATCCAAGGTTCGTGTATTCCATCGTTTATTTGTACAATGCTAAACATTGTATTCAACCTTACTCACCTCTACCTGCACCCCCTGCATCGGGATAGTGCCATCTGGCTCGTTGTTCCGGCCACTATCCTCCTCTCGTCGAGAGCCCGACAGGATGTCCCCATCAGACTCCAGTGAGAGGAGGCTACCTCCAGTTACGATTTTTCCTGCGTCCGAAGCACTTTTCCGGCCGTCCTCAGCCCGCTTGACCATCTCCTGCTGATCCCGTTCACCGTCACTCCCAGGCTGGTCTTTCGTAGTCTCCTCGGCCTCATATTTTTTATATATTTATAGTTGGGGGCGATTCGAAACGTACTACCAACTATCCATGTAGCACACATGCATCCACATTCTCGCATCAAAACCGCGAACAAAGTACAAAATTTATAAATCTTCGTTGTAGGGAACTTTAATAAATTAATATATAAGAAAAAAGGTACATAAATATAAATGTTTACATTGATAATTAAATAATAAATAATTTATCTAAAAAATAATTTACCTTGTTCTATTTTCACGTTATGTTTTATTCTAGTTGACAATATAGTTATTTTTATTAATTAGCCGATGCGATCCAATATTCCATCCGTTTGTCTCGAGAACTCTTTACCAATAAAAATAAATTCGAATTGTGTATTGTATATGTGTTGTAAATTTTAATATCGATGGTTACGCTGCTTTTTATATAGTAGCGAACACATGAACTAAAAGAAATGATGTTCCTAGGTAAAGTATTTCGAGTTCGAAAATAGTGTATCGTGGCTCATTTTATTGTTTATGTTTTGATTTTTTGTGCAATGTCAAACGGTAAGTATGAGTCGTAAAAGTGATTTTAATTTTAATTAAGTAATTTTTATTTTAGAATAATGAATTGTCGGGATGACAATCCCCAACATTACTCCCCCTTCAGCGACAGCGTGCAAAACGTATGCATTACTTTAGATTAATATTAAAAAAATTTGGATTACTTTAGATTTATTTATATTTAACTTAAATAGGTTGTTTATAATGATGATTCGATACTGGAAGATTTACGGGAGTAAAAATTTAATGTTTCAGGTTAAGTGGTAAATCGAATCGGACAGTCTTTTTATTATTATTGCTTGATTTATTGGCGCAAATGGCATTAGTCTGTAGATACGCTGGTTTTAAACGATCGATTGAAATGGTTTGATTGGTGCCATTTATATCTACGATGAACTGTTTCCGTAATTTCCTAATGATTTTAAAAGGGCCTTCGTATGGCGGTGACAATCCAGTTCGTATCTTGTCAACCCTTACAAAAACGAAATCACAGCTCTCAAGCGATGTTGGAATATACACAGTATTACGACTATTACTTTTACATTCGGCCGGTCGAACTTTTTTAAAAAAACCTCGGAGTTTTTCGACGAAATCAGACTGCGAAATAACCATATCAGAAGAAGATGTGAATAGTTCACCTGGGACGCACAGAGATTGTCCATAAACGAGATCAGCCGGGCAACATTTCATTTCTTCCTTTATTGCCACTCGGATTCCCAGTAGGATTATCGGAAGTTCATTCATCCATTGTATATTATCTTTAGAGTAAATGGAAGCTTTTAACGTTCGATGAAACCTCTCCACTAAACCGTTTGCTTGTGGGTGGTACGATGTTGTGCGAATCCTGTGTATTCCAAGTAATTTTGTCAGCTCCTGGAAAAGTCGTGATTCGAACTGAGTTCCACGATCAGTTGTGATGCGTTTTGGACAACCAAATCTAGATATATATTCATATGGATATGTTCAAACCTGTGTTCAGGCAATTCGAATTTTCCATACTCCGATTTTGTATGACGGTGGACTTTCGCTCGCTGACATTTTAGACATTCTCTCGACCAAAGATTTATATCTTTGTTCATGCCAGGCCAGAAATATTTGGATGACACTAGTTTTCGAGTGCCTCTTATACCAGGATGTGATAGTCCGTGTAAGGAGTGGAAAACGGTTCGACGAAGTTCGCTTGGTACGTACGGTCGGCTTGAGCCAGTACTAATTTCGCACCATATCTTAACACCTGTATCGAGTATGTTTATTAACAAAAGTTTAAAACTCGTATTTGTTTGTTTCTGTAAATTATTGAGTTCCTCGTCATTCAATTGTAATTTTGACAATTTCTCAAGTGAGAAACTGTTTTGATCGATCGCTGCTTCTTCGCTACAGTCTGACACCCTGGATAAGGTATCAGCAACGACGTTATCTGCTCCTTTTATGTATCTTATATCGGTGCTGAACTGTGCGATATAGTCAAGGTGACGAGACTGTCTTGGGCTTTTTTCTGTTTTAGAAAAAATTGCATTTATTAATGGTTTGTGGTCCGTATAAATAGTAAAATTTCTACCCTCCACAAAATATCTAAAATGCTTTATTGCTAAGAATATTGCGAGTAGTTCGCGATCGAAAGCTGCGTATTTCTGTTCTGCACTTGTTAATTTCTTCGAGAAAAAACTAAGAGGTTCCCAACTGTTATTGCCTCTTCGTTGCTGCAGAACGGCTCCGACGGAAATGTTTGATGCGTCTGCTGTAATACTAAGTTCGGCGTTTTCGGCTGGATGCACGAGCATGCTTGCGTTTGCTAAAGCTTTCTTTGTTTCTTCAAACATTATTTGGCACTCTTCGGGCCATGAGAATTCTTTAGCTTTACCCTTTTTTGGTAATCTGGCTAGATGTTCGTGGATAGGCGCTAAATAATTTGCAAGCTGAGGAACAAATCTATGGTAATAGTTTACCATTCCTAAAAACCGTTGGGCCTGACGAATACTATTAGGGGTTGGAAACTGCTCGATTATTAAGACTTTATCTTTCGATGGAACTATGCCGTCTTCGGATACTTCGTGACTTAGAAAATCTAATTTCGAAACGCCGAATAGACATTTTTGTAAATTAATTGTAATTCCGAATTCAGTAAGGCGTTGAAAAATGGCTTTTAAATGTTCTCTGTGTTCTTCTGGACTACGACTGAAGATTAGTAAATCATCGATGTAGATGAACACAAAATCTAGCCCTCGACACACTTGGTTCATAAACCGCTGAAATGATTGCCCTGCGTTTCTCAATCCGAATGGCATTCGTACAAATTCGTACAGACCGAATGGAGTCGTGATTGCGGTTTTATGTATGTCCTCTTCTGCTACCGGTATATGATGATATGCTCGCACAAGATCTATCTTCGAATAAATTTTGCAGCCGAATAAATTACTCGAGAAGTTTTGGATGTGGGGTATTGGATATCGGTCCGGCGTTGTAATTGCGTTTAATTGCTGATAATCCCCACACGGCCTCCAGTCATTTCCGTTCTTTTTAACCACCATGTGTAACGGGGAGGACGCTTGAGATGATGATGGTCAGCAAATTCCAAGGCTGATCATTACATCAAATGCTTGTTTTGCAGCCTTGTGACGAATCGGGTCGAGCCGTCGTGGTTTCGAAAATGGCAATCTTCCTTCTGTAGTTATATAGTGTACTACACTATGCATAACTGGAAGATCATACCTCGGATTTTGTGTTAATGTTGGGAACTCACGTAAAATTCTACTGAATTCGTTTTCATCTAACCTGTTAACCTTCACTGTAGGAACGTTATTTTCAAGAGCATATATAGCGTTGACCGATAAAGTCGTTTCGCCATCACGGAGTTGTTGCTTTTGTAAGTCCACCACCAAACCAAATTTCGTCAAAAAATCGGCTCCGATGATAGGACGAGAAACATCTGCTACCGTGAAGACATGTGAAAATTCGCGACGTAATCCGAGATTAACTTTAAGCATTTTCGTCCCGTATGTTTTTATGCTCGAACCATTTGCGGCAGAAAGCAAATTCGTTATGTCTGGTTTAATGTTACCCTGATGTGTATGTGGAACAACTGATATATCTGCACCAGTGTCTATGAGAAATTTTAATTTGTTTATTGGATCAAACAAAAACAGGCGGCGAGAATAAGCAACACTACCGATTGCCGCTGTATCAGCCGATTTTAAGAGTTTTTTGAATTATTAGAACTTCCTTGGGGCTTGTATTGGCACGGTTCGCGACATTGCCGAGCTTTATCACCAAATTTATAGTGATACCAACAATATGGTTTGGATCCATTTGAGCTACTGCGACCACGGCTGCGACCCAGATAACCTCTGTTTGATGATTGTGAAAGGGAACGACTGCGAGAACGGGCCAGAAACTTGACTTCGTTTATTTCTTTCTCCATTGCCCTAAATCTATCTGTCATTTCCGCTATGGCTGCGCGTAGACCTGTTAGCTCTGTGTTACCTGCAAGCTGTGTCGGTGAATTGTTGTATGTTATTCCAGCTATGTTCACTGGATTTGAAGTCTCCCAAATTTTATCCGCGATTGTCGTTAATTCTGTAGTGGATGTTTTTCCAGTCGCAACAAGAGCTATATTAATATTAGAAGGCAAACGTCGCATCCATAATTTTAATAATAAATCTCTAGAAAAGGTGTTGGAAGAACCCGCTAAAAGCTCCATTGATCTATAAAACTCGGAAGGTTTTCGATCGCCCATTTGTGAATTCGATAACAGTGATTCTAACCAGCGCTCTTCGCTTAATGAGTGTCTTTCGATGAGTTCTTTTTTTAAACTGTTATACATATTCACACTTGGGGGCTTCTGAACTATATCTAATACTGACAAAATGACATCTTGCGGAAGTGATGCAACCACGTAATCAAATTTAGTTTGATCTTGAACCACATTCCGCAAACTGAATTGCGATTCGGCCTGTATAAACCAAGCCGAAGGACACGTTGCCCAAAATGTCGGCAATTTTACCGTTATAGCGGAGACTGAGGCATCTTCTTGCATCGAACCATCAGTATTGCTGTTATGTTTGGCTTCGGTTTGGCCGGAAATGGTTTTGGTAGGACTAACCATCGTTTAACTTTACACTGAACTATTTTTTGCACAAAATCACTTTAACACAGAATTTTTTACAAGAAATTTAACCAATAAACACAAACTCGTCGAACAAAACAATAATGCGGTGTAAACAATTGAGTGGAAATTTTGGATCGTATTGCTTTACAACTCTTCTTAATACTATTAAAACATTAATTAAAACTAATAAAAATGTAATATTTAAAATGATATATATATAATATTTAAATAATAAATTATTTTCATTAAATATTTGGTGCATTTAAACCCTCGTAGACACCCACATCAAAACACTAATGCACGTTGAACAATAAAAATATATTAATTGTTGAACTTGATAACAACCGCTAGAGTTTCTCAAAATCCAAATGCATGCGGAATGGAGTGCTGTTTGTATTACGGTTTTCCGATTAACCGTTAGGCGCGCGTTTAAGCAAAATGTGGCGTTTCTCGTATTTTCACGAACAATTTCTCATTCATTCTTTTTCGTAAATATAAATAATAATTTTGGTTACCTTATAAAATTGTGAAAAATAGTTCCAAGTCCCTTTATTCTTATTATCCGGTTTGATGCGTGGATTTTTATTGCTATTAATTTTCCTTTATTTCTCTGCTAGAAATTTTCCTTGAACTTGCACATACGGTGGTCACCAATATAGTTGGGAGCGATTCGAAACGTACTACCAACTATCTATGTAGCACACATGCATCCACATTCTCGCATCAAAACCGCGAACAAAGTACAAAATTTATAAATCTTCGTTGTAGGGAACTTTAATAAATTAATATATAAGAAAAAAGGTACATAAATATAAATGTTTACATTGATAATTAAATAATAAATAATTTATCTAAAAAATAATTTACCTTGTTCTATTTTCACGTTATGTTTTATTCTAGTTGACAATATAGTTATTTTTATTAATTAGCCGATGCGATCCAATATTCCATCCGTTTGTCTCGAGAACTCTTTACCAATAAAAATAAATTCGAATTGTGTATTGTATATGTGTTGTAAATTTTAATATCGATGGTTACGCTGCTTTTTATATAGTAGCGAACACATGAACTAAAAGAAATGATGTTCCTAGGTAAAGTATTTCGAGTTCGAAAATAGTGTATCGTGGCTCATTTTATTGTTTATGTTTTGATTTTTTGTGCAATGTCAAACGGTAAGTATGAGTCGTAAAAGTGATTTTAATTTTAATTAAGTAATTTTTATTTTAGAATAATGAATTGTCGGGATGACAATCCCCAACATATTTTTAGGGTGATCGACCCGAACCCGAAGTTGATCACCTCTTTTAGTTTTGCGAGGGAAGTCAGGGACTCTTTATTGATCAGCATGATTGCCAATCTAAAGCCTCCCTTAGCCTCCTCTCGCTTTACGATCCTCCAGTCTTCGGTCTGAAGATCGGGATTGCTGGCCCGGATGATCTCGAGGATCTCTTCCGGCTTATCCGGCTCGGTTGGCAGCCATACACGTGCCCTCGGCCTGCTCGGGATTTCCTCCCTGCAGACTGCCTCAAGCCGCGCATCCTGCCATACCTCGCCTACTTCGGCCACTGCTCTTTTGTACAGGTCAGCCGATCTCTGGTCTGAGCACGCAGTCAACTTCACGCGCCCCTGGTACCATCCCGCATCTCTGTAGGATGGAGGGGATCCCGGATTCTCTCTCAGGATCCTTAGAAAAATGGAGTTTAGTGCATTATGCGCTACCCTCCACTTCTCTGACGTGATGCTCCCATCTTCTTGACTTCTGTCAATGACGGCTAGCACCAGTACGTGCTCCTTTAGGATCTCACTGCATAGCTTCAGTTTCCGATCCCTAGGAGCACCCGACGTCTTGTCCGCTTGCACCTTGGCCCGCTTACTGTCACCCGGTTCTAACTCATCCTGGGACCTCTGTCTTTTAGACACAAGGGCCCTTTCCGAGCTAACACGCCCTCAGGGGTCGCAGCCAGTCTTTCCAAAATTCTGAACGCCGACCGTCTCTCCCTGTATCGACGCTTCGAAGGAGGGATCTCCTTCACTCCCCCCTATCTCCTTTGACGGATCCGCTTCCACCTGGCTTCGATGCCAAAGTGTCGCTTACCCTTGCTCCTGATGATGTAGCTCCACCTTCACGGTTAGAGTTACTCTCTTCCTCCGGTTTTTGAAGGGTGCCGGCCCCTTTATTTTGTTTTTGCTTTCTATTTTCCATGTTTTTCCCACGAGTGTCGGAGAAATATAAGTCGACCTGCGCAGAGATCCGTGTACGCAGGCAAGGCTAAATACAACTGGAGGTCGCCAGGTATCCAGAGGGCTCCGTTCACGACTGGGCTTTGTTAAATGGGCCCCCAGTCTAGCCGATTATCAGCACGGGTCGCGTAACACCTTAATCCAGCTCATTGGCTCACCGAGCACCCCGTCCCCCGCGCCCCCGTCCTCCTCCCGCATTCACTCCCTCATCCACCATTCATATGGATATCCCAAGCCAATGGGACCCATTTCATTCATGAGATACCCGTTTATAGGGTTCCCCTTTCACTACCTGGAGGCTCGGGACCACAAGGGGACGGACGCCCAGTTCACCGTGGTTGTGGTCGATGGTTTTAAGGCGCCATCAGTTCGCCTTTCCCTACTGGGTATCCTAGGCACTCAGAATTTAGTGAACGGAGGTTAACTACTCCCCCGTTCTCTGAGACTCTCCTCCCAGCAGAGCTGCGGTTGGGGACGGCTTATTTAATTCACCGCTAACCTACCTATCGATAGGCCGTTCACTATCCACCACCTGTGACCCCCCCGATAGCTGCAGCTCGCCACGGAGAACGCTAAGTTTTGTTACAGGCTGGCTACTGCCAACCTGCAGATTTCACTTAAACACATGCAGAGGCCTCCACGGTGATATTTTGCCGGCTAAGTTCTCAGCGAGAATTGCTAGGGTCGTGGGGTTTGAGGCTTACATGGCTCCTGGCTTACACCGTGATGATACAGAAAGTTTAAAATAATAAAAACGCAAATAATAAAAACCCGATGTTCCGCCGAAACTCGTCGGCCGGAACCTGAGGAACGAACCGAATAATCAAAATAAATTATAAAAATAATAATAATAACGGTAGAGGTGCCTTGGTGCGCGCATTCATCCGATTCAAACGGGGCCACGCCCTGGTTACGGAATTGGATGCGGGCACCAAGGGACCGCAAACACTAAACCGACACAGAGGGAATTCTCCCCCTCATCACACCACACCGAAAAAATTAATTATTCATTTTATTTAAAAAAAAAACCACCGAAAAAAAAGAAACAACTTCCCCCTCCACCCGTACCACGCTAAGGAGAGAATGAGAGAGAGAGAGAGAGGAACAATGCACATCGAGCGCGCGACCGCTATCCGGCGCTCGATTACAAAAAAAATGTTTATATAAAAATTTAAAAAATTTAGAATAAAAATTTAAATAAAAAAAAAAATGTACCGAAAAAATGAAATAAAATAAATCAAAAAAATTGTACCTTATTTAAAAACCAAAAAAAAAATCTGTTGCGGCCTTGCGCGGCCGTCATGCCACAGGGTCGCCGCCCCGGACCGTTGCGGTGCCTTTCACCGTTACCAAAAAGGTTGCGGCCTTGATGCCGTCGTTGGGCGACTCTACGCCTTTGCGCTCGAGCGCGTGCCTGGTTGGGCACAATGTTGCGGGGCCTTACCCCGATACGGATATAATTGGCTCGCAATCGAATGTAATGAATGTCACACCTCCAGCAATTAGATGTATTATAGTGTCACGTTCACGATTTGACACTCCTTTAATTAACTGTTCTCCAAGTTAATAATTGATAAATTTACTAATTTTTCCACTACAGACAATGTTTAAATATTTTTATCAAATATCCAGCTTTCTTATTGCAGCAAAGTAGAAAATAATAAAAAAAAAAAATATTCCAAATGTGATTACGTAAAAAAAACTGAAAATCACACACAGTATGTCGTGTTTTGTATTACAAAGTAAATTCTACCGTAAAGTAATTGAAGATTATCATATTTCATAAATCATTCAAGAAAACTGATTTTTAAGCATACACAGAAAAATTCACTCATTTCACACAAAATAAGTTGTTTTTGTAAAACAGCAAAATTTTTTCGTTTTTTTCCTATTTATAGATAGGAATTTTTGTCGTACTTTTCATCAACACAATATTTATATAAATTTTTAGAGATAAGATGTTTCTCTTCTATTTTGTCTTTAAAACACACTAATTTAATCAATTCGAAATATTAATTATTTATTACAAAAAAATTAAGTTCAGTTTACAATAATTTTTTATTTTTAATTAATTAAATGATGACTTTATTACTAAATTTATTACTTTCAACTCACTGTACAACTATAATCTCACAAAAAACTCTCAACACAACTTTGACAAAAACTCGAATTTTTTATAAAATTCCAAACTAGACTGACTTTACAAAAATCAAAAACAAAATTCGTGCGCCGCACATACGACGCGCAAAACATTCCAGAAGAATTATCTTTCTTCTCTGTTTCTCGTTTATATCAATTCGCATTGATATAAACGAGAGGCATATAAGAAAAACATTCTTATGGAATGTTTTGCTTTACGCACACACTCGATTCGCATTGTTTCCTCTCTTCTCCAACATCTTTCTCACCCTCGCGCCACCTTACAAAAGGTACGTACAAAACAACATCCACAAAAGTGGGGACAACAACCAACATTGAGAAAACATAGCAAGTGGAGGCACAAACCAAATGGAATAAAATACAACACAGCGCTGGTCACGATTATGTAATCGTAACAAACGCTGTACCGTACCTTACTCCACCTGATCGATACAATTACACTTGTTATGATTACACAATCGTAACAAACGTGGGAACGTCCCACACCCTGAGATGTCTCATAAGCCGGGCCTAAAACAAACAATGGGAACGAGATAACAAACGATTTAAACAAACGAGGTAGACGATAAGATTATACACGAATGTCTTTAATGTGGTATGTACCTAAGTTTTTGCCACTCAAATCTTCGATGGTGTATGCTACCTGACCTACTTTACCGGAAATTACCGCGGGTTTGAATTTGCTTGCCAATTTGGCGGAAAATTTATTCGACGCATCGCTCAAAGCAAACGATCGTACAAACACGGGTTGTCCAACTCGAAAAGAACGCTTATTACTGCGTAAATTGTAATGTTGAGCCCCCTTTTCGTGTGCTACGCGTAAGTAGTGTGTTATACGGTCTTTTAGAAGATTGACTCGATCTGGCTTAGCCCATGCCTGGACTTCGCTGGGATCATGTTCATCGAGTAATCGTCGCAGTGAGTAATCCGAACCATGCATCGACATATGTTGACCGAACACGACATAATGAGGGGAGTAATGTATCGAATCGTGTACGGCATTACGTAAAGCAGCCGCAATTTCTTGTAAATTTTTGTCCCACAAATTATGGTCGTGATCGCTCAAATATGATCGAATGCTGGCAACCAACGTTCTATTAACACGCTCGGACGCGTTGCTTTGCGGAGAATACACCGGCGTGCGAATATGGGTTACGCCGTATTTAGCTAGCAAATCCTTAAATAAATTGGAGGTAAATTGCTTCCCGTTGTCAGAGGTGATTACTTCGGGAACCGAGAACAAAAGAAATATATCATTTTCCAAAAATCGACATAGCAAAGATGCGGAAGCTTCACGCAAAGGTTTTACAACTACAAATTTCGAGTAATGATCCAAGATGATAACGATGCAGGTATTACCGAGTTTCGAACGTGGATACGGACCCAAAAAATCGACATATAGTTTTTGAAACGGGCGAGTTGACGTGACCTGAGCTCCCATGGCTGGTTGCGTAGAGAAATTAACAGCTTTGTTCATTTTACATTTAGTGCAGCTAGCAACGTATTGTTTAACTTGTTTTGCCATTTGAGGCCAGAAAAATTGACGCTGAAGGCGCTCGAGAGTTTTGCTGCCGCCTAAATGTGCTGAAGTGGGAGGGACGTGAGCCTGTTCGATTAGTGATTGGGTCAAGCTATTCGGAATAACTAATTTCCAGTTCGAAAGATCGGTATCCGTGTATTTAAAACCAAACGAAGGGGATATTAACAGTTTATCATCCTGGATTCTGTAGTTGTGCGAACAGTCTTTTAATGAACGAATTTTCGCGATCTGATCGACGTAATCTGGATCTTGGAACGCAACCGAATTTTGATCAACGTGTAGAATGGGGACTGAAGAAGGTATTAACGCATTCACGGAAGGGTCGATATTTTTACTCGACAAGACTGGATCTTCAAATTGGGCACCAGGATCAGGCGTGCTCTTACTTTCAGAATCATCCTCACAAAGAGCGGATTCATCCGGAAAAGCTCGAGACAACGCATCAGGTACAATGTTAACTGACCCTTTTCGGTATCCAATCTGAAAATCCAGCGCTTGGAGTTTAAGACTCCATCTCGCCAAACGTCCGGAGAGGTCTTTTTGACTCATTAACCAGCGTAAACTGGAATGGTCGGTATAAATGACGAACGGATAGCCTTCCACGTAAGGACGGAATTTTCGCACGCTGAGGACGGCAGCGTAGCATTCCAGCTCGGTCACCGAGTAGTTTCGCTGCGCCGCATTGAGCTTATGGGAATAAAACTCGATGGGCCGCTCCACCCCCTCGGTGTCCACCTGAAATAAGACACTACCGACCCCAACGGCACTGGCATCACACTGAATAAAAAAGGGTTTTGTATAATCAGGATGCGTCAAAACTGGGGCAGTTGACAAGGCGGTTTTGAGAGCGTTAAAGGAAGAATCAGCAGCTGCAGACCAACATACTTTAGTGTTTTTACCAGTAAGATCGGTGAGAGAAGAAGCTAAAGAGGCGAAATTCGGAATGAAGCGACGGTACCATCCGCACATTCCCAGAAAACGTCTAATCTGTTTCGTCGTTTTCGGAATAGGGTACTCCAGAATAGCTTTACATTTATCTGGGTTTGTACGGAGGCAACCATCACCCACAATATAACCTAAATAGTCTACTTCTTTCAACACAAACTTACTTTTGGTCAAATTAATTGTTAAACCAGCATCCGACAGATATCCAGCAACCTGTTGAAGCAAATCGAAATGTTCGGCCAGAGTGGAGGATGTGACCAGAAGGTCATCGAGGTACACAAAGACCTTATCGTGTAGCTGGTACGGGATCACGCGGTGCATTAAGCGACAAAGCGTCTGTGGGGCGTTGCATAAGCCAAACGGCATCACCTTGAACTGATACAAGGGCCGTCCAGGAACCGTAAACGCTGTTTTATCGCGGGATGCTGGGTCGAGTGGGATCTGCCAAAAGGCATCCTTCAAATCAATCGCCGAAATGAATCGGGTGTGTCCCAAACGACCCAACAATCCGTTGATTATTGGCAGCGGATACGCATCCTTGACGGTGGCCTTGTTCAGTTCTCTAGCATCCAAGCACAAACGAACTTTGCCATTGGCCTTACGCACCAACGTGACCGGTGAACACCAGGAACTTTGTGACTCCTCGATGACCCCCAAAGACAACATCCTATCCAACTCGGCATACATGAGTTTCTGGATAGCTGGGGATACGGAATAAAAACGTTGTTTGACTGGTTTTGCGGAACCGACATCGATCATATGAGTGATGAGGGATGTGCGGCCCAAACCTAAAATATCGCTGCTCGGGAAACATTCGCGGATTAGATCCAACTTACGACGATCATCAGATGTTAAAATATGAAATTTGGGTGTGTTGGTAGTTTCACCTAATTCGTCCGAACGATTTAGCGCGGAGATTTTTGGGGAAATTCCAAAACGATTCCAAAAATCGATACCCAAATAAAGCGGTTGTTCTAATGAAGGAACAACATGAAAATTCATAGTTTGAGTAATTCCATTAAACTCGACGTTAGCTCGTATGTAACCAAATACTCGTTGGACTTGACCACTCGCGGTAGTTATCGTGGATGGAAAATTATGAAACTCTACGAATGGATTCGACAAGATTTTCTCCGCTCCATTCCCGAGAACACTGACGCTCGCCCCGCTGTCGAGAAGACCCTTAAAAGGGATCTTATTTATAAAGACCTGGGCGTAAGGCCGAGTGTCACTACCCTCGGAGAACAAAACGGAGGAAATCACGTCGTTTCTCATTGTAGCGCGGTGGTTCCAATATTTCTTGGAACGTTTTAAACGATCTAACTTAGCTAACGACGGAGAATTATAGAAAAACTTTAGAGCGACAGGAAGAGAAGGATTGGATAGGGAAGATGAATCGGGAAAGGAATCATGACTTGCAGACGAGTTTACTTCTTCATCGGATTCGACGGGGAGCGGAGTTCCGCGTTTGTGTTGCTCGCTGCATTCTTCTGGATCAGTTTGAGTGGCTCTATCCTCTGTCCTATCAGCAGTCTGGGTGGAGGTAGATTTGATCTCGGTACACTCCGTCTGAGTGGCCGTTGTGGTGACGACATTTTTACCGTAATTCGAAGGCTGTATATAATCTGATCTCGAGTTGTCTGTTGAGATTTGTCCTCCAGGACGTCTCGCCGCTGCCGATGGAAACCTGCTCCCCGCTTGAATTGCGGATACTGAGTTATCGGGTAGAACATCAGTCAAGAGATAATTCTCATAAGAGTCATATGCTCCAACATCATCATACGGACTGCCTGATGACTCATTGATCACGCGTCGTGGATGGATTGCAGGGTCCGCCGTAGCTTTGATCCGCCTGAAAGACTCCTCCCAAGCAGAACAACTTTTGATCAGCTCATTTATGGTGCTAAACCGACGATCGGTGAGATGAAACTGTAATTCTGGCTTCATGTTCGCCATTAAAATTTCGATGAGCTCCTCGTCCGAATACGGTGTACGACATTGTAGCGTTAGACTCCACACTTGATCGAAGAAATCTAGGAAACTTTCATTGGGTCGTTGTTTGCGTGCCTCGACGGTTCGCCGGATTTCGTAATTGTTGCGACGGTCTTTAAAGCGCTCGATGATACCGCTTCGTAGATCTGTCCAGGTAGCGTTCGGATTATGTTTGCGGAATGTCCAATACCACTGCAAGGCGATATCTTCCAGGATGGTATGTAGCTCGAATAATAATGTTTGGTCGGACAATCCGCGAGACGAAGCGATGGTGTCTACCTGAAACAGAAACATGTCGATGGAGATGTCCGAAGGAGATCCAGCGTAATTGAGGCCGCTCTCAGACAATAATGGCTGGTCGGTAAAGTTTTGCCCCAACTCATCTTGATCTAGTAAGGTGATATCCATTTTGGATGATGACAGGATAGAAAGGATAAACTCGCTCGATTTAATTTGGCGAAAACAAAAAGTGACATAGTCTTTATTAATTTAATACATAATACAAAAAGTTTAATTCAAAATAACTTTACTCGAAACTGAAGGTTTCAGAATAAAGTGAACTTATATAATTATTTCCACACCCACTATAACTAGATAATAAAACGGAAAAAAAAAATTAATAATGATAAAGGAATGGTTACCTTGTGAAATTTTGTGGGGCCCGGATCCCCACGATTGTTTAACCCGGCGAATACGAGATACCCTCCAAAGTGGCGCTTTTCGATGAGAACCTAATTTGGAGGGGCTCGTTGAAAATGAAATACAAAAACCAAAAAAAAAAAAAAAAAAAAAATGAAAAAAAAATCCAAAACTACCAACACACCCAATGGTACGCAGGCAGAATAATAAATAACTTCAGAAGAAAAGAAAAACAATATAAAAGAGAAAATAAAGCAAAAGAGGTCAGAATCTACCAACACACCCAACGGTATGCAGGCAGAATGATAAATTCAAAAAAAAACGATACAAAAGAAAAAAAATGAAGTTCTAATTGTACATGCGGGTTCCAATACAACCCAAAAAAAATCAAAAATCAAAATCAAAAAAAATATCGAAATATCAAAACTCAAATCATAAATATTATCAAAATATCAAAAAACTCAAATAAACATATCAAAAACAAATTTTTAAACCAATACAACAATGCGGACGGCATGATGAGGGAGAGGGAGATCCCACTCCGTGTCGGCTAAATAATAAAATAAAAATAAAAAAATATAAAGAAAATAATAATAATATAATAATAAAGTGTTCCGTTCCTCAAATTTCGGTCGAGAAACTTCGGGGAAGGGAAGAAATGAAGCTATGCTAAACTCCAGACAAATGACATCCGAGCTCCACCACAATCGAACACAACACAGTGGAAATGGGAAGGAGCTCGGAAGTCGGATGTCCGAAGAATAGGGGTATGACACCCCCATCTACGCGCAATCAAACAGCCCGTGCTGGTTGCGATCGCAGATGGGGAATGTCAACCGGGAGACTGGCTTTGGTGTGCGCGTCCAGGCGAAGTCAAACAGTGCAGAACACTGGTTTCGGCGCTGGACACGCACGCCAAAGGGAGTGAAGCTACAAATCATAAAAAAAAATCAAAAAAATCAAAATTCGCGATAAACCTTGGGCGCCACTGTTACAGGCTGGCTACTGCCAACCTGCAGATTTCACTTAAACACATGCAGAGGCCTCCACGGTGATATTTTGCCGGCTAAGTTCTCAGCGAGAATTGCTAGGGTCGTGGGGTTTGAGGCTTACATGGCTCCTGGCTTACACCGTGATGATACAGAAAGTTTAAAATAATAAAAACGCAAATAATAAAAACCCGATGTTCCGCCGAAACTCGTCGGCCGGAACCTGAGGAACGAACCGAATAATCAAAATAAATTATAAAAATAATAATAATAACGGTAGAGGTGCCTTGGTGCGCGCATTCATCCGATTCAAACGGGGCCACGCCCTGGTTACGGAATTGGATGCGGGCACCAAGGGACCGCAAACACTAAACCGACACAGAGGGAATTCTCCCCCTCATCACACCACACCGAAAAAATTAATTATTCATTTTATTTAAAAAAAAAAACCACCGAAAAAAAAGAAACAACTTCCCCCTCCACCCGTACCACGCTAAGGAGAGAATGAGAGAGAGAGAGAGGAACAATGCACATCGAGCGCGCGACCGCTATCCGGCGCTCGATTACAAAAAAAATGTTTATATAAAAATTTAAAAAATTTAGAATAAAAATTTAAATAAAAAAAAAAATGTACCGAAAAAATGAAATAAAATAAATCAAAAAAATTGTACCTTATTTAAAAACCAAAAAAAAAATCTGTTGCGGCCTTGCGCGGCCGTCATGCCACAGGGTCGCCGCCCCGGACCGTTGCGGTGCCTTTCACCGTTACGGCGACTCTACGCCTTTGCGCTCGAGCGCGTGCCTGGTTGGGCACAATGTTGCGGGGCCTTACCCCGATACGGATATAATTGGCTCGCAATCGAATGTAATGAATGTCACACCTCCAGCAATTAGATGTATTATAGTGTCACGTTCACGATTTGACACTCCTTTAATTAACTGTTCTCCAAGTTAATAATTGATAAATTTACTAATTTTTCCACTACAGACAATGTTTAAATATTTTTATCAAATATCCAGCTTTCTTATTGCAGCAAAGTAGAAAATAATAAAAAAAAAAAATATTCCAAATGTGATTACGTAAAAAAAACTGAAAATCACACACAGTATGTCGTGTTTTGTATTACAAAGTAAATTCTACCGTAAAGTAATTGAAGATTATCATATTTCATAAATCATTCAAGAAAACTGATTTTTAAGCATACACAGAAAAATTCACTCATTTCACACAAAATAAGTTGTTTTTGTAAAACAGCAAAATTTTTTCGTTTTTTTCCTATTTATAGATAGGAATTTTTGTCGTACTTTTCATCAACACAATATTTATATAAATTTTTAGAGATAAGATGTTTCTCTTCTATTTTGTCTTTAAAACACACTAATTTAATCAATTCGAAATATTAATTATTTATTACAAAAAAATTAAGTTCAGTTTACAATAATTTTTTATTTTTAATTAATTAAATGATGACTTTATTACTAAATTTATTACTTTCAACTCACTGTACAACTATAATCTCACAAAAAACTCTCAACACAACTTTGACAAAAACTCGAATTTTTTATAAAATTCCAAACTAGACTGACTTTACAAAAATCAAAAACAAAATTCGTGCGCCGCACATACGACGCGCAAAACATTCCAGAAGAATTATCTTTCTTCTCTGTTTCTCGTTTATATCAATTCGCATTGATATAAACGAGAGGCATATAAGAAAAACATTCTTATGGAATGTTTTGCTTTACGCACACACTCGATTCGCATTGTTTCCTCTCTTCTCCAACATCTTTCTCACCCTCGCGCCACCTTACAAAAGGTACGTACAAAACAACATCCACAAAAGTGGGGACAACAACCAACATTGAGAAAACATAGCAAGTGGAGGCACAAACCAAATGGAATAAAATACAACACAGCGCTGGTCACGATTATGTAATCGTAACAAACGCTGTACCGTACCTTACTCCACCTGATCGATACAATTACACTTGTTATGATTACACAATCGTAACAAACGTGGGAACGTCCCACACCCTGAGATGTCTCATAAGCCGGGCCTAAAACAAACAATGGGAACGAGATAACAAACGATTTAAACAAACGAGGTAGACGATAAGATTATACACGAATGTCTTTAATGTGGTATGTACCTAAGTTTTTGCCACTCAAATCTTCGATGGTGTATGCTACCTGACCTACTTTACCGGAAATTACCGCGGGTTTGAATTTGCTTGCCAATTTGGCGGAAAATTTATTCGACGCATCGCTCAAAGCAAACGATCGTACAAACACGGGTTGTCCAACTCGAAAAGAACGCTTATTACTGCGTAAATTGTAATGTTGAGCCCCCTTTTCGTGTGCTACGCGTAAGTAGTGTGTTATACGGTCTTTTAGAAGATTGACTCGATCTGGCTTAGCCCATGCCTGGACTTCGCTGGGATCATGTTCATCGAGTAATCGTCGCAGTGAGTAATCCGAACCATGCATCGACATATGTTGACCGAACACGACATAATGAGGGGAGTAATGTATCGAATCGTGTACGGCATTACGTAAAGCAGCCGCAATTTCTTGTAAATTTTTGTCCCACAAATTATGGTCGTGATCGCTCAAATATGATCGAATGCTGGCAACCAACGTTCTATTAACACGCTCGGACGCGTTGCTTTGCGGAGAATACACCGGCGTGCGAATATGGGTTACGCCGTATTTAGCTAGCAAATCCTTAAATAAATTGGAGGTAAATTGCTTCCCGTTGTCAGAGGTGATTACTTCGGGAACCGAGAACAAAAGAAATATATCATTTTCCAAAAATCGACATAGCAAAGATGCGGAAGCTTCACGCAAAGGTTTTACAACTACAAATTTCGAGTAATGATCCAAGATGATAACGATGCAGGTATTACCGAGTTTCGAACGTGGATACGGACCCAAAAAATCGACATATAGTTTTTGAAACGGGCGAGTTGACGTGACCTGAGCTCCCATGGCTGGTTGCGTAGAGAAATTAACAGCTTTGTTCATTTTACATTTAGTGCAGCTAGCAACGTATTGTTTAACTTGTTTTGCCATTTGAGGCCAGAAAAATTGACGCTGAAGGCGCTCGAGAGTTTTGCTGCCGCCTAAATGTGCTGAAGTGGGAGGGACGTGAGCCTGTTCGATTAGTGATTGGGTCAAGCTATTCGGAATAACTAATTTCCAGTTCGAAAGATCGGTATCCGTGTATTTAAAACCAAACGAAGGGGATATTAACAGTTTATCATCCTGGATTCTGTAGTTGTGCGAACAGTCTTTTAATGAACGAATTTTCGCGATCTGATCGACGTAATCTGGATCTTGGAACGCAACCGAATTTTGATCAACGTGTAGAATGGGGACTGAAGAAGGTATTAACGCATTCACGGAAGGGTCGATATTTTTACTCGACAAGACTGGATCTTCAAATTGGGCACCAGGATCAGGCGTGCTCTTACTTTCAGAATCATCCTCACAAAGAGCGGATTCATCCGGAAAAGCTCGAGACAACGCATCAGGTACAATGTTAACTGACCCTTTTCGGTATCCAATCTGAAAATCCAGCGCTTGGAGTTTAAGACTCCATCTCGCCAAACGTCCGGAGAGGTCTTTTTGACTCATTAACCAGCGTAAACTGGAATGGTCGGTATAAATGACGAACGGATAGCCTTCCACGTAAGGACGGAATTTTCGCACGCTGAGGACGGCAGCGTAGCATTCCAGCTCGGTCACCGAGTAGTTTCGCTGCGCCGCATTGAGCTTATGGGAATAAAACTCGATGGGCCGCTCCACCCCCTCGGTGTCCACCTGAAATAAGACACTACCGACCCCAACGGCACTGGCATCACACTGAATAAAAAAGGGTTTTGTATAATCAGGATGCGTCAAAACTGGGGCAGTTGACAAGGCGGTTTTGAGAGCGTTAAAGGAAGAATCAGCAGCTGCAGACCAACATACTTTAGTGTTTTTACCAGTAAGATCGGTGAGAGAAGAAGCTAAAGAGGCGAAATTCGGAATGAAGCGACGGTACCATCCGCACATTCCCAGAAAACGTCTAATCTGTTTCGTCGTTTTCGGAATAGGGTACTCCAGAATAGCTTTACATTTATCTGGGTTTGTACGGAGGCAACCATCACCCACAATATAACCTAAATAGTCTACTTCTTTCAACACAAACTTACTTTTGGTCAAATTAATTGTTAAACCAGCATCCGACAGATATCCAGCAACCTGTTGAAGCAAATCGAAATGTTCGGCCAGAGTGGAGGATGTGACCAGAAGGTCATCGAGGTACACAAAGACCTTATCGTGTAGCTGGTACGGGATCACGCGGTGCATTAAGCGACAAAGCGTCTGTGGGGCGTTGCATAAGCCAAACGGCATCACCTTGAACTGATACAAGGGCCGTCCAGGAACCGTAAACGCTGTTTTATCGCGGGATGCTGGGTCGAGTGGGATCTGCCAAAAGGCATCCTTCAAATCAATCGCCGAAATGAATCGGGTGTGTCCCAAACGACCCAACAATCCGTTGATTATTGGCAGCGGATACGCATCCTTGACGGTGGCCTTGTTCAGTTCTCTAGCATCCAAGCACAAACGAACTTTGCCATTGGCCTTACGCACCAACGTGACCGGTGAACACCAGGAACTTTGTGACTCCTCGATGACCCCCAAAGACAACATCCTATCCAACTCGGCATACATGAGTTTCTGGATAGCTGGGGATACGGAATAAAAACGTTGTTTGACTGGTTTTGCGGAACCGACATCGATCATATGAGTGATGAGGGATGTGCGGCCCAAACCTAAAATATCGCTGCTCGGGAAACATTCGCGGATTAGATCCAACTTACGACGATCATCAGATGTTAAAATATGAAATTTGGGTGTGTTGGTAGTTTCACCTAATTCGTCCGAACGATTTAGCGCGGAGATTTTTGGGGAAATTCCAAAACGATTCCAAAAATCGATACCCAAATAAAGCGGTTGTTCTAATGAAGGAACAACATGAAAATTCATAGTTTGAGTAATTCCATTAAACTCGACGTTAGCTCGTATGTAACCAAATACTCGTTGGACTTGACCACTCGCGGTAGTTATCGTGGATGGAAAATTATGAAACTCTACGAATGGATTCGACAAGATTTTCTCCGCTCCATTCCCGAGAACACTGACGCTCGCCCCGCTGTCGAGAAGACCCTTAAAAGGGATCTTATTTATAAAGACCTGGGCGTAAGGCCGAGTGTCACTACCCTCGGAGAACAAAACGGAGGAAATCACGTCGTTTCTCATTGTAGCGCGGTGGTTCCAATATTTCTTGGAACGTTTTAAACGATCTAACTTAGCTAACGACGGAGAATTATAGAAAAACTTTAGAGCGACAGGAAGAGAAGGATTGGATAGGGAAGATGAATCGGGAAAGGAATCATGACTTGCAGACGAGTTTACTTCTTCATCGGATTCGACGGGGAGCGGAGTTCCGCGTTTGTGTTGCTCGCTGCATTCTTCTGGATCAGTTTGAGTGGCTCTATCCTCTGTCCTATCAGCAGTCTGGGTGGAGGTAGATTTGATCTCGGTACACTCCGTCTGAGTGGCCGTTGTGGTGACGACATTTTTACCGTAATTCGAAGGCTGTATATAATCTGATCTCGAGTTGTCTGTTGAGATTTGTCCTCCAGGACGTCTCGCCGCTGCCGATGGAAACCTGCTCCCCGCTTGAATTGCGGATACTGAGTTATCGGGTAGAACATCAGTCAAGAGATAATTCTCATAAGAGTCATATGCTCCAACATCATCATACGGACTGCCTGATGACTCATTGATCACGCGTCGTGGATGGATTGCAGGGTCCGCCGTAGCTTTGATCCGCCTGAAAGACTCCTCCCAAGCAGAACAACTTTTGATCAGCTCATTTATGGTGCTAAACCGACGATCGGTGAGATGAAACTGTAATTCTGGCTTCATGTTCGCCATTAAAATTTCGATGAGCTCCTCGTCCGAATACGGTGTACGACATTGTAGCGTTAGACTCCACACTTGATCGAAGAAATCTAGGAAACTTTCATTGGGTCGTTGTTTGCGTGCCTCGACGGTTCGCCGGATTTCGTAATTGTTGCGACGGTCTTTAAAGCGCTCGATGATACCGCTTCGTAGATCTGTCCAGGTAGCGTTCGGATTATGTTTGCGGAATGTCCAATACCACTGCAAGGCGATATCTTCCAGGATGGTATGTAGCTCGAATAATAATGTTTGGTCGGACAATCCGCGAGACGAAGCGATGGTGTCTACCTGAAACAGAAACATGTCGATGGAGATGTCCGAAGGAGATCCAGCGTAATTGAGGCCGCTCTCAGACAATAATGGCTGGTCGGTAAAGTTTTGCCCCAACTCATCTTGATCTAGTAAGGTGATATCCATTTTGGATGATGACAGGATAGAAAGGATAAACTCGCTCGATTTAATTTGGCGAAAACAAAAAGTGACATAGTCTTTATTAATTTAATACATAATACAAAAAGTTTAATTCAAAATAACTTTACTCGAAACTGAAGGTTTCAGAATAAAGTGAACTTATATAATTATTTCCACACCCACTATAACTAGATAATAAAACGGAAAAAAAAAATTAATAATGATAAAGGAATGGTTACCTTGTGAAATTTTGTGGGGCCCGGATCCCCACGATTGTTTAACCCGGCGAATACGAGATACCCTCCAAAGTGGCGCTTTTCGATGAGAACCTAATTTGGAGGGGCTCGTTGAAAATGAAATACAAAAACCAAAAAAAAAAAAAAAAAAAAAATGAAAAAAAAATCCAAAACTACCAACACACCCAATGGTACGCAGGCAGAATAATAAATAACTTCAGAAGAAAAGAAAAACAATATAAAAGAGAAAATAAAGCAAAAGAGGTCAGAATCTACCAACACACCCAACGGTATGCAGGCAGAATGATAAATTCAAAAAAAAACGATACAAAAGAAAAAAAATGAAGTTCTAATTGTACATGCGGGTTCCAATACAACCCAAAAAAAATCAAAAATCAAAATCAAAAAAAATATCGAAATATCAAAACTCAAATCATAAATATTATCAAAATATCAAAAAACTCAAATAAACATATCAAAAACAAATTTTTAAACCAATACAACAATGCGGACGGCATGATGAGGGAGAGGGAGATCCCACTCCGTGTCGGCTAAATAATAAAATAAAAATAAAAAAATATAAAGAAAATAATAATAATATAATAATAAAGTGTTCCGTTCCTCAAATTTCGGTCGAGAAACTTCGGGGAAGGGAAGAAATGAAGCTATGCTAAACTCCAGACAAATGACATCCGAGCTCCACCACAATCGAACACAACACAGTGGAAATGGGAAGGAGCTCGGAAGTCGGATGTCCGAAGAATAGGGGTATGACACCCCCATCTACGCGCAATCAAACAGCCCGTGCTGGTTGCGATCGCAGATGGGGAATGTCAACCGGGAGACTGGCTTTGGTGTGCGCGTCCAGGCGAAGTCAAACAGTGCAGAACACTGGTTTCGGCGCTGGACACGCACGCCAAAGGGAGTGAAGCTACAAATCATAAAAAAAAATCAAAAAAATCAAAATTCGCGATAAACCTTGGGCGCCACTGTTACAGGCTGGCTACTGCCAACCTGCAGATTTCACTTAAACACATGCAGAGGCCTCCACGGTGATATTTTGCCGGCTAAGTTCTCAGCGAGAATTGCTAGGGTCGTGGGGTTTGAGGCTTACATGGCTCCTGGCTTACACCGTGATGATACAGAAAGTTTAAAATAATAAAAACGCAAATAATAAAAACCCGATGTTCCGCCGAAACTCGTCGGCCGGAACCTGAGGAACGAACCGAATAATCAAAATAAATTATAAAAATAATAATAATAACGGTAGAGGTGCCTTGGTGCGCGCATTCATCCGATTCAAACGGGGCCACGCCCTGGTTACGGAATTGGATGCGGGCACCAAGGGACCGCAAACACTAAACCGACACAGAGGGAATTCTCCCCCTCATCACACCACACCGAAAAAATTAATTATTCATTTTATTTAAAAAAAAAAACCACCGAAAAAAAAGAAACAACTTCCCCCTCCACCCGTACCACGCTAAGGAGAGAATGAGAGAGAGAGAGAGAGGAACAATGCACATCGAGCGCGCGACCGCTATCCGGCGCTCGATTACAAAAAAAATGTTTATATAAAAATTTAAAAAATTTAGAATAAAAATTTAAATAAAAAAAAAAATGTACCGAAAAAATGAAATAAAATAAATCAAAAAAATTGTACCTTATTTAAAAACCAAAAAAAAAATCTGTTGCGGCCTTGCGCGGCCGTCATGCCACAGGGTCGCCGCCCCGGACCGTTGCGGTGCCTTTCACCGTTACCAAAAAGGTTGCGGCCTTGATGCCGTCGTTGGGCGACTCTACGCCTTTGCGCTCGAGCGCGTGCCTGGTTGGGCACAATGTTGCGGGGCCTTACCCCGATACGGATATAATTGGCTCGCAATCGAATGTAATGAATGTCACACCTCCAGCAATTAGATGTATTATAGTGTCACGTTCACGATTTGACACTCCTTTAATTAACTGTTCTCCAAGTTAATAATTGATAAATTTACTAATTTTTCCACTACAGACAATGTTTAAATATTTTTATCAAATATCCAGCTTTCTTATTGCAGCAAAGTAGAAAATAATAAAAAAAAAAAATATTCCAAATGTGATTACGTAAAAAAAACTGAAAATCACACACAGTATGTCGTGTTTTGTATTACAAAGTAAATTCTACCGTAAAGTAATTGAAGATTATCATATTTCATAAATCATTCAAGAAAACTGATTTTTAAGCATACACAGAAAAATTCACTCATTTCACACAAAATAAGTTGTTTTTGTAAAACAGCAAAATTTTTTCGTTTTTTTCCTATTTATAGATAGGAATTTTTGTCGTACTTTTCATCAACACAATATTTATATAAATTTTTAGAGATAAGATGTTTCTCTTCTATTTTGTCTTTAAAACACACTAATTTAATCAATTCGAAATATTAATTATTTATTACAAAAAAATTAAGTTCAGTTTACAATAATTTTTTATTTTTAATTAATTAAATGATGACTTTATTACTAAATTTATTACTTTCAACTCACTGTACAACTATAATCTCACAAAAAACTCTCAACACAACTTTGACAAAAACTCGAATTTTTTATAAAATTCCAAACTAAGTAGACTGACTTTACAAAAATCAAAAACAAAATTCGTGCGCCGCACATACGACGCGCAAAACATTCCAGAAGAATTATCTTTCTTCTCTGTTTCTCGTTTATATCAATTCGCATTGATATAAACGAGAGGCATATAAGAAAAACATTCTTATGGAATGTTTTGCTTTACGCACACACTCGATTCGCATTGTTTCCTCTCTTCTCCAACATCTTTCTCACCCTCGCGCCACCTTACAAAAGGTACGTACAAAACAACATCCACAAAAGTGGGGACAACAACCAACATTGAGAAAACATAGCAAGTGGAGGCACAAACCAAATGGAATAAAATACAACACAGCGCTGGTCACGATTATGTAATCGTAACAAACGCTGTACCGTACCTTACTCCACCTGATCGATACAATTACACTTGTTATGATTACACAATCGTAACAGTTTATAGTAACTTTTAACGATGCGGATACATTTGTCATCTTTGATATTAATTTAATTGAAGATAGGAAGGCTGTAAAACAATTGGTAATGTAAAGATTCATTCGAGATAATTTGGTACACTCTATTATATTTTGTTTTCCTATTTTATATTTAGAAATCATTATTTATGAAGCAAGATGGCCACGAACTAAAAAAGTGCATTAGGGCAAACTTTACAGAGCTGTTCACCAAAGAGCTTAGCTGCAAGTTTACGTTTAACGGTCAATAAAGATAATGTGAGGTATGGTTTACGTTACTCCGTGTTAAATTTAATAATTATAATATTATTTTCAACATTTTAGATTGTACTATGGAAAAATTTAAGAACTCTATCGAAACCGATTTAATATCCACAAATTACTTTTATTATATAAAAGACAAACAAGGAAAATTATTTAAAAAAAAAAATCTAGTGTAAATATTAGAAATTAAAAAAACTGAATAATTTAATCGAAATGTATATATGTATATGTATGTCCAAAGTAATCAATAATGAATTAAAATAATGAATTTGATAAATCATTTTATATTACAAAAACAAAAATATTTCTTTAAAAACATTTAATTTTACAACCAAAATTTGAAATTGCCGTTTTAACAAACACAAGCACAATTGTTCCCGCCAAATATTTCTCAATACGTATACACATGCAATAAAATGTTTATAATGAGTTTCGTCCAGTTTCGAATTTTCGCGACACGCTTCATACGTTTTATTTTAATAAATTGCAACTCAAACTTAGAAAAATACTAGACTAAGTTTAGTACTTAAGTACGACTATCGCCAGAAAAATTGAAAGTAAAAATACTTGGGCTGCCATCACAATTGTATGGGTAGGGAAAAAGCATCATGTTGAAAATTTATATTTGTATGTTTTTTAGACCAAATACACATTTGTGCATTCCACTTAAATCGTTTTTGTTCGAAAGACCATAACTATAATAATAGTAAAATAATATATCAAAAATAAATAATTAATACAGTAGACTCACGATAACGTGAACCAAATAAAACCCAAGCAATTTCAT